>JAVJAQ010001328.1:200285-580238 GCA_032362365.1 Zygogramma bicolorata | reverse complement strand
AAGGTGCGTGTGGGTTTGGACGAATCGTTTTATTCCAATTCTCTAGGCAACCAATATTTTATCGATATGACTCCTATCTGTAGTTGAGGTCGTTTCACATATTATACTATGTATATTTACTGTCTCTCTTTTCTTCCGTTCAAATCACTAAGACAAATCGACCTTCAATTCCAACAGAGTATTTTTTTTTGTGACTAAATTTCATTCCTTACCGAATGGAAGTAATCTTTTCACAAATTGAAAAGATCATATAATTCTGCTGATTGCTGATCTGATTGGAGGTTTCATCTTACTTCCAATTATGTGAAGGATAAACGATGAGATTGGAACCTTTGGTGTGAAAGATATAATTTTTTTTCTTCTGGGGATGCTAACCTTGCTAGTGAAACGCGCGTCGAACGCAAATACAATTATTTTGGTGTTAGGGTGAGATATCAACAAGATGTGTGAAGTAATCAAAATAATGTTCAAAACTATCCAATAACTCTAAAAGTACAACTGAACCAACCCTTACAATATAGGTTTAAGCAATAAGTTCAGTATTGTTCATCATATTGATTGCCAGGTCAATGCCTTTCATGAATTTAATGAAACTTTTGAGTTATTTCCGAATTGAATCATTACTTACAACTGGGATTTCATTTCGATATTTGCAGCAATTTCGAATAGTCATACCTCAAATCGAAATCATAAAAAACAGATATACTCTATCGGAATCAAGACGGGATTATTAAAAATTTACATAGAAAACCTTTTCACTCGCTCATTACTTGAGTTATCACCAAAATCCTATTGTTATGTCTTATTCATTTTGTATTCACAACCGATAGCAAAACAAAATTTGAGATATACATGCACTGCGAATTACATGATGAACGCAAGTTGTTGAGAAGCGCGATTGTTTCATACCTAATAACAAATAATAATTTTTTACCGCCGTTACCAGGTTATTTGTGTTTTTGCGGAAGAGGCGTATTAACGCTTGTCGAGTTCCCCAGTACAGATCCGGATGGCCAGCGTCAGAACAGGACCTGCAACCAATTTGTCCACGAGCCGTCAAAACTTCCGGAGCACCGCCCTCAAATCGCCAAGGTGACGATGATAATTACCGTGAATATAATTGGTAGTCTGAAATCCGGGATTGTTGATCGATATTGTGCGAATATTTTAGAAAAATATTATAAATCAGATACACTCTGTAAGTTGAATGTTTTCATAGTTGCCAATAATGGACCAGGCAGCCGGCTTATGGAGAAATGAGCTTCAGTGAAAGTTCATGAATTGTTTTTTTTTTGTATTTGACGACATTGTGAACTATAGTGTCCATGGACCCAATTCAATCCTATGACTAGTTTCAGAGATACACTGTGTTGAAGTTGGTAAATAGCCATTTTTTTTAAGCACGTTTTTCTTATTTTCTTCAGTGTATCACGAATTTTTTCCTGTGATAGTGCCCTTAAGACACTAAATGTCAGTCCCTCATGAGAGGAAGTTTCATTTCGTACAGAGAGGCTCAGAAATTAAGAAAAAAAGAAAGTTGACTTGAAATATAATTCAACTTTCAAAATCTGGCTGGATTTGCTTCTGGTTGGTTAATAATAATAAGATATGCAAAAATTTTTCACAGGGCGAGTCAGAAAGTTAATGGCCCCTGTATCCTATATTTAATGAAATTTTATATACTTTGTATCTCATGTTAGTAAGTGACATTGAGTCATTTTGGAATGTATATAATTTATAGATGCATACAGGACTATTCAAAAGATATGTTCGGAAGAAAATCCAAGAATCGAGTTTTTATTTGGAAATCACCCTGTAATTAAATATTTCCTCGGTGAATTCATGTAATACTTTCATAATTCCTTCACTTTGAGGTTGTTCGTCGGATGTAGAAGTTTTGTCAACTTGCTATGATCAGTTTTTTATCCCGACAATATGAAGACAAGCCTATCTATACGTTCTCTCAACCGACCATACGTGACAACTTCTCCAGTGCCTTCGAACAGCTGCAACCACGAATCGCGGTCGAAACTATGAAAATATGGATGATTTCACAGACGATGGATCAAAAATAATAAATGTCAAAAAATAATTTCAATGAATTGTATGAGACCTGTAATTTATTTGAGCACGACGGAAATCGTATAGTTATTAAAAGAAAACAGTTGACGACTTTCCTCCTGAAAATGCGGCACAGCTTATGAGATAATTTTTCGAAAATAATATTTCATTATCCTTCTCGACAAACAACTAGTTACTAAGGTACGGTTGTGTTTAATGCAGCGGTTGTTACCATATAATATAGGACAGAAAGATATGTCTCGGGATTTACCGACAACCTTTATTACTCGCCTTGCGTTCCCAAAGTTATAGTATATATAACCCAGGACGCCACGGCAAAAAGGAGCCCGATGAGCGAGGAAAAGAGAATGGGTATAGAATCGAACGGGATGGAAGGGGGAGTGAGGGGTTCGGTAACCGAAAAACCAAAAAAAAAAAAAGAAAGAAGGAAAGCAATCACGAAAAAATCGAGTTTCAACCCCATCCACCCCCTTGACGGCCTGGAAAACACAAGACGGCTGGCCACAAGAAAAAACCAAAAAGAAAGCAAACGAAAATCGTAGAATCAACCCATCCCCACCCCCTTAGACGGCCTGGAACACCGACATGGTATTTTTTTGGGTTGACTCAAGAAAAACGAGAGGGAAAAAATCGAAAAAAGAGACCGAACCCCATACACCCACACATACCTTCAGATACGAAAACCATATAGATTAATAGTCATCGAGAGAAGATAGAAACGTGGGGATTTCAAATTAGAAGAGTGAAAAAATGATATATTTTTCTTGTGTATGTTGTGGATGTGGATAACTCACACCCGTGTATTAGACTGTACGTATAACAAAACAGAGAAAAGTTTCAATTTTCGAGTAATACGACAATCGTACTGATATTATAAATTGCAGCATATGGTAAAATCGGAATTGGTAGTCGCTCCCGATTAATATATCCTAGCTATTGATGGACCATATTTTTCCGACGTCCAATATAATGATGCCACAGTTTGAGATGAACAAGGATATAAATGTTTGGAGAGAGGGACATTGCAATTGTGGATAGGGTGTATCGAGATTCGGTTCCGTTATTGCAAGAGATTGGTAACATGCCTCCTCTTCTTGCGAGAGGACAGACCCAACTGGAAACTTGCGATGCAAATTTTTCACGATATATTACAACAACACGTTGGATAGTGAATCTCGTAATGAACCTGAGGTCAATATTCTAATTCTTGAAAAATTCAATTTTATTTATTATAGTTCTAGCTGAAATAAAAATAAATGATGAGGTTGGGAGTAGGAAAGTCTTCAAGTGTTTTCTCGTCATAACTATACGATTTCCGTCATGGTCAAATGAATTACAAGTCTCATACAATACATTGGAATTATTTTTTGAAATCGATGTTAATGATTTGAATTCAACTTCTGTGAAATCATTCATATTTTCATAGTTTCGACCGTGATTCAAGGTTGCAGCTGTTCGAAGGCACTGGAGAAATTGAAGCAGATCGTTTATCACGTATGGTCGGTTGAGAAAACGTATAGATAGGCTTGTCTTCATATTGTCGGGATAAAATACTGATCATAGCAAGTTGGCAAAACTTCCACATCTGACCAACCAACTCAAAGTAAATGTAGAAATTCACCGTGGAAATATTTTATATATTCTTGGATTTTCTTCCGAACATATCTTTTGAATAGTCCTGTATGCATCTATAAATTATATACATTCCATAATGACCTAATGTCACCTACTAACATGAGATACAAAGTATATAAAATTTCATTAAATATAGGATACAGGGGCGATTAAATTTCTGACTCGCCCTGTAAAAAATATTTGTATATATTATTATTATAAACCAACCGGAAGCAAATCCAGCCAGATATTGAAATTGAAAGTTTAATTATAGTTCAAGTCAACGTTCCGTTTTTTTTTTCGATTTCTGAGTATCCCTGTAGGAAATGAAACGAGGAGTTTGAAGGCTATGTTCTAACTCAACACCCTATTTCTGAAATAGTCATAGTTGGTTGGGCCCATGGACATTATTGTTCAGAAAGTTGTCAACTACAATATACTAACAATTCATTAAATTTCACTGAAGCCCATTTTTACATGAGCCGGCTGCCTGGTCCTTTGTCACACGTGAATTCTGAAAAAATGTGTGTTTCGCGATCAAACGAACAGAAAGTTGGGTAATTGCAGCTAACAGTTTTATGAGATTTTTATATAGTAATATGTCGTTATCTCATTCACTATCAGCGTGACTGTGGATATCTTATTCCGTCTCTCAGCAAGTTTATGCGTGTACAGCTTATCCAATCCATCTTGGCACAGAACTAGTAACGTATATGCCCAACAATCTTTGTGAAGTATACTTAGATGAAAAAACACCTATTATATGTGTTCACTGTGTTGAAATTTATTCTTAGAAGGTGTTTTTTCTTTCGTCATGGTCTACACTACCAGTGTGCAACTGGAAAAGTTTCTGATTTTATGCCAAGATGGATTGGATAAGCTGTATATTAGTTCTGGCCATTTTTCATGAAGGAATCATTTCATCTAAACAAGGATATCTCCTGACAGCCAAAGTAGAGCACTAAGAAAGAATTAAGTATATGCTTGATTCATTATACATTCTCATTCATTTCGGGATATGAAAAATATTTTAATATTTCGGGAAAACAGTATATTGTGTTATACGGATGATAGTAATGATCTGTGTGGTGACCGTGGAGATTGTCCACGACTTATAGGGGAGTCTACCATGCGAGCCGCATTTCATACTGATACTGACACCCCATGGTAATTTTAACATGCGGAAAATGTTATTCTTTGGAAAATTTCATACCGACAGTTTTCGACCATTGGAATGCGTATTTTGTTTCGCGTTACGATGGCAACTCAGGTTTTTTATCGCAACCTACAGTGAAATATAGTGGAATTTTTTTGACATAAGCAAAGAATATTTTGTTTGACACAACATTTCGCTTACCCACTTTAGCAGAAGTGAACGAAATGTAACGTTCTAATTCGGCACTTGAGCAATTCAGCAGACTGATAGAAATACAATATTAATCTACATCTGTAGTTACATGCCACTGATACTTCACTATCACTAACTATTATCATGTTAAAAAAAAGGATATATATTCTATGTTTCTTTGAGTACGGGTCTTGTGAGACCTTGTTGTTTCATTGCATTACTGGCCTTGCAGGGCGTCGATATATTCCAGTGATACCCATTGTCCTCAATGTTTGTGAAAAATTCGTTATTTCTTGAATCGGCATCACTACTATAATCATTTTGAGTGCTCATTGCTGAAATAAGAGACTTGCCAGATGTCCGAGTCGTCATTGTGATTATATTTGATTGATTAGATGTGCATCTCTTTTTGTCGTCCATGTATATTGTAATGCTCCAGAAGAGTACCGGGAGGTGGCTGCGGTAGCCTTGCATTTTTACCAACGTATGCTCTATCCTATATTTCTATGCAACTGAAGTCGGTACAATGAATAAATCGGTAGTTCCTTGACCGCATCGATTCATTTTGTTAAAGCTTAAAAAATAAACTGAATCAAATGTGACAGAACAAGGCAATTTCGATTCAATTGTTGAATCTGTAATGTAATCCGAAGCCTATCTGTCGTACTTTGAAAGGCAACATGAATTTCAAATAATTCTTCGAAGTTCAATGTGGTGTGAAATTTTCTTACCACGAATATTTTACGAAAATTTAATAATTTTCGAAATATTCGTGAGCTCAAAAAATTTCCTGGGAATGATTCATGCACTAGTGGTATTACTAGTGAATATTATATGAACTTGAAACCGGTCACCTCGCTCGGACAGAAAACTATTACTTTTAATGGCGACGACAAACGAACATAACTTTATAGTTATAAAGTGTATCGCGGTTATGTATACTACTTGTTAGTGGGGATCATACAGGAAACTGGAGTATTTTTTGTTCAATAGTGAGGAAGAATTAAATTCAATACCAGAACGTCTTTTCTAGTTTTAAGGTCAGCCGCACATCGTCTTATGAAATGAAACAATAGTTCATATAAAAATGTTGTTCTCATTACAATTGGAAATTCCAAAAATTATAAGAATATCGATTCTACTCACCTCCAGAATTATCCAAACGATTTCGAAATTATTCGTCTAATTTTATTTGTTCAGTAAATATTGAACAAGAGGGTGACGTTTGAGAATAATCTAACAAAATTTGGATGCACTTTTCGTTGAATTCGTAGTCTGTTCTTCTCTTTATATGTAAACCAAATCTAAACCGGTTGTAACATAGCTAATTGGAAGCAAACAATAATTTACTAATCAATGATTATCATTATTTGCACTATTCCCTCGAGTTTCTCTTTAGAAAAAGAACAAAAAAGTGATATTCAACATTTCCTACCTTCTACATTCTCTATTCATCCCTTGATTCAAACCCAAATTTTTGCTTGTAACGTTCAGAGAACACCATGAGAATGAAAGGAAAGTTATTTATTACTCTGTAGGTTCATACAAAAAAGCAAGACTCTGTAATGCTCGTAGATCATTGCGTGAACCAAAGGAGAAAAAATTCAAAATAGCATTCACTTTTTTTTCTTGGTTGTAGGCATTGGGAAAATCTCCTTCGACTCATGGGAAGAGAGTGTCACTATAACGCTGGGCAACGCAGTATCAGTTTTTTACAAGAGATGCGAGCTCGTTAGCACAATATCCACAAGTTCAGGAATACTTTATGTTATGTTTTCAGATTAGTTCTGCCACAGTATTCTCTTGAGACTTCAGCAATTTTTTTTGAATCCTAAAAAAAGATGTATTGAGATTTTGGATTTCTTATGAGATCCACTTTACGTCTGAAATCAATACTTGAGATCGTGCACATTATCTATTCTTCGTAAATGAGTTCAACTGAACATGAATTAGAACTCAAATCTGTTTTTTTCGTTTTGTGAGTTGACTTCAACCAACTCATATTCTCGCAAGCCAAGTTCAATTGTAAAGTTGAGTACATATGAGAACTTTGCCCTAGCAGCATTTGAAAACTTGCGATTCGTGATTACTTTTACTTCTGGTGATTGTATAAAGTTGACAACAAGTTAGGGTTAATATTTCAGTTTCGATTCCTGGGATATATACTGGACTAAAAGTAGGAATATGTCACATTGTTCATGTCAAAACGTTGATATTTCCTGCAAGATCCGATGTCTGAGTGGGGGCACACATTTGTTAAATCAGTCCCCTTTCCTCGACCTGTTGACCTCGGGAATAATTCGTCGAACTTCCGCTATTTTAATAGCTCAGACTCACCCCTCGATTCTTCCAACACATATTCAAGTTTAGTCCTGCAGGGCCGGTGTTGTCTTTCATCTTGGCGTATAACATCGCCGGTATATTGGGGTGTCTTCAGGGGGTCGACCTGACCACATGTGATTCTTCCGAATATGACGGTTAAGTATATAAATATATACGGCGACTTGTTTTTCCAAGCAAAGCACTTATAAGGCTGCGGAAATTTCGAAACCGACAAACACATGTAGATCAGTCCATTTTGGTGGTGATGGTGGTAAAATAACAAATAGAATGTATGTATTCCTAGTGTTCATCAGAAAAAAGTAAAAAACATTGCTTTTGTGATTGTGTCGACTAGGTATATGCGGTTGTATAATGAACTAAGACCACTCTTTACTCTTATTCATTTCTAAGTCTTGCTCGTTTTCACCGGACTATTCTCGAATCATTGATGTGCCATTTTTACAATTCATGAATGAACATGCAATCTCTGGCGGAAAACTGCAACGTACTATTATTTCAAATACAACTTGATTCTGTTTCAATTATCCCTCCCGATGTTAGTTACCTTGTTGGTCCAGCGTGCTTCAGGAGATCAATGTGTGTATGTGTCTGGTTTGAATTTCTTTCCATTACCTAAAAATCCATAATTTCACCTCAAAAAATTGATAGAGAATTATTTCCCATGTAAACAACTGTGTACTAGAAGCAATATTTGCCATCGAAATTTTTTTTGGTATTTTCACTGTATTTTCGTAAATCCATTGAAATCAATAAATGAACATGTCTTGATAATAATTATGATATTGAATCATATATTTTCGACCGATACGAATAATTTTTTTTCCATTGGGTGAACATTTGAGAAGCCTGATAGAACATTATATATCCTGAATGAGGCTTTGTTTTCATAGCTACCTTTTATTAATGATAAACATCGAAAATGTTGGTCATGTTTTATTGAAAAAATCTGACCCCACTACAGGATTCACGTACGATTTATGTATATGTCTGAATTCCTTTCCTATTGAAATACTTATAGGGAAATAAAATTTGAAAAATATTCTATTTGAATGTCCCACTAATTCAGTAGAACTTATATCAATTTTGATTACTCCACTGGATTCAGCAGGTTTGGTTTTATCGTTCCCTCGAAATATGTTTATCAGAAAAAAAAATTGATGTAGGTTTGAAAAATATGTCGATTTGGGAAATTAGCGAAATTATACATTACACCACTTCCTCAACATATTATTTTTTTAATGATATTTCGATGTAATTCTGTACAGGGAACAAACAAAATATATTGAATCTCATAACTAAGCGAATCCAGTGGCATGGTGAATCTTTTTTTCATTATCGCCAATAATTTGAACTTGGTCTTGAAAACGAAGACTCAATCATGGAATTTGGTGTTTTAGTATACTTCTCGAATGCCTTCCTAATGAGAAAAAAATCATTCCAATCGGTTGAAAACTATATGTTCTATAAAGGTGCTCTCATTTTAGATGAGTCACATACTGAAGATTCACAATAGTAGTTTGTACAACAAGAACGAAGTTAGAGCACGATGCCGTGGACGAGTGCCCAAACGTCGGATCTGGCCAATATCAATTCGAGTTATACACTCAATTTTTTCTTCGACGAACTAAATACATCATTCAGTACAATTTCAGTTAATTATTGGTGTAAAGAGTAGATGCAAGTCCTTCAATTCCACAAAAAAAGCATAAGTCATGACAATCAAACTTAAAGGTAATTCGTTGAAATCATTGATTTTTGAAAATGTTTTCTTGAAAAATGTTTACAATTACGTAGACAGATCAGAATTTTGACTTTTCTACAACGTTGTCCTTGATAACCAAGTATTTTTTTCTTTGTGATTCATGGAATTCATATCTTACCTTGTGTGGACATGGGATCATAACGATTCACTTGACTGGAATCACCTACTTATCCATTTAGGTAACTATACAGAAATGAGCATATTTACGGGTTGGGAGTAGGAAAACAAACGCTTTATGTATTTCTTTCTGGGTGCATCTAATAGTATATTACTTTATGAGGCGGAGAAGCATGACTTTTCTTGACGCGCCCGATATTACGCGCCGAACGAAGTGAGGCGCGTAATAGAGGGCCAGAAATTCCAAAGAACGACGGCCTTCAAGCCCGAAGAGCAGTAGTTATACTAGCTTATTGTTGTTGCAACCGCAAGCGCAAATTTAGTGCGAAAATGGAAAACCTAAACGAAATTGAGTCCGCGGCTAATGATGCAGTAGCACGTTTGGGGCCCTCCAAGTCCGGAATAAAGTATCGGTTAGCGTACAAGCACTTCCAAGAGTGGTGCGATACAAGAGGAGTACGGCAAGTTACCGAAGACGTTTTACTGGCATATTTCAATATAATGGAAAATGAAAATAAATGGAAATCTTCTACAATGTGGTCACGATACTCTATGATAAAATCCGAGTTAGTTATTAGAAAAAATGTGGATATAAGCAAATTTAAGTTACGTTCCTTTCTGAAAAAGACAAGCGAAGGATATACTGCAAAGAAGTCTAAAGTTTTCACTGAAGACAAGTTTGATAAATTTTTGTTTGAAGCGCCAGATAAGTTGTATTTAGGATTAAAGGTAAAAAAAATTATATTGCAAAGCATGTAGTATACTCCACTAAATTATAAAAATATTTCAGATTGTTTTGTTAATTGGGGTTACCGGCGCCTGTCGATGCGACGAATTGGTAAAAATGAAGACTGTGGACATTGAGGATAAAGAAAATGTAATAATTATCAAAATCCCAGACAGTAAAATACGACAAATTAGATCTTTTACGATAATTGGTCAAAACTACATTAAACTGTATAAAAAGTATGCATCACTGCGGCCTGAAAATTTCACAGAAAACCGATTTTTTATAAAGTACCAAAATGGAAAGTGTTACCGAAGCGTCATGGGAATACATTCGATCAGCGCAGTAGCCCAAAAAGTAGCTAGTTATTTAAATTTAAACGATGCAAGCGCATACACGGGACGGGTCACTGTTTACGACGAACTTCAGCAACACTTTTAATTGATGGAGGCGGAAATCTAAAATGCCTCAAACGACATGGGGGCTGGAAATCAAGCACGGTTGCCGAAGGATATATAGAGGATTCAATAAGAAATAAGAACGATAATGCTCAAAAAAATATAAACCCTCATGATTCGCCAACATCGGGAATGATTGCTGAAAGTTGTGCTCGACCATCAGTATCATCAACAATTACCAATGCGTATCAAGAATCGGGAACATTTTTGCACGGTTTCAATTTTGAAAATGCTTCATTAACTAATTGTACTTTTAATATTACTATAAATAAAAATGATGTTTAATTGTTGTTAATGACATTTGTATTGTTGCTTTGTGACATGTTTCATATTGTTGCCATGACAACATTTTTCCCTCCGCCGTAAAGAAATGGGAAAAAAAAACTGCTGCCGGCGGAGACATCAAACTTTGACAGGATCAAGTTAGATAAGTAATGTCATCATTATTTGACGTTTGCAGAAAAAAAAGAGTTACTATCCATTGAATATTTCAGGACTTGACTACCACTAAGATCAATGGATATCCTCAGATTTTCGAATTAAATTCACGTACAGACATGGGCCGCCTGTAGGAAATCGTAATGAAACTCATCGGGCCTAATACGTCTCGAAGGGAACGCGTGTCCGTCTCGTGCCCTTCGCCGGAATCTGGAGGGCAGCTGGACCAATTCAGCGTTTCTTGTATGTTCCTCCACCCTCGGAGAAAAAGAAGGTCAGAGGGCACGCTGGAATGAGAGAGCGAGAGCGGCATGCAAGCAGCAACGTCGTGACTTATGACGGACCGTCTGAGCGTGCACCTGGCGCTAGTCTGGTTCTTTGGCAAGCAGCCATCGTCCCCAGCCACCCTCGATAGCGCGTCGCACTTCCTCCAGCTATACCTACTTTGACAAATATCAAACCACCGTTTCCTATGACGTAGAGGTATTTCAGGCCGACGAGGGGATAATTAAACAGAAGATATATTATATTCGATTCACAAAACAAACGCGAGCACCGCGCTCAGTGGTACCAAACGCTGAAAGTGGCGGCTTGTTTGGGGATTTTGAATTTGATTCTTACAAGAGAGGATATCAAGCAACTCTGATGTTGTTCATTTGGGATTACAGAATTAATGGATTTTGAAACTTTCAATCGCTGTCACATATATGGGTTTATGTACGAATGCATTGTGAATAATTCCTGTTAGAAATCTCATTTTTTATCTAACTTATCACATTTTGAGTCAGTGAAAAATAACAATTCTTTCTAATCAACTTCGAAATGTTTTATTCACTCCTACTACATGTCCCCGACCTTCAGAAACCAAGAAGAACTAGTACCGAAGAGAATAGTAAAATAAAGTAGATCGGAGAGAACGAAAATTTTGCAGTGTGGTTCGAGGTTTCAGAAATAGCAGGAGACGTCTGTTCCAGATACATCTTATTATTACATCATCCTTCGAATCATTTATTGAGTTTCATAGGCTTCTGCATTCTCCAATGATTTTCTTTTCGTCGAATGCATCAGATTTTTTTTTGCCATAAATAAATTCAAGCAAACTCTTATTCCTGTTGTCTCTGGAAAAATGTATTTTATTTTCAGCCCCGCAAACTGAAAATAATCATCAGTTTGATACCTAATATCCATACCAGTTATGTCATGGACTCTCTTTACTATCGACTTTGAAAAGTATACACATTTATATCACACGACAAAGTCGATCGCTTGTGTTATATTATGAGGTTTTCATACTAGTGTACTCACAGGCACATCCTTACACATTATCCAATAAAAATAAGTTCCAATTTGTACCTAGCTCAATTAATTGCGCCGTGGTTGAGGCAAAGAAAACGACGTTAATTCTTTCCCACTGCTGCTCAAAAAATTTTAAATATCAAGTGGTATTGGTTCGGAAATCGATTGTCTATATATCATTTAATCTATTGGAACCTGTTGAAAAACTGAAAGATCGAAAGAAGCTGAACTCACTACTGAAATAAACATTTTGTAGCATGACAGATGAACTGTGCTGTTATCATTTGACGAAGATCTTTCACGGGCTTCGGTCCAAAGGCTATAGGTGGCCATTCAACACCTCTTCTCCCAATGCTACGTCTGGGGAACCTGTTATATGAAAATTCTCTTATAGGAGCAACATAACATGTGTTTCATCTTGATAAAAATGAAGCCGAGTAACATAATGATTTTAGTCATTTTCTATTATTTGTGTAACGAAAGGATCAATTGCATCCACAGTATGTTGGACTACAACACTTCACCAGTTAAATTTCCATAAAAAAAGTGGTTCCATGAAATGACTTCCTGCTATGCGTCACCAGACTTTTATTCTTTGAGAGGACTCGATATGAACCTCACGGAATGAATGTAACTGTCATTTCAGTAAGGAAATTATGTCTATTCACGGCTGCATTTTAATAAAACGTACATTCATCGGGAAAACAAATATTGAATAAAAAATGAGGATCTCCACTTGAACGCTGACTGATTTTTCGCAAAATTGCAGCCTTCTGGCAGTATCATCCTCATTAAGTTCTCGTGCTTAATTTTGCACGAATGAAATTTGTTCTCTTTCAAAATCCGTATTATGAAATAACCTTAGACCCATGAGGCTTCAGAGATAGTTGACGGGAGTTGATTATGATTTGTTCCATATTACAGAAAGATTCAGTATTGACAAACTATTGAAGCTCTTGGCAACATACGAATCATTCACATCTTTATCGGAAGTCCTCAAACAAGCAGCATTTAATAGCACATCTATTATTTTGGAAAAAAAATTTCAACTAGTTCTGGAATGGAATGAACCATGTAATGGTGAAATCATGATAATTTCAAAAGCTACCAAATTAAATCAATGACGAGAATGAAATAGAAGTTTTATAAATTATTTTTCCATACTTATCATTGTCAGCGAGTGTTGGGCAATATTTTGAGGATCTTTTTGAAGAATTCGAGCATATATTTGAAATGTGAAGGGATACTGTATAAGATAAAGAAAATGTTTCATTTAATTTTTCAAAAAATTGAACATTTGAATTTATTGATTATTTATCTTCAGTTAAAATGTACAGAGATTGTAATCTCAGCAATAATTCTGTTATGTCTTCAAATTATTACCCGATGAAAAAGATGAATGTTCGATTCACAAAACGAATAACTCAGGCACCGTGCTCAGTCTGTATAATCTCTCAAGAAAATGATGAATCAATTAGACATACGACGTGAATACATTGATACTAGTTTCTTTTCAGGACTATAACATTAATCATTATCGAGGTTCTCAATCGATATCAAAGTTGAATCGCTACGGCTACATTATATATTTTTGTGCATATGGATTCTTTGATGTAAGTTGTGGGTAACTGTTTCGAAAATCGATTTTACCCATATGCTAATTATTGACCATTTCGTACAGTATAAAAATTTGATTCCGAAGGAAATTCCTTTGTCTATGGATACTGCAAGGAGGATTTGAATCTTTTAGGGGAAGATTATGATCCACTGTAGATAGCCTAAGAGAATCCCTCTTATGTCGAATAACTCGTGCCGATATCAGAACATAGAACATGCTTTAGGCTTTCATCTTCCTTCTCACAGCATCAGCAAACAGCTGAGTCAGCGCCATTCTGAAGAGGTTTTGTTATAGCTGGCAGTATTCCGTCAGAACACCAGTGGTTAACCGGAGGTTCTTTCACGTATGCCTTGCGCCAACTAATTGGCTCCATTGAGAGATTGCTGTTGGCAAATTCATTCCTGTGCCTTTCTCAGTTGCGATTGCTCTTTGAGATCATCGCAGTCTGGACCCTAGAGTTTTGAGACTGGCAAACTTGTTGGCTGAAGAATAGATGACGCAATTACCTCTTGTGGCATGCCAGCTGTAACAATTCAGATTTGCTGCAGTGTTACTCAGAGAAACGTCATCTAGGGTTTGGTGGCATTCTGATACAAGTATACAAACAACAGGCCTGCTCTCTGTTTATTTTATTCTCAAAACATGTAGAAGTTCCAAGTACGAAGTATCGGAAAGATATAAAAACGCGTATACAACAAAATAATTCAAGAGGAGTTTGCAGGGGAAGCTTCTCGTGATTTGAGAAGCTGCCTGAGCGTTTCAGTGATCTAGATACCTACAATAGGCTTACACCAGCCATGATATTCGAACATGAATGTAACAAGGGGTCTTGTGGGGTTGTTGGAACAAGCTCCCAATAATGAGGCAGACATAAAAATTCATTGAACGAGTCTCGTCCTATTTCACGGAAGTGGTGGGTTTATTCACGGAAACTTGTGACAGAAAAGAAATAGTATAATATGCAACAATCATGTAATGATGGTTATTGATACACGGGCATTAACCGGTATACGAAACGAGCCGAAGGTGGGTTTCGTATGGTTTATGCGAGTGTATAACCATCACATGAGAGTAGCATACGCTATTTTTTCTACGCCCGATAAATGATGAAGAATGAATGAATGAAGAACTATAAATATTATATTTATATTTGTATTGAATACAATAATAGCAATTAATCGTATTTCTTTGCAAACGTCTACAAAATTGTATTGGTATCACCTCGGAAAATACAACAATGATAAATGAGAAAGAAAAAGCTAATTCTCCAGACTGGTTTCGAACCCGCGTCTTATATAGTGTTCTACTTCCAATCTAGAGCCTAAAACCGCTTCGCCACGAGACCCCACTGAATTACATCGAAAATAAAAAAATATATCATGCATTTGTCAAATGAACAATATAATTATTCTGTACAACATTTTCTGCTTTCTCCGATATGTGTGGTTGAATCGATGGTAATTTTTCTATCGAAGTTCAGATATATTCTATGAAAATTTAATACCTACTGAATTTGAAAAACGTCAAATGTACATCATGCTTGATTGAAAAAATACATTCCTGCTGGTTGAGAATCTGCATCGTAATGAAATAGTAATTTTTCTAACAAGTGCGGAAAGTGATTCTTTCCCGCACGCGACTGCCATTAACCCGAACGACGCAAAGCCGAGTTCGGGTAAGCAGTCGAGTGCGGGAAAGACACTTTCCGCATGAGTTGGGAACAATACTTTTTCTACAAGCGTAGGAAACAAATTCATTTTTTCAATTATTTATTCATGCAAATGGAAACAACTAACAAGAGTAAAATTTTTTATCCACTAATTATTCGTAATATTTATTGTAAATGTACAATTTGATGCATTATGTAAATTTATAGCGGAAGCCAGCATATAGTTTGAAGATGACTGATTTCCTGAAGAAGAAGGTAACTCGGGTAATACATCATCGAAAGAAATCGAATGTGCAGGCACAGGCACCAAAACCAAATCGTCGCCGATCGATATAGACGTGGATGGTTCTAAAATGCACCCGGAAGACGATGTAGTGTTCAAATTGAGAATTTTGTTGGACATTTCTTTTTTTCGATTGGTGGAGTCTTCTAAATACCCCTCTGCAACTGAAGTCGATTTCCATCCTCCTAGGCGTTTGATATTAGTTATACCCACACCACAGTCAGCAAGTACAGTGGCTGAGGAACGCCTGAAGCTGGGACCAGTGTAAAGCTCTGGATTTTGAAGGCGCAGATATACTGCTATTTCGGAGGGTATCTTTCCTATGGTATTGATTCCTACACATTGCACAGTACATTTTCCACTTTTGTAATAAGGATCTAGAGGAATGATTTTTGAAATCCTTGATATTAACAATTATCAGGTTTTCTTTGTCGTCTATGTCGTCAATGGTGAGTTTTGTCAGCTCTTCTCGTCTGCAACTTAATCATGAGGTATATGTCATCGGGTGCTTCAGTCATAAATTTTGAAACGTCTTCTTGAGTGAAGATTTTGGCCTTTTTCGGTCGAAAACCGACATTCTGTCTTTCAATGAATGCAATTATTTTGTAAAATTTGCTAATATCCAAATTTTGCTTTACTTTGGTAATTATCTGTTAAGCGGGCTCCATCGTAAAATTAAAAAATTTTTGGTGGAACTTACGTATTTTGGCCTCCTAAACAAAAAGTCCAATAAAGTTTTTGGGGCTCGCAACTAGTTTCGGAGATACGGCCCCCCAAAGACAGGAAATCGGGGTTTTACGCCCATGTTTGTTTCTCAGCCAATTCCGCTCGAAATTCCTCCTTTTTATCGATGCGCGTTCTATTGTTTTACTTACCTCGAATTCCTATGACGATTTACCTTTTATAGTTTTATTGTGAAAAATGCTTATAATTCTATTGGAAAGTGATGATGAAGGTGGTATAGAATGTGTATATTGTGCTGATAGAAAGAAGGATGAATTTCGAGCGGAATTGGCTGAATAAACAAACATAAATGTCAACCCTGAAAACCCCGATTTCCTGTCTTTGGGGGGCCGTATCTCCGAAATTAGTTGCGAGCCCCAAAAACTTTATTAGACTTTTTTGTTCAGAAGACCGAAATACGTAAGTTCCACCAAAAAATTTTTAATTTCACGATGGAGCCCGCTTAACGGATAATTACCTTCACTTTGAATACACTCTTCAACATTGAATATCTTGCCCATAAAGTGTTCGGCTTCCATGTTTCAGACATTTCTAGAAAATAAGCCAAGAATACTTCTTCTTTATTTAGTGTTTTCACTTTTTTATTGTTGCACCATTCAATAAAACTCGTGTATTGCTTCTCATACCTTTGTTTAGATTTCGTTGGCAATAACTCTAAGTTCGCATCTGTAGCTGCTTGCACGATTTCTTGTGGAAGTTCTTCATCAGATGAATAATCCATTGTGGCAATTTCACTGAATCGAAAATTTTATATAAGTAACGCTTTGTCTGTCACTCTGACAATTACAAACAAATTTGTGTATTGATCGGCATGACAACATCAATTGTTACCTACTCGTTATCGGATCAATCAAAGCCTATATATAGGGTGATTTTCATAACAATACATTTTTGTTTATCAATATTTGTTCATTTTTTCAATAAATAGTGCAAAATGATGGATGATTTTGAACAAACTCACTTAGTTTTGCAACAAAAAAGCTTGATCTTTCACATTTTGTCACCCACCACTTATATTTTATGAGGATATCATATAAATGTTTTTCCCGCAGTAGTGTGGGAAAAAATTTCCCGCACTAGTGTGGGAAAAAAATTCCCGCACTAGTGTGGGAAAACTTTTCCCGCACTAGTGTGGGAAAATGACACTTTCCAAACTGAATTGCGTGCGGGTAGAGGGTGAATCACGCACGCTTGTAGGAAATGGTAATTTACGTAACAAGTCCGGAAAATACTGTTTTTTTGGACGAGTGGACAAAATTCTAGGACGAGCGTAGCGAGTCCTGGAAGTCTGCGAGTCCAAAAAAACTATTTTCGGTCGTGTTGCGTACACTATTTTTTCGGCAACCGACCCACTTCCCGGACGCTTTTTCTTTGAGAAGGTAGCATTTTCCCGGCCTAGTCCGGGAAGTACGTATTTCCCGGACTAGGCCGGAAAAATGCCCCACTTCCCGGACGGTTGCCGAAAAAATCTGTTTCATAATGGATTTCATCAGAAACAGATTACGGGCATATACGTTTATTATAATAGTACGGGTGTTGATAAATTGGATTACGCATTATATTCGAATGTTTCAGGAAATTTGGTTGTTCTATTCTATTCTGACATATTCTATTCACTATATACCAATTCGATATCGTTCAGTTTTATGCAGGGTATTTTTCATCAACTGTTACTTCCTCGATTGAGAACATACGTTCTTCGTTTTTTGAGCTCTGGTTTCACCGTCCATACATCAAACCCTAGCCTGAAACATTCGTATCTTACCTGAGTGTGGGGCATCAAGTGGGCACACGCCGGGCATCCGGAAAGCCGGAACGGCAGCAGCAGCAACAGTCGCAGATAGCGAAGCTTCATCCACCCGCCGTATCGGGGGTGGCGGTGGTTCGTCTTGCTCTTGTTTGGGCAGGTGTATTTGCGATCGGTGATCCGCGCGACCGCCGTCGACCAGCTGTCATCGCGACTCGGTTTTCGCCTCGAAGTTGT
This sequence comes from Zygogramma bicolorata, assembly GCA_032362365.1. Taxonomy (NCBI): domain Eukaryota; kingdom Metazoa; phylum Arthropoda; class Insecta; order Coleoptera; family Chrysomelidae; genus Zygogramma; species Zygogramma bicolorata. The sequence continues at coordinate 561,755 of JAVJAQ010001328.1, read as the reverse complement.
TGGTTATTGCTTTCCTCGGCTCGGTTCCTCTTTCGTTACGCGGCTTTGATACGCCGCGATGGGTTCGAGATTATGTCGCCCGAGCGGAAAGGATATTTTTTTGTTCTCCGCGTCGTGGAAATTGCAATTTTTTTGAGGGAGATTGAGTATGAGTTCGGGGGTGCAGTAGATATTTTTCTATGTTAGCAGAATATTCACCTCCATCCACACAACATCAGTCAACACTTTGTTATAATGAGCGTTGGGGATTGAGGAGACTTAGACTCCGGCGTCAAGTCACTTAAACTCGATAATGGCTTCAAAGTTCTCTAAGAAGCTTGACGAATATAAATCACAGAAAGAATCTTTCTTAAAATTATATACATATCCCACTTTGGATTCATTATCAAGATTACGTGATTTAACGCCACATATGTGCTCGGATAGGCTTTCGCGGTCGGATCAAGACTTCTTCGTGACTTGGTGACGAGGCCCAAGTCTCTTTAACCCCCAGCTCTCATCTTGATCAGTCTTCACTTTGTCAAGAATCATTTTTCTTGAGAGAAAATTATAGCTTATCGAGGCTGAGTACCGAGGTGATCTATTTTTCGAGAGAGAAATTTCATCTTTTGCCGAGCTTGCTATACAATTTTATTAACAATCATTCGTTATAATTTCATGAAGTGAACAAGAAATGAATATCTGCAAGATTAATTCCAATACATTTTGTGTTCCGAGTGGGCATTGCACAAAAACGAATTTCATGACGCTTCCACAAATGTCATTTGCCTATGTAAAGGCCAAAATGTTTGCATGTCTCATAAATTCCCGTTAATTTTTATGAGGATTGTTGCATAGAACAACATTTGGATTACTCGCTGAAATAGTAACGGCATTTTTGACAATAAAAATAGTCTGGCCTTGAGCGAAGACAGCACTGAATCCTGTACTTGAGAAATAGGCTAATGAAAACATACATGCCATTTTTGGAAGCGCACTCTCAGCGATGAGTGACGTCACACTATTGATCTTTTCATCGAAAAGTAGTAGCATTGATGTATTCTCATGTTGACTTTGTCAGACCTTGAAATATTCGTTTCAAAAGTTATGATGGAGGAGGGTGACTTTTTACGTCCGCACTGTATACTAAACCGTACTACGTTATTCTATTTGATTAGAAATATTTGGCGTAAATCTTCCACCCTTCCACCTCTGATGGGGACATTAAATTTTGTCCCTACGAACTGAACTCGGCATATCTCAATAAGCGCCTGTTAGCGATGCGTTGTTGATAACGAATAAACCGACGAACCTAGGTGAGGATATAATCTCATATATTCTGACAGTTTCTGAAAAAATAGTAACGTGTCACTGTAAGATGAAGAGCTGCTTTTATATGAACTTTAATCCTCCCAATACGTAAGTTATGGTGTTTAAAGATTTACCGCCGCTTCGATAGGAAATGCAGGTCGTAATCGGTTTCATCAGCCAACTTCTGAGTTAACACGCAATATATCGTGTTCATTTTGAGTGTGTTGTGTGCGAATTTAAAAAAAAAAAAAGGTATACGTCAAAACCATTTTTATCATCAAATGCCGAATACGAAACAAAGCTATGAGTTTCTCGGAGGTAATATCAATTTTGCAGTTTTTGAAATTATTTTGTATTTTATTGCAGTTGAGGATACAACTTTTACAACGATAACAAACATTTCTATGCTAGACTGTATATCGACCGAAAAGTACTGAAAGTACTTTTTAGACCAGATGATAATATAGCTGAAACTTAATGAAGGTGAAGTAAAAAAAAAGAAATAAATGATGAATGTGCAGGGGACAGAGAAGGAACATGCTAAGAAATATATGATTTTTCAACAGTATTATATGATTCGACAAAAGTGTATCTCGTTCATCGTTTACAAATAACCACAAAGTTACGACAGAAGTGGAACAGTGGAAAGTTCAATACAAGGTTTGCAATCTGCAATTGTCACAAATGGAAATTTGGTCAAAATCTGACTATATATAGAGAAAAAGTGTTGTTTTTGGAAGACTATTATATGGCTTATTCTGGATTTTTTTGCACAGATATTTCTAGAAAAATATTCGTGACTCAAAAAAAGTCACCTGTAATAATTTGGTCATTGGTGATTGTAATAACTGAAATCAACAGAGAAATCTGTTTTGAATCGATTCCATACAACCATTTCTATTCTATTACGCACTACTATGAAACTTGTAAATCGTCGTCGTCGTTGAATGCGCACCTATTCAGTTATTCTTGATATTCCAGGTGAGTATTCAAATTCATTTGGACCCCTTTTCAAGGTTGATCCTAGACAATAAGTAGGTTGTTATTCCGTTTTCAGTAAGGCAAGACATGAAGTTCTGAACTTGATTTCAGAGTAATTACTTCAATGTGATTGTAATAACACTTCATTCTATGATCTCCACAAGACACTTCACAAAACAGCTACATGTGTCTCAGTATAGAATAGCTTTCTCAGAAGTGTTATGGTTAGTCAAAATTCCAATAATTCAGAAAGAAAACAGGCTGGTTCGGTAACCGTTTGAGAAAAATATTTATTGCCATCCTAGATCACTAGGATAATTTTTCATTCGGTTAATTTGACCTACCAAATGCATCTTTATTTCGATCGTGGTGGGTAGTTAACACGTACAGTGGGTACTAAATCATTGAAACTTCTGGAGTGAAGTTTCCGCATTATGCTCCTCGAGCTAAATATCGATTTATGTAAATTACAATAATCCAGTTTGATTCAGTGTTGCTCGGACGAATACGCCGATTAATCCTTTTAAATGAGAATGTATATTCCATTTTCGCACGAACATGCTGGAAACAATTTGCTTTTTTCTCATGGATCATGTGAATAAAATACTCTCACAAGTTTTTTTGTCGCCAAATTTCTACGCTGGATTCGACAGAAATACACCATTTTTCATCTGAACAAACGAATAAATTAGATATTTAAGATTTGAGATATTCAGTGACAATAATTGATCTGAATCCACATTAAAATAAGTGGTATAGTGTCCTGAAGCCCCTTCACTTCTGAGGAAACATTATTGTATTTTTCAGATAGTTTCGTATAAACACATTATTGACCCTTTCATCAACATGATCTACATGTTTTGCTTTCTTCAGATTCGGATGTATCAACTTCTATGATAAGCTGTCATATCAACTTAAGGAAAGCTTTTGGTAACTAGCGTTTCCTGGCTAGAGTTATAACAAGAACTTTGACTTTCTCTTGTAGTCTATAGCTTGGTTACCTGATGTCTTAACAACCAATCTGCCAATTCACAATAACATAACCTCTGAATGAAATGATATAAAAACATGTTTTTCAAATGACACTGATTTAATTCTGGAAAGTATTTGGAGTAATTTCAACATAGAAACAGAAGTGTTTAAGTACTTACGCTGTTGCTTTCATATTTCGAAATTCAGCTGCATTGAAACGATCATCGTTCTTTATGAATTCCATCACCATGCAAATGTCTACGTATGGTAAATTGTTTGATGATGCTTTCACAAACCCGTCTGAAGGCATGTTATAATTGCGAAACACAAATGCAGACAACACTTCTCGATGAAATCGAAAAAACAAGTGCAACTGTCACAAAAACCACGCTTCAGACAAGACAAATTGTCATCAATAGAAGTGCTGTCGTCAGAGTGCGTTTCGATTTCTATTTGATTTCATCGATTTTTATCTACTTCAAATTCATATTATTTGAGAAATGAACAGAATTGTTGCCTTGAAATGAGTTTAAGCTTACATTTTTATATTTTACTATATGATAACAAAGAAATGTCATTGCTTTAATCCCAATGGAAACACCGAATGCAACTCCAAAAGTCTATACGACCTACCTCGAAGCGCATAATGTGTATTGTATTATATAATGTGTTTTCTTCTCATTAATATATTACAGATTATTTAAAACGTTGAGAATACTCCATGAATGAGAAATCACTGTTATACCAGAAAATTTGTCTGTTGGTGAGTTGCCAATGTAAAACGAAACATATATTCCAATTTGTGGTGGAGTCGCTGGTTAGAATAAATCCATAATTATTTTCATTTCTAATATTTGGGTTGACAATGATATAGTGAAAACCATTGAAAATTCGAAAACATATTCAATACACCTTCCATATGTAGGTGAGTTGAATACCACATGATTGCGAAATTTCGTTTGAGAATATGTAGTAATTTATTCATAATGATCCCTATCAACTATGTGGGATTGAGTGAAGGTTTGTACTTTACTATTCTGTTTCATATTCATCAATAAAAGGCTTATACAGCTGAAACACGTCCCTTGCTTACTCATATATAGGAGTATATGCCTGGATCACATTCCTTATTTTTTCTATATCAAAACGTGTGTAATAGTTTAGCAAATCTTTTCAAAGACAGTTCTTCACAGAAAGCTAAATTAGTATTTTCCTAAAATATTTTTCGGTCTGTTCCGTTCAGCTCTTTTTTTCTACTGATGATAATGTATTTTCTTCGTATTTCTGAAAAATATTTACGACGACAAGAACAATATTCTTTTTCATTGAGTTTAATGATTATGTATGTATACATGAATTTCAGTTTCCAAATGAGAAAAAAATCAACAATCGAAAACTCACATATATGAATGACTATCTACGTACATATACATAATATAACCCATGTTTGATTGCTGTATTGGAACATTGATGATCGATATTTCAAAATCGAGTTTTTATGAATTCTTTCAATAACGTTATCATCGAAACTTGTTTCGCTATACAATAGCTTCAGCAATTAGACCGCGCGATTGATTGTGACATATTTTTTTGGACCAATTTTCCACTGTGAGAAGAGGAGATACTTGAAGTTGAAACAAATCTTAATCTGCGAACAAATGTACGCGCTTATAGGGTACTTCCTACAAAATCCAGAATAAGCGTTTGTTGAAACATACTGTTTACTTACAAACAGTATGCTCTATAATTTTCCTTCAATCTCAAGATACTATCTTTTTTCTCTGATTTTCATTGAGGAAGGTTCTGTTTTTCATCTGGTGATCCTACTCTATATGCTCAGGAGATATCTGATGCCATCGTTTTCGCAATTGAGACATTCATTCCAAGTAGTAAAAAAACCCTATTCTGAGAAACCCTGGTTCGATAGAAGCTGCTCTAAGAGATGTAGTGAAACAATTGAAGCTGCTTGAGAAGCAAATCATCATGGAATTCGTTCAAGATTTGTTGAATGTCCTAACGGTTATAGTTCATTTTGGTAATTCGCTGGAGGTGTCGCAAAAAATGGTCCTTCTAGTTCATTTTCCTTTCAACCAAAGAGAATGTATCACAAGCCACCACTGCCCAACAGAAAGCGAAATTATTCGCTAATGTATTTAATGGAAATTATAGTTGGGATTCATCGAAAAAAAAAAACTAATATCACGCATGTCGACAGTTATATGCCTGAAATAATTCCTCACGAACATACTAAATATTTTGATGAACGTGATTATAGACAAGGCTTGCAGATCTGTTGGAATGCCAACGACTATTCATATTGTAATTATAGACCAATTGCATTGCTTTATATCATTTTCAACGTTGGGGAAAGAGCAATCAATATGAATCTCATCAAATATCTGGAATAAATAATGATTGACAATACGGATTTCGCCATCAAAGATCAACCAATGACTTATTGATTTTTCTTCCACATATTTGGCAGCATTAAATCGAAAAAACGCTGTTGCACTGGACATTTCAAAGGCGTTTGATCGAGTTTCAGCATCAGAGTCTCGTTTTCTTTGTTGAGAAGTTTTTGTCTGGTAGGTCTCTCTATGTGTTTGTTGATGGACTATCATCTGATTTTCTTTTAATAAATATAGTTATTCCACAGGGTTCAGTTCTGGACCCCACTCCGATTTGGCTTCATATAAATGATTTGCCAAATCAACAATCATATTCCATATCAACAACATCAAAAATCCAGAGAGGAATTATCGTCAATAGTATTAACGATGTCATCAATGGTTCCACGCCTTTGTTATGGACTTGAAGACTTGTCATACCTATCTCGCTCAAGGATCTACTTCCAAAAGAACAGCTGAACTTTGGAGCTCCTTACCGAAGTAGGTTTTTCCTGAGGCTAACAAACTTCAAATATTTTAAATCGATATTAATTCGTATCCCCTCCGCCTTTGGCGATGGGCCGTTGCCAAATAAGGTGCCGTCGAAAATGTGATAAAATTATAAACTTAATTGGTATCATTTTATAAATTTTTATCCATAGGCATTTTCAACGGCTTTGCCTTCATTTGATTGAAAGTGAGTTTCTCAGTGAAACAACATTATAATCTACAGAAAAATAGCGTATGACATCTTGGCATAAATATTTGTATATCAAGAAATTAGGTATTTAATTTATTATGTTCTAGTCTATTAGTCTATCTAGTCTAGTATTGTGAAAATGTCCATATTGTAGAAGAAATGAAACAATATATATATTTGTTAAAAAAACAATTGAAAATATTTCCCAATAACCTGCCCTGTTTTGTTGAGAACTATTGGATTTCATATTCAACACTCACTCCTTTTCCAAATTAAATTATTACATATTGTTTGCAACGCCCTGTCTTGAGCCTTACGATGAACCGACGACGACGTTCACTTTTCAAGTTCATTGAAGAGGAATCGAATTTCCATCATAAGGTAGGCGCGTGTCCGGATAACATTACGAACGCGGCTCGATGCACCCACACCGAGTAACCCATGCCTGCGATCGCCATTGGGCACATGGTGTCCGCGAACAGTTGCGGAGAGATTCTTGGATATTCTCGATAATATCGATTGGAAATTACCGGGGCGTTCATAACTTTTTCTTCTGGCCATATGACGAAGCGAGAAGGGGTATATTCGAATGTTACACTGAAACTTTGATACTTGGCGGTTCGAACTTAAACCGCTTCGAGGTGACTAATCTAGCCAAAGTTTTGCTTACCCTGTTCTGTAATCTTCATACCAAAATTGCAGTGATAATTTGTTTTGCCTATAATATTTGAAATGAGAGAATACAGAAGTAATGTGCACTGCAAGTTGTGGTAAGTTCTGGAAAAGAAAACCACAGTTCAGAGGAATTATTGTAGCTAATCGCTTTCAATTTTGAAAGCCAGCTTTGAAAATCCGGTTCATGTCCAGTTTGAGTAAACTCGGTTTGGTTGCGGAGCCTTAGGCAAGTGGAAGTCGGTTCACCGGAACCACAGTTCAACTGGAGTTAGTACAACTTTACCGGTCCTGAGAGTTTTTCCCCAAAACTTCTAGCTATTTCCCAATGAAATACTCCAGATATTGAATGAATATGACCAAAGAAAATCGGATCGCACAACTGAAGTCCTAATAAATATTACTCAAATGAAAATCAAATTTTTTTCTCAGGGTCAATCGATTAGCAACTTAGTGCACTCATTCGGAATTCGAAAAATATGCCAGTCTAGTACCTATTGATAATAATTGTATATTCAGAGATCCACATTCATTGGCAATAATAACATGCTACAAAGTTGAAGATTTCAGCTTTCCATTAAGTAACTCTTGGACATGATCAGAAAACAAAGCATACCAGTTAACTTTCCATGAGAAAATGAATTTGAAAAATCCTATAAAAAAGCTGGGAAATGCATATCAGAAATATAGAAAGCAAGTGAAACTAAAGATGAATGGACTGTTCATGTGGTTGAAATTATTCACTTTTTGAATATTCAAATTAACAAATGTAGTTTGTGAAGAAAACACGCTTGAATTAATAATTGTTCGGGCAATTTTCATGAGGTGAATTTTAAATTATATTCTCCTATAAAAAATGAGTTCAACTCGCCGATACTTGATAAAAATCCAAATTCAACAAGGAATATTACAGTTGACAAGGTAGTTAACTCGCTAACTTCTTTACAATAGCTTCCTGAAGCAGGATAAAAATGGATTATTAATTTCGTAAACCCGTTGTCAGTGAGAAACAGGAAACTGTGATATTCTTTTTTATAGTTTCATGTAAAAGTATAACTTTTTTCGAGAACACAATGTCCTCTCCCATTTTTTACAATGCAATCATCGCTGTGAATTTTCAAAAATTGCATTCCTCCTATAGCATTCTTCGTTTGTGAGGGAAATATACACTAAGACAGTGATTCCCAAAGTTTTCTGGACTACGATCCATCCTACTCAAGTTACCAAACTCAAAACCCACCACAAGAAAATGTACCCGTTACCAATATGAATGAAGATATTTTTCAAATGAAAAGTTTAAAAACAATTTTTAATAATTAATCGAATAACTACATTGAAAAGTTATTTCAACGTGAAGGATAAAATTGTTTTCTGTTTCGCCATTGCAGTTTCAACATCAACTTCAACTCGAGTTACTTTAATCTCAGTGCGTTTAATATGTCCAATTTATTTCGGTATCAAGAGCCCACTAAAAATTCGCTCTCGACCCACCAGTAGATTGAGAAACCCTGCACTGGAAGTTTCAAGATTGACTAGAGTTGAAGAATCATAGAGCTAGATTTTGAATTTTTGAAAAAAGATTATTTTTCAAATATTTCTGTATCTTTTCATGAACGATATCTCCAATTATTGGAGGAAGGTAATGAACTCTCACATTCTGTGGTACTAACAGACTAGAGTAGACATTGAAGGCAAAAAATAGAAATGATAAGATTGTATGCACTGTCTGACGAAGAAGAACGCCATTGAAATGAAATGAATGAAGAATTTGAAGGAAACCTGGGAAAAGCTGGGAAACGACTCCCAGAAGACTTATGGACTTCTGGCAAAATCTTCCAGGATTGGCTCATTCCAAGGCGTTTGTTCACCCTTCGAAGTCGGAAACCAAACAGTTGTTGGACTACAGTAGGGACGAACCACGATGTCTAACTGGCCTTCTCACAGGTCACTGTCATTTGAATCATCATATGCAGAGAATCGGACTGTCAGAAGACAGCTTGTGTCGTCTCTGTCTGGAAAATGATGAAACAGCAGAGCACATAATTTGTGCCTGCCCCGAATCAGGTTTCAGAGTTTGGCAAGGCTTCACTCATACCATCTGAAGAAGGGTAGAAAGCAGGTACTGAAGGTAGAGTAGAAAGGTTGTTAAGCTGATGATATTCTCAATGATCAATGAAAATACCACCAGAAGATTCAAATCTGAAGATGACTAAAGAATCAGGAATGAGCTGACTATATTCTGATTGATTGAAAACGGAATTACCGTATCGGAAGCATCCTGGAAAATAGCTGGGAAGGCATATAAGAACGAGAGAGTAAGTCAAACTGAAGATGGATGGAAGTTCAACTAGAATATATAATACAATTAACCACCAGGAGATGATAAAAAATGATCGAAAACAGAATATATGTCGAAAATCGTAGCTCTAACGGTGTCTCCAAGTGTGCCATTTCCTCGAACGGTATCAATGATTGCAGTAATAGACCCTCCTGTGGTTCGATCGTCGACGGGAAAAGATCGCGGAGCACGTAATTGCGCGGGTGGTCCTGCACGTGCTCCTTATTTAGCGTTTCGTGCCGAGCCGTACGAGAGGGTATCAGTTCACATTGATGAGATTGATAGGGAGCATCTCCGTACTCGTCGAAGATGATTGGAATGTGCATGTGCTAATGGATCTCGCGGGGTTTCTATACGACTCCTGTATCGTGAGATAGGCTTAGTCATGGTTATTGAGTGTGGTGGGCAGTGGCGGCATTTCAGGAGGAGTTAAAATGGGAAACTTTCATAATGGAGCCTACATTTATACCTTCATTAAGTAGGTATTGATGGTAACTCGTGGTATGAGAGTAAAAAATTTCTCAACATAACTCAATTATCCAAACATCAAACTGTTGATGTTGATATGCAGATCTCATAGATTTATAGCTTTGTAATGTATCTCTGGTTGGGCCTGTTTTGCGCCTCTTCTAGTTATGACCTAACTTTCCTGTCTTTTTCTCCCACATTTCAATTGAAGGTAAAATTCCGTTAATCGGGCTCCGCCTCGAAAATAAAAATGTTTTGGTGGAACCTACGTATTTTGGCCTCCTGAACAAAAAATCCCAATGGGGCTATTTCCGCTCGAAATTCCCCCTTCTTTCTATCAGCACAATATACACATTCTATATATCCTTTTTCATCACTTTCCAACAGAATTATAAGCATTTTCCACTACAAAACTCTAAAATGTAAATCTTCATTAGAATTCGAGGTTAGCGCGTTCTACTGTTTTGCTAACATCGAATTCCTATGATGATTTATATTTTAGAGTTTTGTAGTGAAAAATGTAAAAATGCGTATAATTCGGTTGGAAAGTGATGAAGAAGGTGATAAAGAATGTGTATATTGTGCTGGTAGAAAGAAGGAAATTTCGAGCGGAAATAGCTGAGAAACTAACATAGGCGTGAAACCCCGATTTCCTGTCTTTGGGGGGCCGTATCTCCGAAACGAGTTGAGAGCCCCAAAAATTCCATTTGATTATTTTGTTCAGGAGACCAAAATACGTAGGTTCCACCAAAAAAAAATTTTTTCACTCACTTACTGCTTGACTTTAAATTCCATACTAACTGCACTTACCTGAATTTTCGTTATTATTTTGTTGTGACATCACTCGCAGGCACACATGTATACTCCGCGTAGAAATTTTAGATATTTCCGAAATCCTTACAATCACTATCGAAGGTGTTCAATATCGCCTTCTTGTTCACAAATTAGAGCATATACTTTGCTACTTCAAGAGATTTGGAGGAGATTGATGACACACAGCTTGAATTCTTGTCACATTCTGGCATAAAGATGTCGACAGTAAGCCATTAAGTGGCCACTTGCACTGTATGTAGTACTGCTGTGCTTGGAGAGTACTCAGAGATTGTAGCGACAAGGGGCTCTCTGTCTGTCTTTGCCCATCTCCAGTCCTTCTGACGAGAAATCTACCATGACATTCAGTGCTCAGACTCTCAAATCAATATTGTAGATGTTTGTGAAGAATGAATTATTATTCAATCCATACAATTATCAATTGGTGGTTCACTACCGCGCATATTCAACCTTCATCATTCTTCAATGTTCTCTGACAACCTCAAGTCAATCTTTACCCCTTTATAACATGAAGGGTATTGTAAAATTCGACAGCCTCTTCAACCATTTTTCAGTAGGTTGTTCATTAATATTTCTTTTTTCATTTTTCATGCCACTGACCCGATATTTGAAAAATCATTTTTTTTCAGATTCTCTGTCCATTTTTTCATGATGTAATGAACACCATATGATAATTGATCGACGCTTTCAAGAAAAACTAATGTGAAAGGAGAATTGCATTTTATTGCTCTACTTCATCGCATGTTCTCGAGTTACCTCTGGAGTCACAAGTTCTACTCTTCATGGTAATCACATAAATGTTATGCAAATGTGGTTCTCGGTAGTGTAAAGGTAAGCACGTCCGTCAATAAAGGGGAAGACCGGTGCTTATTTCCCCGCCGCACCATCGTGCCGAAATTCACACGTTGAAAGGTGAGGCCTCGTTAATCCATTGCTTACACACAAGTTTCGACTTTTGAAGATTAGCGTTCGTCAGCTGGTTACCACAAAAAACATTCACCAACCATCATTTTGTAAAAGTCAATTGTAGTCATCCAATGAGTCCTCGAATCGATCATGTATCTGCAAATATTGGGGTTGGAAAAAAAACAACTGAAAAATTTTTTGTGATGAGACAATCGTATGAAATTTGATTTTTAATTCTGATTATATGTATGGATTATATTCAACTTCCAAAAAACATGACGAATCTTTTGATCTCGGTTTCTCCTGAGAACCACTGGATTTGTCTAGGTGAAAGTCACTTCACGATAAAATTAATATGTTTATGTGTGATAAATCGAGTAGAAAATAAATACCAGTAATATCTCTAGACGAACCAGACGGTCGTTTGAGGAATCTTGCATCATCGAACACTTGTTGATTTTCATTCAGTAAATAATTTTACTAGAATTTCTGAAAATCTGTTTTTCTCAGTGTTTGCGAATATAAGTCATAATATACAGCTCAAGAAAGACTCATTTTCATCTCAATCGATAACTCATTCCACAGAGGTTTAAGCACCAAATGAAAAAATCAATCAAATTTTTATCAAGCTCTATATTGAGTAGAAAAAAATTCGATCGTACATATAGGGAGGTCTACTCAGGTTTCGCCTTAGGAGCGCACTCCTAGGAGAATGTTTGTGAAAGTCTAAAACACTCGAGTGCTTTTCATTTTCAATTGTTGGTCCACTTAATGGTTTGGTAAACTATTCAGTTCCACCCAACAAGTATTCGGAAAAACATTCACAAAAAGGGAGAGAAGAAATTCAATATTTCAATCAATCATTTCAATCTGAATATGTATTGCCACGTAACCGAAAAAAGTTTTTGAGAATCACTCCTGAAATATGGTCTCACGTGCTTTTGTATTGTATTCGGTCACTTCCAACATAATACTAGGCAATGCCAGTTCCTTCATTTCCTTCGGGAGCTATGGGTCTCGCTACAACTCAACTAACGTAATCAAAACAATATTTAATGGGTGATTTTTACCCTACAGTATTCAAAGCTGCTGCACGTGTTTCACCATACAACAGCTCATTTAGGCTTGTTATAGTAATACCACAAAGTTATTAAATATCCCTTCCAAGTTCATATTTACATCTCCCACACTTCTTCTTTCTCGAAATAATGAAGATTCATAAGCAGATAGGGAATATTTGGTGAGAATTCAGTGCTAATCTTTGCATTTACCGTTATCTTTCAGGACTGTACTGAGGCCCATTCCGCATTATTCTACCTTTACGATAGGAAAACTGCGAAATCCTAAAGAACACATTTAGCTTTTTTTCTCGTAATTGATACTCTACCAAAATTGACCTTAATATTTGATGTGAAAATACCCATCATCTCACGATAGTGTTGCTGCGGTGTAAATACCTCAATTCGTTTGAATATTCATGCCTATTGTATATTAATTTATCACAAAATAAGTTCTCAAATTGACGTCATTCGACATTTAATTCATAAGAACACACATATCTGCAGGAGTTATTAAGTTAATGAGGTTCCGTAAAGACTAATGAAACATCACGAATTCTGATAAGATCGTGGTCTCACACGAATGCTCGTACGTGTTTCAGAGAGAGAAAGAGAGAAAAGATAAAACATTTGATTCGAACGTTTACTGAGATTCAAATTACAGGGAAAACTCAATTATTACCAAGTGTTATGCCCCCTTTCACTACATACTGGGCTATTATTAGCCAAAAAGGCAGGTCGATTTTTGATTTTCACGGTGTGAATTGTTGTATGCATCGTGCATCTGAAATTTCAGCTATTACGGGAGAGGAGCAGTCCTTTTGAAAACATTGCATAAGGCAGGGTGTGACAGCTGAGGAAAGTTTTCATTTTCCACTCAACCGTGCAATATGCCTCATTGGATCTTGAGTCATTTCTAAAAATAGCGAAATGTTATATACAAGAAAAGCTTCTGAAGTAACGATAAATGTTGATTCAATGAACTTTCAGAAGGTTGACCTTTTGATGAATACTTAGTGAATTTGAAATTCTTGTATTTAGACCACTTTCCATGCCAACGATCCTTATTTATGTGAAAATTTTTCTGATTCGATTGCCAATGCAGCCATCTGAAAACTTCTCTGTTGAAAATATATAAGAAAATGTCTTTGAAGACAACTGATCCCAGCAAAAGATTCATCAACAAAACGGCATTCAAGTAAAACCGATTCGTAGCAGCGGTGGGTCACGTTTTTTTACATTGCCCTCTTTCGCTAAACATTTTCACCTAATTCGAATGAACTATCGATTGTTTCTATTCAGATTAGACTTACATAACATAATATCTTCATCTCAGATAGTTCTGCCATGAAATTCTCGTATTTTCCATGAGCTTGAATTATTTACGGAGATTTTTAATCAAATTTTTTTTTCAAACACTATTCGTAAGCCGGAACTCTCTTCCTCTCTCGTTTGATTCAAAATCATATTGAAACACCTGTTAGCCTCCTTACTTTTGATCTCGTCTACTTCGTCCACGTTTGAATATCTCAATACAGGGATGAATCTTTTCCTTTTTTCAGTTTCATCTTCACGCTCCTCTGTGTCTCCTACCTTGTTTCAGTCGGTGAAAAATATTGAATTATCGAGATCAGAGGACAATCAATGATGATAACCAATACACTATTCAAAAAAAATAATAGTTGATTATACCACGAGTCAATAATGATAGCTATTATTCTCGAGGTATTTTTACGAACCGAGCCGCGTCAGCAGCGAGGGAGTAATATTCCGAGAGAATAATAGTCATTATTGCGAGTAGTATACTCTACTTCCGTAACGACTAATTTATTTTATTCATCTCAATACAAATACATAAACACTACCAACGCGTTTGACACAATTTGGAGTTTGGTTATATCGTTTCCATGGTAATATTCAATTCGAGAAATTTTGTGGCAGTACTACAAGAGAAAATAAAGACTATTACTATTAATCCCTCGCCATTATTCCCTAAGGGAATAATATATGGCATTATACTGCAGAAACCAAAAGTATAATACTTACATTATGTATTAGTCCAAAATAAATGTTTTCAGTAGGTGTTGAAAAAGAGGAAAAATGCTCTCATTCTCTTTACTTTCAGTCTTGCCTACTCCATCGATAGTTCGAAAAATCATTAAGTAAATAATCCGAAATGATTTGTTCGATCCGTGTATTTATTATTCAGCTGAAAAGTTTTATACGCATCGAGAACACAAACCGCTTGAACTTAGCTAATCACATTCAGCTATCTTTATCGTTATTATATCTTGGTAATGACGTGTTCTGTGTACTCAGGCACAAGAAAAGTCGCGTATAGACGTCGAGGCAGGTGCGCATGAGAGTCGAGCAGGTGGTCTGCAATGGTTCAATTGGCAAGCCATTGCTTGCTCGCCGGTGCTTTACCAGATACCCTCCGACTCAATCATGACATGCGGCTAACGCCTTCACCACATTATTTCATTTTCAGATTCAGCAAAGTTGTCAGTCTGTCGTCATCTGTCGATTTTGTCTCCCGAACCGGAACTTCAAATCTACTCAGACAGAAATTATTACTCATTACTTCTTTTATACATTCAACAATTTTTCGAGGTCTACCGATTTTCACTATCTTCTGCTTGAAGATTTGTATTTGAATGGAATACTCCATTTTTCAGCGTGTGGTCGAGAACTTTCGATTACCTCGTTTTCTTTTCTTCAGTTCTCCTTTTCTTATATATTTCTCACTCGATGAAAATAAAGATGAGGTCTCCCCTAATGAAAAACCCTGAAGTAGAGGAAAGGACGAAACTTATAATTTACGTGTAAACGAATCTCAGGTCAACTATACTACAAACATCCACTTTCATGTTCTTTCAGCTCCAGTCTTGGATCAAGAGTGACATCTGCCTTACTCTAGGGAGAACATGTCATGCCAACCTTTTTTGAGTGATGTGGTTTATGCATCAACGCTGACAAGTTACCGAAATACAAAATGTTCATTTTTCCTCAACCCATTATATACCTCGTGACCTATCATACATCGGCTCTTTCGAGTTTCTATTAGTCAGAGTTGACAATGTCCTCCAAAAATCATCCATTAAAAAACATATATTCCAGAGTACAGTTTTTATGGCCAGTTGCACCGCTTTTCTTAAGTTGTGCTTTATCTAAGCCAGGCTTTGTTGCTATGGATTTGCCAATCAGCTTTCTTGTTCCTGCTGTTCTCTGCTGAGTTGAAGCGTTGCAACTGGCCCCTAGTCTTGTATGACTAGGAACTGGATGTGTTCGTAACACAAAAAATGATTTGAAAAATATATACTCTTATTCGAAAATTCATAAAGATTGTTCAATAATATTTAGTAATATTCAGTCCTTTTACCAATAGACATTTGCGAACAGTGCCAGTTAAGGTTAAAAAATATTTGAAATGCCGTTAACACTAATAATATCTGTCGGTTATGAGGACAGAATGGCTGAAAGATTTGTTGATTTCGGGTAACTGAACCACTTTTACGAATTGAATGCTACCAGATATTTTTTCAATTATTTCTTGAGTTGAGGTTGAGTTGAAGACAGCACTTGTTCCATCCTCTGTTGGGTGTGAACTCGAGATAACTATGCCTTTTGGTTTATCATCTTCTCTTTTTCCATATATGTTTCTTGTAAATTGATTTCTACCAATGAAAGCGATTATAATAAAGAAATAAATAAAGTTATGCACACATCCAGTTAATCTTGAACCGATACCACTCTGGAAAACATGTTTTTCAATTCATGGATACAATTGAAGGATTATTTTATTACTCTCAAACATAAATGCTAGTACAGCAATCCAAATGCATTCCTGATGTCGACAACTAGTCTTCTAATAATATGTTCAATTTCTTCCTCACATCCACTGGATACACCGGCCACATTGTTATCTACATTACATGTCCCTACTCTTCTCCAGCCAACAGTCTACTGTGATGGTCGCCATTTTTTTCTGTATTTGTTTATAGTGGCTTTTGTTGTCTCTCACAAGATCTCTCCTTGCCAAGGGAATCAACTGTACGTTCCGGACACGATAGTCTGACAAACCCTAGGTCCGTAGAACAGCCAAAATAATGAAAGAAAAGTTATTAAATTATGTAATAGTATGTAATGTAATTATGTAATAGTATACTCATAAATTTTTTGTCATCGGGTACAATAAATCGCTTAGTCACTCAAGTATGTCATTGTTGAAATTTTACTTTAAGAAAGAAAACACGGCCCGTAAGATACCATTATGGAATAGGTCAAGGGAGGTTTTCACCTGAGCTATAGTAATAGGACAGCAGACATTTTTCTCTGGTGAATCCTTTCAAACATATTATCAAAACTTTTTTCACGAATAATATTTTGGTCGAGGCTTTGTGAGATAGCTGCGTATTGTATATCATGTAGACAGCAAACTTTGACGTTTGACAAAAAATAGTACAGTTTCTCGTACGATTCTCACTATCAATATATTTTTAAAACCGCGACACGTGTTTTGTTATACTATTGATTCCTGTACGATTCTCGCTATCAATCGGTTAACAAAAAAGCGATACGGGTTTCTGTATATGTCCTCATGCAGGATCCTGCTTGAGAAACCTATTGTATAGAGAAACACGTGTCGCAGTTTTGTTAACTCAATAGTGAGAATCGAAAAGGAATTTGGAATAAAATTGACTTTTTCGTACGAATGACATTTTCAGTGATTTTCATTTGTACGTAATGTTTTCACGGAATAATGAAAATATTCATGTCTTTCTTGTCATCATGTTTCCTGCCAAGAAAATAATGGAAGAAGAATTCGAAATAAGGTTACAGATTACAGAAAAAAATTTAGGTTACAATGTCTTTCGGTATTTGACCGGTTTATGTTCATTTTATGTTTATCGACTTCAAAGCAATGAACACTTATACAATTGGTGAAAATTGGGATTATTTAGACGAGGATGAAACACAAGTGCTGCAAAAAGAATCACAAGAGTATCAAGATTTAGTGAACAGTTTTACTACCAACAGCCCTAATATATCTGAAAACAGCCAGGTAAAATAATCATAAGTGATTTCGGATAACTTCAATACGAATATGTGTCCTTCCTGTATCAGTTTTATCATTCTATGATCTGAGTATTTCTATATCACAGATTTATGCAAATTCCGAAGATCTGAGTTTTCCAGAAATGCTCATAAGTGCAGTGGAAGTTCGACGTCCACTATGGAATTCACCTCTACCACTGAAAGAACGAAGTAAAACAATAATGGACAGTCTCTGGTTGGAAAAAGTCAGCTCATTTGAAGCATATACAATGACATTTATCTAAAAAAAGGAGGAATCTGCGTGACACATATGTAAAATATAAACATGAAACAGAAACTTATGTTCCGTCTGGCTCTGGTACAATGAACAAGAAATCGAGAGATCACTGGAAATATTATAAAATGATGGCTTGGCTACAAGAACGTAAGTTTGTGAATGAGTTGAGTAATAAACATTTAGGTGTACTTTACAATTCCAGCACCACATCTAACTTGAAAAGGTGTCTATCAAGCGACCCCAAAAGTAATTTACAGGAAGCAAATAAAAAAAAAAATATAAAACTGATTCAATTGGAAATTCCATACTGAAATGTATGGAAAAAATAACAGAACTCATAAACTCAGTACCTGAAGCCCCGCCTGAAGCACAAATACCCCTAGAATATAACAGTCCTATTTGTCAAAGAATATCAGAGATTTTGAATACTCTAACACCACACAAAAAAGCCATAGTACAGTTAGAACTCTATAAAAAAAACAGTTGAGATGTGCTTTGAAGATTAATATTAGTAAGTAATCTCAAAAGCAATCATAGGCCTCTTATTGATAATATAATGACTGAAACAATGATTTGTGATCTCATGTGGTGGTTAGTTTTTTGGACATATTCATAACAATTTATTTTTGAATGTAAATAAATGCAACCACATAAGTTTTCACAAAAGAAATAAAAAGGTTGAATCTTCATATAACATACAAGGAATCACACTCCAATATTGCAGTACAGTTAAAGACCTTGGAATCTCATTTGATGATCAGTTGAGCTTTAACACGCATATAAACACTATTGTTCTCAAGGCTTCCGAAAATCTGGGTTTTGTATTGCGGAACTGTAAAGAATTCTCTATAGAGACTTGCAAGAGATTATACATGTCATTGGTTGTGTCATTGTTGGAATATGGTTCAATGATATGGTCCCCCTTTTACATGAATAATTGCGTGTGCTTAGAAAGAGTTCAGAATAAATTCATTAGGTTTTGTCTCTACAAGCTCCAGATAAGAATTCCTGACGATCATGTATATGATAATGCGTTGGAGATGCTTGGTATGAGGACTTTGAGGCAACGGAGGTTATATGCTGATCTAATTTTTGTATATAAATTATTGAATGGTCAAGTGGTTTGTCCGGAACTCCTAATGTCAATACAATTCAATATTCCATCTAGAAATCTGAGGCAGTATCGTATCTTTTCAGTTCCATTTCATAATACCAATTATGGGTCTCATGCTCCTATTGAAAGAACTTTGAAAATTGTTAATACCAGGGAGGTTGAAATTTTGGGCATTCCCTTGCCTACATTTAAGAGTAAGATAAGAGAAGTTATTTAATTTTATTTTGTGGAAGATGCAATGCAGAAAGTGAGATATTCTTAGAATTGTTGTTCTGATAGATTTTCTCAGTATTTATTGTAATAGGCTTTGTTACTTATTTGCTTATCAGTTAGTTAGTTATTAGTTAGTTGCTTTTGGTTAGGTTAATATACGTGTTTATTATTTTACTGTTGTAATGGGGTAACCCGTAAATAAATAAGTAAATAAATAAATAAATATAGAATATTGTATTTAATAATACATTGACATTCGGAAGAAAGTTTATTTTTTATGATAATATAAGAAAGTTTCATTTTTGTTATCGATGTTCTAGATAGGTTTTGGTTGAATAATAAATGAACAGAAATTTTTTAAAACTGTATTTTGGTGTTTTATTACGATTGGTACAACATAAATTAGTAATATGATAACGAATGATATAATGAGTTCTTCAAACGCTGTTACATTGAAGTGAAACTGCTCTAGAAAACATTTAGTAGTTTGTAAGTTCTTCTCTAACTGCACTAGCCATTTTTACTCCTATTATTACTGCCTGTTCGACTTATCGGTAATAAATTACTGCTGGACCATTTCCACGCCAGTTACCTTTAACAATATTGCCATATTCATCTTCATGATCTACAAAATTGTATGGACAATAATTTGTCTCATTAGCAGATAACAAGTAATTATGTAAACAAACAGTAGACTTAATAATATTTTCAGTTGTTTCTAATGAACAATTTATGGGCCTTCTCAATATTCTCCATCTTGCTGACAGGATGCCGAAGGCATTCTCAATACACCGGCGTGCTCGACTAAGTCTGCAAAAGACACAATCAAATTATAGTTGACAACCAAAATCTAACGAGCTACCTGTAATTGAAAACTTTCTTACGTAGGGGCAGAAATCGACCAGGATAGGGCCTCATTAAATTTTTCAAAAGGGGAAATGCTTCATCTCCTACAAAAAAGTAAGGTAGAGAATCCCCATGTTCTTCTATTGGTTCATCTGGAGGAAATCCAAGTGTATTTGCCAGTAATTGTTGTACCATCTGTTATAATCGAAATATTCCACCATCACTCTGCCTCCTTTTGGCTCCTATATCAACCAGAGTGAATTTATAATTATATTCACAAGCAGCCATGAGTACTAGACTATGCACTCCCTTCTAATTGAAAAAGTCAGATCCTGATTTTGGTGGTGCCTACAAAAGTTTCAAATTCATGTATAAGCTAACTATTATAATTGTTTCTACATTACCGTTATGACTACATGCTTTCCATCTAAGGCACCAGTGCAGTGAGTAAGATTCCATTTATCATTGAAACCATTTGCTATTCTTTCCCAATCTTCAGTAGTTGGTACACACAGTACTTCCTCTTCCAGAGAATTCCAGATAACTTCGCATGTCTCTTACGATGTGAGATACTGTAGTTTTCCCAACACGAAAAGCAAAAGCAATAGATTTCCTACTGTCCCCAGATGCTAAATATCTGAAATGAAATCGAAATGAGTAAATTATATTAATTTGATTGAAGGTGATATCTTATCTTAACGTTATTGCTAACCTTTCAGGAGATGAAATTGGCTCTCGAGTAAGTTCAATTCTATTTCTTAGGTAAATTATCAAACTGTACTGGCGACATTCTAAAGTAATTGAAATATTCCTCAGGATCACTATTTCTCAGCTCGTTAATTGAGGTGTGGTAATTGCCATGTAATTTCCGTAGTTTGAGAATAAGTCTTACCCAAAATTTTTTGGGTGTCCTTTTTCTTTTTTTCTTTATCTCAAAATTCCAATATGTCAAAAACATCAATAAAATATAAAATATTACAGATGTTCTCATATTAACGATATTTCTATTCATATCAGAAATACGAATCCAAAATTTATAACATCATCAAAAACAAAGATATAATAACGTAGCCGCACTTATCATTTTGTTTCATCCTAAAATTTTGGTTAACTTTATTCCAACTTCTTAAAACTATTCGTACCTGCAGTTGGAATTTGCCGCCATGAATTATATTTGAATGGTTTTTGACAGATTTCGTACGAAAAACAGAAATTTCGGATGCATGAAAACGTAGCTTTACTACTATTTTTTGTTGAATTTGCATTTTCTTCAAGAATCGGCCAGTTTAATTCAGTATTTGACTTTTGACTCAAGGTGAAACTTAGTTTCAACATTTTCTTCTGTCGGTTTTGTTTGATTTTTCTGTTCACAGTTTCATATGTGAAATTTGATTCAACATTATTTACGTTCATTCCTGTAACTGAGTGTAATTGATTAATTAATTACATTGTACGTATTTTTTCCGAAATCATCGGATACTTCGAGTGGTGACTATTGGATCTCTACTATTTTTTTAATTGTGAAATTTTTCACAAAATATATTTTTTTCACAGATGATTTTCTCCTCGAAAGATGAGAGACAATCATATTTTCCGTCATGATTTCAGAATAATGACTTTCTTTTTTTTACATCACTGGGATGGTTTGCCATTTCCTGGCTGGTTATTTCAGTATCAACTGTCGCTTTTTTTTGACATTTATTGATAATTCTGACAGCAATATGAATAGCACAATCTCTTTATTTTTGTTGCTATTCTATTCAATTATTTTAGAAAAAATTCGGATTTTAATTTTTTGTTCATCCAAATATATTCTTGTTTTCTAAATTGACAAAAAATGTCTGAAAACATTCCAACAGATAAAACTAATTTGGTCACAGTCATCATATCGTTATTCTTGGAAAAATGACACAGGTAGTATAGTTGCCTCACGAAATTCTTCGGTGGCCAAAAATTTGTCATTCATCCACCTCACCTGGTTCAATGAACAATGGTGGTGTAACTTCGAATAAGGGTGTTTGAGGGTGTCCAAACGTGATATCGAATGAGTACAGAGTATTAGCAGTCGGCGGCAATCAATGAAAGTACCTATCGGGTACTTTTGGATTGCATTCAGTCAAAGAAAATGTTCTTGAGAATGATAAATTGTTCAGTTGAAAATCCATAATCTTTATACATGAGAAAGTATTTCTATGTAGTCCATTGAATGTCTTTCTTGAGAAACTCCAAAAAATCGGTTGATAATAACTTGTTGGATTACTGCTATAGTCTGGGAAGGTTCGGAATACCGGGTGTTGTATATTTCAATTGACAGACTATACATTAGTTTTTCATCGTCGAGCAAGAAGAATATTAAACAATTCGATTTTGAAATAGTTCTCTCCTCAGTATAGAATATGGGTCTTCATTTGTGGTTATGGATTCTTAGTTTTGTAGTTTTCTGGGTGTATAAGAGGACGTGTTGTTTCGTAAAGTTTCAAATTTCAAATATTTCTATGGGGATTTATTAAAGAGAATATGACCAGATACCTGTTTTTTCATGAAATGACAAAAAAAATTCCCAAAACATTAAATATTATTTTTGATTCATCGAGAGTTTTGAAAATTCGAAATATTAGGAGTTTGACCCGTGAACGAGATTAGTATATCATATATCAATTAGTCTATATTTTTGGAAGGCAAATCTGAAGAAAGCGACTAATTCAGTGTTCACCTCAATCAGCAGGAACTATTTTCATTACTGCAGCAACTCCTCGGGGTTGACTTAAAGTCTGCCTTTCTACATTTGTGTACATTCCATTTTTTTCGTTTTTCTTCAATGCTTACATAATGTTCTCAGTAATGAATTTTTGAAATTTTGTCAGTTGTCTACGCATCAGCCGAATTTCGAATAATACGGATCATACGAATTATTTTTCACGTGAAACGTCAAGTTGATATCAAACCAGGCACTCATTTTCCGAAAGAATTCATCTATCAAAAAGAATCATTAAGCTCATACATTTTTTGAGGAACATAATGCTTTCACTTCGTAAATGCGTGAGGAGTAATATTACAATGTTCAACTGCATCACAAGTCAACGATGACCCGTTATCACCAGAAGATTATAGTAATCAAAATTTCGATATTCCCCAATATTATTCAATTTCACTTTTGCTGTTTTAAATGGTTAATTTCATTTTGATTTCTCAAAATTCATTTATTCTCTACACTTATTTTTGATTTACCATTGAAAAACCCCTTTAAAATTTGTTTTGTTTCTATTTTTTATTTTCAACTATTTCTAATAAGTTATTATGAACTTCAAAATTTTCTTGTATTTTCGATTTTGTATTTGTCACTCACTTTCATTACTTTTTCAATATATCATTTCTCACAGATCTCAGAATGTCTTATTTTTCCATTTCATTCATTACAGCTCTATAAATGGCTACAAAATGAAAGTGCCACTGTTCGAAGAGTCTCATACTATAGTTAGTTACGTGATAACATAATTCGTATACTTAAATTTGGAGTATTTTAAAATTTCATGAAATAGTGGTTTGCACAACAAGAGTGGATATGGCCAATATCCATTCGAGTTGTACAGCCGATTTTTTCTTCGACCAGGTAAATATTTCAGAACTATCTTTCAAGTATCATATTAATAATCAATTTCAGATGTAGAGTATTCTTTCGATATTTATGAAGAACTATAAGGAAAGAAACTTCATTCAATTCAATATTGAACGATACAAATAAAATTAGTTATGTCAAATTGAAAAAAAGCCCAAAATAAAAGTCTGGTCTGTGTTTATGGTTCCCCAAAGTAGAGGAAGTTCTTTATGTACGTATGTATTCAAGATATTTTTCAGACGTATCGATAGTTCCATGATTGCCAATTTGGTTCTGGTATAGGTTTCGAATGGATGTGTACTGAGAACACTGCAATCATCTATACGGTGTTGTGCTATATGGTCAACATAAAAAAGGATGATGGAAAAGCATATAAGTATAATGCTTACATCGATACTGTTATTTTTTCTATAATCCCGATAATCAGGTCTATTCTGGTGGCCTATTGATTCTTGAATTTCACTAGATTATTGAAAAATATTGTATCTTGTCGAAATACCAGTACCTTCAAGATATTTCAGAAAGCTCGATGGTGCACCATAGTATTCTTCTTTAACAGTTGTCGACTATTTTCATTAACCTAACCTGAATATCCCTTCGAGTATTGTGCAGGTGGGAATTATTTCGATTTTTTCGCATGTTTTGTTGGAATAACTGAGCAAAACTGAAGGTTTTTCCACTAAAAGCACATTAGAGCTTTGTACTTATCCATCGCTTTTCATCAGTGGATAGATATAAACTATAATAAGGTCAAAGTATATTGAATCGATAATGTATACAAATATATAGTACTGTAAAGGTTTCTCATATAAACATTGTTTGGGTGCGATTTTACCATAATTGTTCATTGATATGGGAAAGTAGGGAATCAATCAGTGAGTATCATTATTTATCGATTTGTGAGAAAATGATATGGTTGCTATTTTCCATTCAAATTTCAAAATCAGATTCTTGACTCCGAGTAGGAATTCAACCAAAGTGAACCATTCATTACTCCGAACTTTTTTCGAAGTTATCCATTTGATTGACTGGAACAATCTGGAAATGAAGATCTGAAAAAATGTGGAGTTTACCATTATGAAAAATAGCAATTAGAACTATTTTGCAGCTATCGCCTCTAGGAAAATAGCGTCAAAGCATGATACATCTTGAACTACTTCAACAGAACGCCCGCGCCCCTTAGAAGTCTTCAAATATTACATAATACCGAGGGCTGTAGAGAATAGCCAAAAGAAAAATCGAATACCTATAGCATATTCGAACGATTCATGTTTGAATAATCCGTTGATGTAGGAGAGTATTGAAACACCAGTATGGATAAAGTATTGGCGGGTGCTTACAGAGGCCAAATTCCTTTTTTTTTGTAAATAAATATGTCCTAAACCAACTCGAACTCCTCAGATCGCACTTCAATAAATTTATCACAATAACACTGGTGGAACATGTTTTCACTCTCAGCTCTCAGCAACCTATAGAGCATAGATGCCTGAAGTAAAAGGTCCAAAAATTTGCAGGACGAATAAATATGCTCAACCACCGTATAGAAGTAACCTATGCGGTGGCTCAACATACTTTTCCATTTGATGTTTTTAATTCTGCCAACTGAATCCACAAATTTTCATTGGTTCTGATGATTGTACTTAATTCACTATCAGGTGATTAAGCTAAATGATATGTAAGTATCAACCTGAATTGTCAACATTTTTTTTTTGGGCGAGTAACATTAAATGGTGTTGAGATGCTTGGGTTTATTATGCCGGTGTGGTCTCAATGTTTGCGAAGATATCTTAGGGCGGTCCCTGCTCATTTCCTTTACGAAAAAATAAGTAAGAATAATCGATTGTTGGGTGTAGCCGTTACTATGTGGTCATAGTATCCGTCTGATGATGTTCGAATAGGTCAAACTGCTGTAACGGTAGTTACAACTCTAAGTGATATAAAAATCTATGAATTTGTATTTGCGACTAATATATAATGTAATTATACTAATGGTTTCTATATTAAAATCCCATATAGTATTCCCTTAGTAAATAATGGCGAGGAATGAATGGCAATAGTCTTTATTCCCTCTGTGAACCTATCACAAAATTCCTCGAATTGAATACTACCATGGAAACGATATAACCAAACTCCAAAGTGTCAGTGTCAAACGCTTAGGTAATGTTTGTGTGTTTGTATTGAGATGTATGAAACTGAAAAATAATTTATTTATGATGAATAAATTAGTAGTAAATAATGTAGAGTATACTACTCACAATAATGACTATTATTCTCTTTGAATATTACTTTCATTATTGACTTGTGGTCTGATCTACTATCATTTTTCATAAGTGAGTGTTTTATAATGGAGTTGATTAATGTATGAACGATGAAATAATCTCAACTGATAGGTCATTTCATTAGTTAGAATTGTTTCTTCTTCAACTAGATAGGTCATAGACACAGAAAATAATACGCAATATACATAAGGCCCCTTCGAACAGATTTCTGTAGTAAGGTTCATTTTCAGTTTTATGTGATCAGAACCAAGTTGACTACATGATTTGGTAGGTAACATTTTGTCAGTCTCGATTATAACAAAGTTGCTGTTTCACCCATTTCAATCCTAGATAAGCATAAGAATGGGAAGATAACAGCTCTCATACATATATGTTGTAGAATAGACCTGAAGTAGAATATGCCCCACATGAACTCAGATTTATTCTTGGGTGGTAGGAGAAAGTGATAATTGATATATAGGTGAATAAAGGGAACGGTGAGATTGAAGTTGTATTACATTATTCATCTACGCCCGTACTCTAATAATACACTTATATGCCCACAACCCGTTTTATAATGAAATCCATTACGATACAGATTTTTCATTACGATACCGATTTTCAACCAATAGAAACCCATTATTTTTCAATCAAGCATGATGTGCATGCTCTGCATTTGACGTTTGTCAAGTCAAAATCAGTATGGGTATTGAATTTTTGAAGAATATAGCCAAACTTCGATAATCATAACAAAATGTCTGATACCAGCGATATGGGAGAATCACCTTCGACACCTTCACCGGCAAAAATACAGTTAGAATGTTCAGATTTTTCATTTGACAAATACATGATTTATTTCTTTATTTTTCAATCAAATTTTCTGAGTTCTCAGTAGGAGAGCGGTCTAAGGCGCTGAGATTATATTAGCTAGTTGGAAGAGACATGGGTTCGCTTTCGGCCTCGAGTAATATTTTTTTAAATTTTTGATCTCTTCATTTCATTTCTCGAAGTAATACCAATTACAATTTTGTAGAATTTTTCAAAGAAATTCGTTCAATTATAATTATTGTGTGCAATACAAATATAAATATAATATTTGTAGTTCTTCACTATTTATCGAGTGTAGATAAAATAGCGTATGCAACTCTCATGTAATGGTTATTAATACACCCGCATCAACCATACGAAAATCACCTTCGGCTCGTTTCGTATCCCGGTTGATGCTCGTATATTGATAACCGTTATTACATGATCGTTGCATAATATACTATTATTCAATGAACTGCAGAATCCAGTGCCCGTTCGAATTTCTTTCCATAGCGAAAGTTGTTTTCCATTCTTTTGAATATGTATATCACTGATCACAAATCTAACCATCAACGATGGCAGATTATCGAAATAATGGGAGTTCGAGCAAGAAAATGTGACTTGTATGTGAATCAGCGCCGGTCGCGCCAGCTAGATAGGGGATAGTTGTTTCAGATAGATTCTTCCATTTGAGACTAAATGAAACGTCTATGATTGAAATACATGCACTCACCTATCAATATATCAATACATATTGTCCTTGTCCTTCAAGAAAGTCCGAAAAACAATCTATTTTCTTAGAACCGACTGATGTAGTCGAAGTTAGTGCCATAATACACACCCTTCCCAATGGTTGTTATTCCTATTCACAGGGGCGGAGATAAAAACGAAATAATCAACTATATACCAATATCGTTAATATCCACTGTTGCCAAAGTGTTTGAAAAAGTAATAAAGGCCAGATTGAATACTTACTTGAAGAAACATAACATCTTATCTGATATGCAATTTGGATTCAGGGAAGGTAAAAGCACATCAGATGCCATTTCCTTATTGACAAGTCAAATATATGAAAACATAACTAAGACTGATGCAACGCTTTGTGTGTTTTTGGACCTCGCAAAGGCCTTTGATATTATAAGCCCACCGCGATCAATGGGGGCTCTGGAAGACCTAGGTGTGAGGGGTGTCGCTTATGAACTATTCAAAAGCTATCTCTATGATAGAAAACAAGTTGTTAGAGTGAACCAAAAAACCAGTGCCGAAACGATTATCGAGTACGGAGTTCCCCAAGGAACGGTACTTGGGCCCATACTTTTTTCTATATACCTAAACAACCCATTTACAAGGAATTCTTGCGGGAAAATCATAAGTTTTGCTGATGATACGGTAATTATATACAAAGCCAAAAACTGGAGTGAACTCAAAGAAAAGAGCGAATATGATCTGAAAAAAATTATTGATTGATTTGACCATATGCTACTTACAATAAATTATGCAAAAACAGTATTCATTCCATTTGCTTGTAATATAACCTCATTGCCAGATTACCAATCACTTGAAGCATATCTGCCTATCAAGCGGAAGGCCGGGGTTCGAATCCTCGCCGGGCCACCGTGCTGGGTAATCGCACGTTAAAAGGTAAGGCCTCGTTGATCCATTGCTCGCACAAGTTTCGACTTCTGAGGGTTGACGTTCGTCAGCTGGTTAACGATAACGAACAATTTCAGAACAATTTTTTTTTAGAACTAATACAAACGGAATTCTTTGTCAAATTATCCGAAAAGAAAAATGTAGATATTTAGGGGTGATCATTGATCAGTGTTTGAAATGGGATGCTCATATAAATTATGTAACAGGCACATTGAGAAATATCATTTACAAAATCAAAATTTTGAAGAAATATCTCGATTTGTCCCAAATGAGAATGATCTACTTTGCATTAGTCGAATCCCGTTTGGAGTATGGTATCCTTGGCTGGGGAGGAGTTGCCAAGTCACATTTAAAAAATTAGAAACTGTTCAGAAACGGATACTAAAAATAATATACGGCAAATATAATACCTATCCATCATCCCAACTATACAAAGAATGTGAGATATTAGATATAAGACAATTATTTTTCCTAGCTACAGTTATCTGGCAATACCAAAAAAAAAGTAGTAGTACTTACGTTGACCATATGTATCTCACCAGATATAAAATGGACATCAATTTGAAAACAAAATTTTCAGAGAAAACTATTGGTCAGAGATGCTTTACATACCTGTCACCAATATTGTATAATACCCTTCCCTTCAATATCAATTCTGGAATATATTCATTGAAGCTTTTCAAGAAGAAGGTTGTTGGTATTTTGTTGGAGAAGAATAGGCTCGAAATTCATCATCTGATTGATCCAAGAAACTGATTTTATACTATCAATGCTCGAAATATCAATGTGTTTTTTTTTGTTTCTTTTTTTTTGTTCCTTTATACTTAAGAATTTTCATTGTTGTAAAAAATTGTTGTATACGAACTAATATACTTTAAGTTTACTATAGGCGTTACTCGTAGCGAGTAAACGAATTTTTCATATTATTACATGAATTAATTAGTACCACGCGCAATCTCTGATTTTTGTGGTTGACTGGTTTATTCACATATCAAAGAAATTCCAAATTTACTCATTTTGTATACTTACCTTAATATTTGCTTATACGTCAATAAACATTATTATTATTATATTATTATTAATGGTAATTTATTTGGTAATTTCTTCCATAGAAGTTTTTTGCATTGACTTGAGGAAGAAAAAGCCGAAAATCACTTCCTCAAAAACACTTTCAATTTTCCCACTCACACTGTCCATATTTCCCAGAACGGCCTGGCTTTCACCTTGTTCAGTGTCGTCCTTCAGAATATCTGCAAACATAATCTTGTAACTTTCGAAACGAGATGAGCAGAAAATTAGTCGTCGAATACCACAACGAACCTGTCAATTACTATCTGTGACAAAATAAACATTTCCGAGTCTACGGTAGAGCGAAAGGTGCATTGTCTGCATTTTTGTAGTGTTTATCATAATTCACGTTTCTCGCCCTGTGGCGACATTGTACGGTAATCCCTTAGTTCACGCCGACTTTGTGAGCATTCAAAAAAAGTTTCCCACCTCAATGGTGCTCACGGCTCCGGCCAGTACAATCACTGTACTGAATGAAAAGGTGTTTAGATCCTTTTAAAATCGACTTGAATAAACAGATCAACTCGCTTCTCTGGAAAATATTATCGCAAACAAGTGGGGTCTTTATTTTCTTTCAATGTATTCACGGACTTCAGCAGTATTCTAACCAACGAGAGAATGAGAGACTTAACTCGTTTCGAGTAGAGCAAGTTTCACATGATTTTGTCGTCGCATGTTTTTTGATTGAAGAATCGGGAACCCGCTGTGTAGCTTCAATTCGATACACTAAATGCCTGCCACTACAAAATGTTCCAAACACACAAAGTTCTCGATCTGGATCTCAATGTATGTACCACAAATTGAAAAATTGTAATTATGCGGTAATTCGCGGATTAATGTTTACTGTATTCGAATTCAAGCTGAAGATTCCGATAAGAATGGTATATACTTTGCGGACAAGGGTTGGTCAATTATCTTGGTTGCCAAATCGCTCTGGGGCGTCTTACTGCTATTTCAACAGCAGGGAAAACAAAGGCATGACTGAACAAAACAAGCTCATGCACAGCAACCTGTAACTCGAAGTTATCCACAAAGATTGAATCCATTGAATTCCTGTGTATTACCAGAATTCGAAATTTACTTTCCAATTAGAAAATTTCACTGATTTCTACTCCCACTGAATTCGAAAAACAAGGTATTGAATTTGACTGATCACGTCATCATTACGGAATTTCAATGGTCAACCACAAAGACCAAAGTCGAATGCGTGCCTCAATAGAATCAGAAAATTTGAAAATCAAATACAATTAAAAAATATAAATATTTCCATTCAACAGATTTAACGCCATTTTTCCGTTCATTTCAATACCTTAGATTTCTCAATTAGAACTGAAATTTCGAAATCTGATTTTATAAAGACGCGCAATCAACTTTCGATTTGTACCGTAATAGTAATGACGTGATTAGACAAATTCGATACCTTCGAGACCCTCTTAACCAGATATAAGACGCCTGTTCGTTTGGGAACGGTTCAGCGACTGATGTACGAACGCTGCTGCTATGACATTTCCATTAAAGAATATTTTATTCCATGAATGGTTCGGTTCGGCGACGGATCTGCGACGGAAGTGATATTTCTTGAATCGATCTTGATAAATGATTTTTTCCTCAAACTTAAACAATGTATGATGACCCTTTGTGACTGACGTTAAACTTGAAAACTGACGTACGTAATCAAATTCAAATAATAATCACTATGGTTTCATTTTACCTTAACAGAAGCCTTCACTTACAGTGATTACGTTTCGAAAGTCATTATTTCATGGTGAAAGAATATTTTCTTCGTAGGTTCTTGGGTTGTTATTCTACCACAAGTTAAAAAATTTAAATAACGCGGTAACTGTCGGATAAATAAATGTTCACTGTATTTGAATTCACGCTGAAGTTTTCGACAAGAAGGGTGTATACCCTGCGGCCAAATATCTTGGTTGACGAACTACTCTGCTCAGCTATTTTACGAAGTCTTCGAAACTTTCAATGAATTGCCACTAGGAATAAAAAATTGTGAAAATTCGACAAATTTCCGGGATATATCAAATATTCTAAATGAACAATTTCTTCAGGCCAGCCTCAACTCACCTACACTGTAGGTTGACGGACTAACTAACACCTATCAGAAAACAACTACTCCCTTGGCTAATACCACGAAGGGCATTGGATTACATCCAACAGGTATTAGCGCAGGATTCTTCACAGAAGAAATTCCTGCATATGCTCTTGGCGATACCCCTGCCAGAATAATTTTCAATTATTGGGACAGGACACACTTGCAGACCGGTTTCGGGCTATTTGGCCTCTCGTCAGTGCAGGGCAGTGCCATCATCATCATAAGTCGATGACTTCCAACAATTAAAAATCATATTCGAACAGAGTATCTTTCCTAGACCTAGGCTGATACAAACAAGCAAAATAGCCGTTGCTGCGCCATCTGCCCGTAGACTAGGTACTCACCAAGAGCATATCCGCATGGCCCAATTCCTAGTACAAGGAAATAACAAATAAAAATATTCAGTCACGGGTATGCTTGAAGACTGGCTTTGAATCAATCTTCTGTGAAGAATCCTGCGCTAACACCTGTTGGATGTAATCCAATGACCTTCGTGGTATTAGCCAGGGGAGTAGTTGTTTTCTGATAGGTGTTCTGTGTCTGAATTTTTTTTTTCCGGAATATATGTACAATTTTGTTAAAATATTGACTTCTGAATGATTTGGATTTTTTCGTCTCTAGAATAAATGAATGACAGACGATTAAACAATGATCTTTACATTTTTCGATTGATTCACTCGAATTTCATACAAAGTGTACTTGTGAAAAAAATATTATTCATTTTTCATGTAAATAACCAATACTCAAATATTATACATTTCATGTCATTAGATGATTGTATTCAGTGCTGGGTAATCGCACGTTAAAAGGTAAGGCTTCGTTGATCCATTGCTCGCATAGGTTTCGACTTCTGAGGGTTAACGTTCGTCAGCTGGTTAACGGAAATGAACATTTTTTTTTAGTAACTGTATAGCTAAATAAACTCATTATTATTATTATTCCCGAGATTATTCCGGAATTTTTTTCAGATATACACGAAAGGGAAGCCCTGCAATGTTGAAAGAACACCGTGCGAATCAAGGGACAGGAAATACGAATTAACATTCACTTGAGATTTTTTAAATTTTCATGCTCCAGAAAAAACCAGGTCAGGAGTTCCAAAGTTCAGCTGTTCATCGAGAAAATATCCCTAAGCAACAGAAGTTCAACAGTTCTCCAAGCAACCTCACAACAAAGCTGTGGGTATTCTATGTAGAGATATCCGTGTTGATATTGCCAACGGTGAAACGATTGACGACAATTCAGAAGAGCACCGGCCGTGAAAATATCTATAGAAGAGAGACAAGTCTCGGACCCTTCTACGGAGCTCCAACGAATACATTTCTGGACGTCAAAAGACTTTTCAAATCATCTATCATTAGCGTTCTTCGACTCCTTCCATTTACAAATGCTGAAATATTCAACCAGTCTCTTAGTTTCAACTGCTTTCCTCATTACGACTAATACATACAGCAGGCTCGATTTATGCTTCTCGAACGTTTCAGCGACAGGGAAATACCTACAAAACACCAGTGCTGCATTTTTGCATGAGAAAAAACGTTCGACTTACACAATGCATGCTGGACGTAATCTTCTTGCCGGGATATCTTATTAAAAATATGTATACAAGCATTACACGCTAAATGGAATTCTCAAGTATGAGAACGAAATGCAACAGGTGCACTGGAGCAAATGATCCCATGAATCCGAGTCAGAATATAATCCGTGCAATGGACTTTCGTTTCAAATTCCTCTACATGTTGGAGCTATATTGAGTGAGAACCTTGAGATATATATATATATATATATATATATATATATATATATATATATTTTTCTCTTTGCTCAACACTTTTACGATTGTGCCTAGAAGGTAGACCCTTGTGCGCGGGCAAGGGTTGGCTAATGATCACGTCGAACATTTTCGAACACAGCAACGTCGATATTTCAATTTTTTTTCCAGATGGCGCGGCGCCCAGTCGCCATTTTGTGATTTTCATTTGTCAATTTTACTCCATAATATAGTATTTATGCATCAATTTCATTATCACACGTTTAAAATTTTTTAGTTGACCTGTTCAAAAAATAAAAGGGGGGGACATTAAAGAAACTCACTGTATATTTATTTAGGGTGTCCCTTATTTTTCGAAGTTTCAATTTTGTTACACATGTTTTAGTTTTATTCATTTGATACTGAAACAGACGGCAATAAATTTTTTCCTTATTTGGAGTAGGAGTACGATAACCCGTGCCGACTTGCATCGAATCATGTCCAGACATGTGGAAGTAGAAGCACATACTTTTGTCATTTGTTCTTAGTTATTCTCGTTATTAACTCGTATTGATTAACATTCAGAAAATGGCATTGGAATAAAGAGGAAATGAAAGGAGTATTTTTCTAGTTGGTGACGTGACGTTACTCAAGACTATATACAAAGATGACGAGAAACCTACCAGCTCTGATGAAAGCCTCAAGGAACCCTTGCTATCCACCTCTTGAACAGTAATTTTTGAAACTTCTATAAAAGGAGGGAGAAAATACTCCATTGCTGCTGAGTTAGTTGCAGCTTAAGATAGATGCTAATTGAGAATACGGG
Organism: Zygogramma bicolorata; assembly: GCA_032362365.1. Lineage (NCBI taxonomy): Eukaryota > Metazoa > Arthropoda > Insecta > Coleoptera > Chrysomelidae > Zygogramma > Zygogramma bicolorata. The sequence continues at coordinate 527,559 of JAVJAQ010001328.1, read as the reverse complement.
ATTCTGTTTATAAACTTCAGGCTGTAGTAGAAGCACTGAACCTTAGGCTGTGATGATTTTGCGAGAATTAGAAAACATAAAGCAGGAATTATAAAATCAGATTTTCAGAACTATTTGCCTGAAATGGTGACTGTTCACTGGGATGGGAAATTATTACCTGAACTGGACGTGAGAAGTTCCAAGAAAGAATGCCTACCAATTATTTCATTATTTTATTTTATCATTGAAAGGAGCTTGTGTACTTTTGGAACAGAAACTAGACAGTGGATTGGTACTTATTGCTTGCCGCCATCACGTTTATTAACTGTTTTTAAAGGTGGGCTCGAAACAAAAATCCCTCATGTCACAAATAGCGCTGATATCCCAATGTTCAAGAAATTTGGAGAAAACTGAAAAACTATTAATACTGCTGCTATTGAAACATACACTCATATCGTTACACAATATTTCTGTAATACGGCAATAGAAGATCTGCTGACATTTTATAATGAAAAACTGCAAAAAAACATTGTACGTGACGATTACCAGGAACTGATTGAACTATCAATATTTTTCTTAGGAGATAATGAAAAAAAATGAAATTGAAACCTCCTGGAGTGATGCATCAAGCAAGTTGGATGGCTACACACACCTATTTACTCACTTAAAATATATTTGTTGCAATACCAGTTGAAAATTAGCGCCGAAGAGAAACGAGCTCTTCAAGACGTTTGTTTATTCATTAAGATCAATCATAAACCATGGCTTGGATGTAGTCTGGCAGTGAAGGCACCAAATCAAGATTTATGATTTCTATAGTCTTGAATACAAAACTGTTGATAAAGTGATCGCCAAGGCAGCCCTGAGCAGGTTTAGTTATCATCTTTGGAACTTATCTTCGATGACAAAGTTGATGAACACACCAAGAGTAACATAGTAGCGAACAAAGAGAGACTTTTTACGATTCTGGGAAGAGATACATTCCATCGAAAAATGAACTGAATATTTGTATGATAAGAACTCAAGTAGGAACTCTTAGCTTCGAGTTTTTCGAGTCGCGTGCAGAGTACGCCTTGATGTTCCCACCCCCGTCAAAAATTCGAATATTCAGCTGAAAGTCATTTCCTGAATGAATGGTCCTGGGTCCTTTTATAATCAGTATCCTGGATAATAGAAAATGATGAATTGAATGGAACTGAATGATACTCAGTGGAAATATGAGTTGATCACAAATCTCGACTAGAATGAGAATTGCTGAATTATTCTAATAGATGAGTCAGACATTGGAGCAATTGCACAATTGGTAGTGGCGCCCAAATCATTGAATTTATCCTGGCACGTTTTGACGCCATCCTTAATATGATAATGGTCCGTTTATCACTGAAGCTCACCATCAGAAAAGGATATCGCTTATTATGTGCAAATTAGTTTGTCATCAGAGTACGCGAAAGATTATGTAGGCCACCATGAAACCCTATGCTCCTAATAGCCTATTAGAGACTATTATTTTGGTGACTAAGATTTGCGTTGTTGATATCAGTGCCACATTCGGAATTATGATTGAAAATAATACATCTTTATGAAAAAGTCTACTTGAAACAGTGGAAATTCTTATCTTGTTTAATAATATGGAAACCTCTCTAATAATCAGAATCTTTTTACCATACCATATATAAATTTAGTGAACTTCGTTTTCTCATAATTTATTTTTAATTTTCCGTCAGAGACTGTATGTTTCCACATTGCGGGGGTGGGTTTGATTGAAATATGGCCATACACAGTTCCGCTTGTGTAATGAACTGGGGGTGATGATGTAATATCAAAATTATGTGTTGGATTATTCTGTCTGAGTTCCATTATGTCCCAATTCGCATCTTCACCACCTCTTTCCCGCTGAACTTTCAATAAACAATTTAAATCAGAATGTATCCGAAGAAAGAAAATCACTATAGAGCTTGTTACTACCCAAACAGCTACTTGAAGAACTTAGACGCACGAACTAAAAGAATGCCAAGGAGACAGCGGAGCAACAATTTATTTCCATCCCCTACGTAAATGGACTCTCAGAGAAGATCGAAAGGATAGGAAGGAAATACAACGGCAAAGTCAGTTTTCCATCAGGAAACACAATAAAGTACCAGCTCGAAAAAACAGCGATACTAACATCTGCTTTTACCGGATACTATGCGAGTGAAATTGTGCAAACATAAAAAAATCACAAAACGAGGAGAAACCATAGAATCGGGAATATCAGAACATGTTTGGCCAACCATCACAGCATTGAATAGTCTGAAGCTGAGATCATACACAGAAAAAATGAAAAGAAAATTCAAGGAAGCTGCATACATTCACAACAACGATGTATTCACTTACCCCTGCGTAGAAATCCGGAACGTGTGGAAACCACTTATCCAAAAGATGGAATCGATTCGATCGACTCGACGAACGAGAATCTCGTGTCCATATTATAATTATTTCCATTTCCCGCAGAAAGCGATAAGCGCGTCTCATTAGTAATGATAATAATGATAATAATATGACTTTCAGTAAAACCTCAGCCGCGAAAGCCTTAACCAAGTTGTCAATATGACTTTATCAAGGCTGGGCTCAGTCAATGACATTTCACAAATTTTATTGTTACTAATTGTAATGGATATAAAAAAATGACAAAAATAAAATACATGTTTCTGACAATAAAGACAACTCGCAGTCAGTCAAAAAGTAGAAAATGCATTTATAACTGCTGAAAAAATCATTAATTACAAGTTTATTCGTCTATTCAATTTGGTCTTGGAAGTTATGCATCGTTTTCATCGATTTGATGTACAATGGAAGAGAATTGTAAATATTGGAGGAATGGTAGAAAAAACAACCTTTGAAGGCAGAAGTAGGGTGTTGGGGTATTTGTTATGAGAAGGGATTTCGTCTACTTCGAGATAAAACTTCTTCAGCGAAAATAACTTTTTTTCTCAGGTAACAAGGTGTTTTGTGAAGAATCATTTCGTGCTATAGGCAAGCATACTGTATATCTCTTCTGACATGTAGCTTGTATATTCTATATTAAGTATAGTAAGGTGTAATGTGATCCCGTCTTTTGCAGTTTGTTACATATCTCATACAACGTACTGTATCATATGGGGTCAATAAGCATCTTGAACAGAGAGGCATGGGCCCCGTACACAGTACCACAATAATGCTAATAGTAGCACCGCCCCTCTTGCCCCACCATAAGGAATTCGGGTCTTTATAGCCGACCATACCTAGAAATGTTGTCAGTTGTCAGTCATCACCCGAAGACGATTGTCGATACCAGCGATTGAAACGTCGTGAGAACACTCAATTTAAAACTTGGTTTCAATATTTGTTCATACTTATTCATCTCTCTTTATTTGAATTCTTCGATTTTACTATTTCATATTCAATATAATTTTTTTTCCATAGCCCCCTTTTTTAATTCTTTACTTCAAATTCCAACTGTGCATCTTTCCGAGGGTTCTCCTCTCATTATCTTGTATGGAAAGTCAATAACAATAATTTGTACAGTGGTTTTGTTCCGATAAATCTCTTCTGCTAAAATATCAGTTTATTATAGGGGGAAATGTTCGTACCATCATTCAGAGCAGTAGCTATTGCTCTGATTCTGAACACAATCAAATATTTCAATCGATTGTTTGGCTGTACTCAACTATGGTAATGGTTTTATTTTAGAACGATTGGACGATTCACGAGTTGTTGGCCACTATGAATCTTTATATTAGAATATATATCGAAAGATTTTTTCAGTTTCGAATCTCCCTATAATGTCGTTATGGCAGGAATCTTGTTTTCCTTTGAATGCGGATTAAAAATAATTTATAATGAGTGATTGTTTTCATTTCATTCTTCATGGTACATGCTATTCTTTGAAATACAGAACTTAATCTGAAATTCATCCTGCTATATTCATTTTTAATAGAGCTTGTGTGTATTATATGTGATGATAGAAATTCATCATACATGCTATCTTAAATCAGATCCAAGGAATATATACAGAATATACCACTTGGATCGATCACGCAATACATCAACATAAGTATAATATTATAATTTGAATATTTTCCTTTAGTATATAGATTGTCTATCTCATTTCATAATACGGTATATTTTGAAATTATTTGAAAATTATATGGATTCATTAGACATCCACCTTGAACACTATTTGATTATATGGGTACTGTTGGTAGTGTTAAGTTTTTCGGTACTATCCTCCTATTTTTCCAATCGACCGTCGCGGGTCGAGAGAAAAGTGGGATTCGGGAAGTTAGGCGTGTTTTCGCCATTTTTTAAACCTAGTAGAATGTTTCTCTCAACTACAGTTCCCTTTTCGAAATCAGCGGTCGATACCGATGGGAAAACCCATTCCTTTACCCACCAGCGTAGATGAAGGGGGTACTGCGGGACAGTACCTCCGTGGAAGCACAAAATATAGTGAAAGATGCAGGAACAATCAGTATAAAACTCACATTCATCAACAGAATATTGTTCGAGCTTATCGCTTTGAAACCAATTACATTATGATAAATCTAGATTAGTTGAGGATTAATGTTGGGTTTTTTCGATTCGCCTACCATTTCTTATGAATTTGATGTCATAAATGGGGATATGTTCTCCTTTTTCATTGGATGAAGATTCCCCCCTACTTTTTTAGATCGTGATTTCATTCCAGAAATGATCAGTTTAGAATGGAAAATCCCATTTTTCTGATCGTCAACAGCTTTTGATAGATTTCAAAAATGATGACAATGCGGTTTTGGAATGCTTTTCTTTGATTTTCCTTGGAGAAGGGTCTGTTTTCCATCTGGTGATTCCACTCTATGTGCTCAAGAAATTTCTGATACCATCATTCTGGGAATGGAAACATTTAATCCAAGTACTACAAAGACGCCACAGTCCGAGCAACCATGGGTCAATAAAAGCTGCTCTTAGGCTAAATGGTTGAGGCTTTCGCGGCCGAGGTTTTCAGTATTACTACTTTTCTTCGAAGTACCCGAAGAAAAGTAGTAATAGTGCTCTTAGTCTGTCACATCCAAACAAGCTCCTTTCAATCTCTGGCGCCAAGATCCCAGTTTGAAAACGAGATCTGAGTATGTTAACCCAAGAAATAGGTGTAGTGCAACAATTGAAGCTGCTGAAGAAACACATAATCATAGAATTCGTTTATGACTTGTTGAATGTCCAAACGGTTCTTGTTCGTTTTGGTCATTCGTTAAAGCTGTCGCCAAAAATTTTACTTCAAGTCCAATTCCACCTTCAACCAAAGGAGATGGATCACAAGCCACCACTGCCCAACAAAGAGCAAATATATTTGCAAATATGTTTTCCTCGATGTTTGCTGGAAAGTCTACTCTGGACTCATCGGGAGAAAATCCCCCGAATATCACGTATATCGACTGTCATATGCCTGAAATAATTTTTTCAATATAATATAAAAAATATTTTAATGCACTTGAATACAAACAAGGCTTGCGGATCTGATGGAATCTCAGCAAATGTTTTTGAAGTGTGTGCCTCCGAATTGACACCAGTACTTTGTGAATTATTCCAGCCTTCGTATAACTTAGGGGGTTTTCCTGAGTCCTGGAGCACAGCAAAGGTTCAGCCAGTTCCTAAAAAAGGAAGAAAAAACTTCATCTTGTAATTATAGACCAAGTGCATTGCTATCTATCATTTCAAGGTCATGGAAAAGCAATCAATGTGAAGCTTATAAAATATCTAGAGAAATCAGAAATAATTTATGATCGACAATGCAGATTTCGACATCAAAGATCAACCAGTGACTTATTGGGGTATGTTTCTCATATTTGGCAGCATTCCGTCGAAAAATTCGGAGAAGCTTACCCTATTGCACTCGACATTTCAAAAGCGTTTGATCCAGTTTTGTATCGAGATCTCCTTTCTGAACTGTCGTTTTATGTTTTGCCTCCTCAGTTGTGTGCGTTGTTGAAAAGTTTTTTTGTCTGGTAGGTCTCTGTATGTGGTTTTTGATGGAGTATCGTCTGATATTCTCTTAATAAATGCAGGTATTCCACAGGGTTCAGTTCTGGCGCCCAAATTGTTTCTGCTTCATATCAATGATTTGCTAGAGAAAACATCTTGTTCAGTGCTTAGTTTCGCTGACGACAGTACTCTTCATACTTATTCTCTTCTAGAGTCGCCATACCACCACGAGAAACAAAAATTCAGAGCAACATTCACGTCAATAGAATCAACGATGACTTGGCATGATCTGCAATGCTCAGATTTGACCTGTCTTGGCATCTAGTTCTCATGTATGGAGCTCGGCATCAAAACATTCATTGAAGCTTCTTGATTCTATTCAGGGAAAGGCAATCCGTCTTGTTGGGGATTCTTTGCTCACAGATTCGCTCACTCCGTTGGAGCATCGTAGAAGGGTCGAATACTTGTCTCCCTTCTATAGATATTTTAAAAAAATACGTACTTTTCTTAATATTTGGGCTACGTTGTTTCATTGGCCAGAAGTCAAAGTTTGGCGAAAAACAAGTAGCATTACTAAGAAATCAATTTTGCGGAGATTTTGAACATGATTCCCCTCCTTTGAAGGATTTGGGATCAAGTATTTTCAGACGTCTTAATTCGCGCGTATATATTATTCCTCATTCGTATACTCAACGATCAATACGTTTAAGGCTTCATTCAGACAGATCCAAAATCCGATGGTACGACGATCCGACAGCTTTCTGATAGGTCCAAATTTAAATTTAGCCCAATCAGAAATTTAAATTTAGCCCAATCAGAAATTTAAATTTAGCCCAATCAGAAATTTGAATTTGGACCTATCAGAAAGCTGTCGGATCGTCGTACCATCGGATTTTGGATCTGTCTGAATCCAGCTTAAACTGTTTTCAGCTTGCTATAGCTGACAGCATATCTGTTTTATGTCCATAGTTCACAATAGTTCACACAAAATCCATGGATACTGCTTACGAAGAGAGTTTACTTGAGGTGTCAACGAATTTCTAAACCCAGGTAACCTTGAAATCCATCTTTTTTGTTTTTCTCCCCTGGAAATTAAAAAGTTTTGAAATCTTTATTATCTGTTTAAAGGGAAAATTGATTTTGCCCCGATACGTAACTGTCATATAACGAATAAGCAAAATGGACAAACTATTTTGTCTGTTACTCATCGTATCGTTTGCGAATTTAGATATTGAATTTGAGATAAATATGTTATACTTTCCTTTGGCGACGTTTCGGAAACTACTAAAGTTTTACTTGAAAATAGTTGCCATTGTTCTCAATCGTATGAGTAGCGGTAATTCTATTCATTCCTAGAATTTCAGCTTGAAATGACTTAGTTCTGGCAGCTCTGAGATCTTACTCTAGGTATCAGTTCAAGTCAGTTAACCGAATTAATATACATTTTCATCATGTACTGTACACGTTTAAATACCTTTTACAGTTGGAAAAAAGGCAGGAAAGATTCTTAGTTTTTTTTGATTCTCAATGTAGGAGAACAGTTTTTTAATCTATCTACCCCGATAAGTTGCTGCGTTAATTAAAAAACAGTTCGGAATGGAACACGTTCTATTGAGTCAGCAACTTCTCGTATATCTATAATTTCCCTGAAAATGAAATGGATATTTCAGTATTAATTCATTAATAATAGGTTGAGGAACCAAAAATACTACGAAGAAAGAATCCATCCAATACAAAATGATAACATTCAAGCAGTAGGCAGAAAATAGTTTTTTTTCTGGTGTACCAAAGAGTACCTAAGTTAATCAACCACAACTTTTCGCGAACAAAGGAGGTGGGTGACCTTTGAACACATTCGACTGAAAAGTACTTTCAGTTCCGGGAACATTAAAAGGAGAACGTCTCGTAATGATGATGGTTTGAATTTAATAAGCCAGCTTCAATATTCAATAATATCAGTAACAAATGTGGTCATCATGGTTGGTGGACTCCCCTACCGGCGAATCATCAATTTCACTGCTGGTCACACACAAAATATCACTTTCTCTGCACTTACTATCATCACAATTATTTGAGTCGTCAAATGATTGAACCCTTTTGCCATTTTTTCGAATTCTTATAGACTAAGAGATAGAGATGAGAAATGGAATATATGGGTCAAATTTTGCGTTTTTTCATATAGAAATATCCTTAACTGAGAATATATCATTCGAATGTTAGTTGAGGAGGTAAAATTGTTCCTGAATCCATTTTTGTGTTTCTCTCCCCTAAAAATGAAAAGGAAAGAGTTTTGAGTTCGTATAATATCTGTTCTAATTGGTATATTTGCATATTTGCCCCGATACGTAACGGCAAATTCAAAAATCCGAATTTAAGTGACTATTTTGTCAGTTACGTAAGGTATTTTTATGAATTTGGAGATTTCATTAACGAATTTATTGAAAAAATGCGTATACTTCCACTTGGCGACGTTTCGGAAGCTAGTCTGCTTCATTTTTCAAGCCTATTCTGGAAAATTTCCAGTGGAATTGCAATTTTGGTAGGTAAATTTCAAAATGTGACACTGGCCTGACTTATTCATTCATAGCTATACTGTTGATTTCGACACAACCTACTTCGAATTGAAATAGATCACGAAAATTAGCTGAACACATTATCAACAAATGATACACACATAGTCGAGTGGGATTACATCAATTGTGACAGAACAGAATGGAACAAAAAGAAAACTCAAAGAGGCCACTTGCATTTCTTGAAAGAATGGTTTCTTCCAAAATAACTAAATATTTGGATACTAATAAAGTGCTTCCTGTCATCCAATCAGGATTCAGAAAACATCATAGTACAAATACTGCCTTTCTGATATCTCTGCCTCTTGATAAATCAAAGTGCACAATTCTCATACTTCTAGACCAGAGTAAAGCTTTCGACCTTTTTAATTACGAATTGCTGATCGCAAAGCTCAAATAGATCGGTTTCGATGGTATTGCTCTGAAATGGTTCACAAATTACCTGAATGGGAGATTACAAAGAGTCAAAATAAACCATGAACTGATTTCAAATTTCAGAAATACAACCTCTGAAGTTCCGCAGGGCAGTGTACTTGGCCCACTCTTGTTTCCAATATTTACCTTTTATCTACCAGACGTAGGTACTACAATCTTCTATCATTCACTTATATGCAGATGATATGCAAGTTTATCGTTCATGCTCTCCTCCAATAGAATCTGATATCAACGCAATCAATATCGACCTCGAAAATGTATCTAACTGGTGTATTCAAAATGGCCTCAGAATTAATCCTAACAAAACTGTTGCTTTTTGCATTGGCCCAAAGAAACTTACAGAAGTATGCTCTTATATTCTTTCAGTGAATAATACACCCATTCGCTGGATTGTTAGTACTAAAAATCTTGGATTATATTTAGATTGTAACTTGTTATTCGACGCACACGTTAACCACATAACCAAAATATAATTTTTTAAGTTAAAATCTCTGTACCACCTCAAATATCAACTGAGCGAAAGTATCAAACTGAAACTTGTTAAATCACTAATATTTCCACACATTTATTACTGTTGTTTGGTGTTCTATTTTTATCTCACTATTTTTAACAGATATAAATTGCAAAAAATTCAGAATGCTTGCCTGAGATTTGCGTGCAACATCCAATATAGAGAACATGTTACCCCATCATATGACAGACTTGGTGAATTGAAAATAGTAGATAGAATGACATATCTTTATGTCATCTTTTTATATAGGATGATTCTACTACAAATACCAACTCATTTGCATAGTAAAGAGGTCATTTATACATAATGTTAATGTTGGAGTTGATAATTGTATAATTCCACAACATTCATCGAAGAAATTTGAAGGATGTTCTTCATATAACGCTCCTAGGTTATTGAATGAACTCCTTAATGAAATTGGTCTCCCGTTTGGAGCCTTCAGAAATAGAATGAAACGTATAATACTTCAGTCTGAACATCGATAGAGCAAGTTTTGTAGTTGTTAATTCCACTCTATTCTTTAATGTTATTCAGTAGTGAACATTAACTAAAATATACAAATGTAACAGGGATAATGGAAGAACGGCTGCTGCCGAATTTGTGCTGTACTTATGTTCTTCATGTTCATTCATTTTCTTACTGCTCTATATATATATATATATATATATATATATATATATATATTATTATCATTACTATTATTATTTTGCTAAACGGAAATGAAGAGATTGGGGGGATTCAATTCGAAGTAGGTTGTGCGAAAATCAACAGTATAGGTAATAAAATATAAGTCATACAAGTGTCACATTTTGAAACTACATACCAAAATTGCGATTCCACTGAAAATTTTCCAGAAAAGGCTTGAAAAAGGAGACAGAATAGCTTCCGAAACGTCGCCAAGGGGAAGCATATACATTTTTTCAAATAAATTTTTTAATCAAATCTCCAAATTCATAAAAGTACGATTCGTAACTTACACAATAGTCAGTCAAATTTACGTTTTTTCAATTTGCAGTTACGTATCGGGGCAAGTATACCAATCTGCCCAAAGAACAGATTATAAGAACTCAAAACTTTTTCCCTCTCGTTTCTAGGGGAGAGAAAACCCAAAAAATGGATTCCTAAACCAAGTATTTTTCGGAAAAAGTTTATTCTTCATTGTTGTTTCCAAGTTACCTATTTTGACGAACGATGAAGGAGAAAAATTTATTTTTCAATTTTCAGAGACGCCCTTCAATTTTTTCCGAAACCAAGTCGATGTATTCGAATTCTGTCTCCACTACTAGTCGAAACAATTTGGAACCATTAAAGTCTAGTATTTTTCGAAAAAATATTCAGTTTAAAAATCAAAAGTATTTTAATATTTCAGAAGTAAATCTGCCTCCCTCTACAAATGTCTCGGTAGGTTAGAGGTTAGAATCCCCAACAGGCCAACGTGCTGGGTAATCGCAAGTTGAAAGGTGAGGCCTCGTTAATCCATTGCTCGCACAAGTTTCGACTTCTGAGGGTTGACGTTCGTCAGCTGGTTAACGGAACGAACGATTTACCGAAAAAAAAAAGTTTTCAATGAAACTTCATGAAAAGGGCATGAGAGAATTTAAAGGTTTTGATTTAGGTTGGCCACTAATATAATTCAACAGTAGTGCAAATTTTTGTAGGAATATAAGGTGAAAATTGTCCTCTTCGGGCGCCTGCCACATCTTCAATTTCCCAGTTTGAACTGGCGGATTGTTGATATAGTTATTTACTATATTTAATAATAATAATAATAATAATAATCGTCTTCATTATAGTCAATTAAAGGTTTACATGCAATACAGTCTTGGTAACATAGATTTGATTGACCATAAAGGGCGAAGTTTATTTTTGGTCGTGTACTAGACATAACCAAAAATATTCTTCCACTTAACCCAATACAAATTGTATTTATAGATCCTTTCTTGATTCTACTCACACCTTATCCCTAATTTTTCATGTACCCCTTCTATCATTCGACACAATCATCATTTCTTGAACGCTCCTCAACTTTTGCCGTAAAGGGTGGGGAATTTTTATGTTATATGTTATTTTAGCGTTATGTTTTTCAATCATTCAATTTTTCTTCAATGAAAGATCTATCAACTGAATTTCAAAGCGGTGGGTCCAGCCGTACAGAAACAATTGATTACATATTATCAATTAAAGGTAGAAGCAAATCATAGCGAAGTTATTGCAGTACACGATTCGACTTGAATGTGACTACTTTCCCACACGAACAATGATAGTATTAATAGCTTTGTTTGATATCCGTGTTATACGTTCATTTATACCGATATACTAAGGATATTGTACAACAATGAATGTGTTGTTCCTTTTGAGAAGTTCTGGCATACGGATTACGGATATTATTGTTTTCTATTATGTGATTGATTATGTATCTAGCAGCTTCAAGGCAGTGTGTGGTGATATTGGTTCTTGATTTGTGAAAAACAACGGTAGAACTAATGAAGGGTGCAGGTGTTCCTAAAATATCTATTAGTGTGATTTAATCGTATAAATAGGGCTGAAAACTAGTAGATATGGTCCCGAGCGCGCCGCTCGATTCTCCTCCTTTCCCCCAAAAGAATGTTCATGTAAGTCATGAAATATAAATATAAAGAAAGGAAAAAATTGAGGTATCTCATTGATACATACATAAGCGAACAATAATCCGTCGCAAAAAAAGCTATTCGTTCAACAGTTAAACTTTTTCGGAATGTGAGATTTTTTACTAAAAAATTCGCATAAAAAGTGAAAAAATCGAAAATATCAAAAAATTTAATTTTCCCGATAATCCGTTTGTTTCATATTCTAATTACTCACACTTCCGTTGTTTGAAAAGTCATTCAGTCATTGGTAAAAATCGATGATTTCAAATTTGTTACTTAATTGATCCTTAATATGAATTTTTAGGAAGAAACCATTTTTTTGAAAATTTTTATGCTCTTTCATAATCTAAAAATATGTTGTGCATTTAGTATTTATTTATTTTTCTTTTATAAACAAGTCAATTTTCTCGCATTACTTTATCACAAATATCTAAAAAATAATGAAAACAACCATGTGTTTCGAAGTGCACCCTTTTTGTATTTCCTGAAAACTTTCATGGTTATTTTTTTTAAATATATATTATAGAGCAATATCGCACCTAATTCATTCGCTAATAACATTTGTTCTAATAATAGAATGAAATATGCGTCTTTTTATAGAATATGAAAGAGCAATATAAATAATTTTTTTCAAAGAAAAATGGTTCCTCAATATCGATTCAAGCTTCAAAAACATTTTATGTAAGCCTCGGAGTTTGTCTCAAAAATTATTATTTTTACAATGATTGAATTTGAAAAGAAATTATTATCTTATGAAAATACATTTCCTTCAAACATTTATTCAGCAATGGAAGTGAAAAATATACTCATGAGGTTTTCCGTGTTTGAAAAATGGAGCAATTGAAATATTTAAAAAGCAAAGTTTTGATTGTACCCTTATCCCAATCCATCTTGGCACAAACTCAGCTACTTTTCCAGTTGCACACTGGTAGTGCAGACCATGACAAAAGTAAAAAACACCTACTAGAAAAAATGAATTTGAACATAGTGAACATATTTGGTAGAGTGAATAAAGTTGGAGCAAATGCTCGCACTCAAATTTTTTGGGACAAACTTATACGGGTTGTTGAGATATGACAAGGACGGATCTATAGTTTGAACTCATGCTCACTTTTATTCACTTCACCCAATATATTACAAGTAGGTTCTGTATCTGTAGAGTAGGAAGGGTGAGTGTAGACCCACAGCACTTAGGCCACAATATGGCCCATTGTACATCCTGCCTTATCCAGGAAGGAGGTCAGGTCACCAGGGGACATCTCCTTAATATCGACAGGTTTAGGCCAAGACTCACCGAACACATACTCTCTTATCGACGATAGCTCCAGACATTCACATAAGACATGCCTGACAGTTTCATCTTCCTGTTCACACATCCTGCATAGAGGTGTGTCCTCTAGCTCCATAATGTAACCTTATCTTGTTCATATAATGAGGTATACCAGATTATATGCCCAACACAAGGTACAGATTGCGAACGGCTAGCTTTTGTTAGGGAGGCAAGGGCGTGATTCGGTGCTATTTGAGAACTCCCAGAAATCCAGTAGATGGCACTGAGAATAAGTCTGAAGTAAAATGTTAATCGGACGCCATCTACAGAAAGAAAGATTCCACAAACTTATTCTCAAGCCAATCTCTGTAGAAAGACCTTACCACGCTGGAAAAGAGATTCTTGAACATACAAATAAACACGCAAGTATCAAATAGAAATATTTAATTAAAATTTTAGTAAATATCAAAGTACGGTGGATTTAGTGGTCAAGAGTTAAATATGGAATCAAATAATATACAATGGTCAAAGGAACTTCAGCGTAATGGTATAAAACAATAATGACACCAACAATCAAGATGAATGCATTCAAACCTGTTACATTTATACTTATTGCTGAAGGGTGACGTTTTTCCACTTTGTTATTCCAGTGCGATATTCACTTCGTTCCTAAAACTGTTCCTGCAGTTTCACGATAGTATGATAGCTCCAGAACTCAGCTATCCCTTAGTATCCTCCATGAAGATCTCCACAGACAGGAAGGTCTCTACTATCACCATTAATCTCCTCAATATTCTCCACAAGGTCTCAACAATTCTTTATGAGGTCTAAATACTCGTCAATAGTTCTTGAATTGAATGCTTTAATGTAGAATCCCGCCAGAACTGTTTTTAAGAAAAGAAAAGAATTATGATAAAACGTGTTCGGACAAAAATAACTTTATTTCTCAAATTGCTCGTGAAGCGAGTTGAAATCCACCCAAATTATTATTCTGAATTGAAATCCCAATAATGATGTTCAATTATTTACCTCAAATGAATGGACTCTATATTCTTTTGTGTAGGTAAATCAAAATTATTTTACAGTTAACCCACACGAGTTTTTCTTAGCGTTACCAGGGCAGGAATGGGCCCTTGAAGACTTCCGTTTCATTTCACGGTTACCAACTCGAACACGCTTCATTCGATTTAATTCCACAAAACAGTAATCTGCACCGAAAACACAAGATAGGCTAAAAGCAGAATCACATAACGCACAAACTATTTAGATTTGAGGTGTCGCTTCTGAAAACTCTATACTGTGGTCAATTATTCGAAATTATAATAGGAAGAAGAATTATTACTTTCGAGTGGTTTGCTGGATTTGACATATTTACATTTCCATAACCAAATTTACTAATTAAAATTAAAACGCAGACAAATAGAGACCTTCGTGAGCTGTGAAAATAAACATGATTACGTATTTCATCAGATGGTATGTCTTTAGGAAGTGTTTAAGTGACCAGTGTTTTTATTTATTTCCCTGCTTTCCCGAAGAAAATAACGATTACACAAATGTGAGCGTTACAATAATATGGAGGTGTTTCCTTAGTTGACAGTATCCAGTCAGAAATCCCACTGTTAAACGTAGGTTCTTCCTGGTCATCGCCAAATATTTATTCGGATCCAGCTTCCCAGGGTCGCCCAGGGTGATCCTGGCAAAACTGCATCCTTTGGTTTCATCCCATCTCTTAAGGGATTGAGTATGGGTGTAACGTTTGGCTAGTTCCGCAATTGTGGAAGTCGTCAAGCCATAGGTGTCACCTGGTCCAACCGCCATCCTGGCCAAAGAGTCAACAATGCGGTTACCTTTGCTCCTGTCGTGCCCTTTCACCCACCTTAGAACGATATTATTATCTACCGAGGCGTTAGCTAAATCTTGGTGGCACTCTAGTGCTAACCCTGAGATAATACGTTGTCTATTCAAGGTTAGTAGGGCTTGTCTACAATCAGTGCAGATTATTATGTTTTTGCCAGAAATTCCTTTTCTGGTTAGCTCTTTTGTGGCGATTGAGATACCAGCCAGTTCTGTTTGAACCACGCTGGTATTTTTTCCCATTCCCCACTTAATCCTTAGGCTAAGTGATCTGGAGTAAACTCCACATCCTGATCCTTCCTTGGTTTTTATTTTCATTTTGTAGGGTTTATTAAACACAAACCTGGGTTCAATCGTGTCACTGGCTGCCTGTAGCAGAGGCACCGCAGTGAGTGCCTCCCTCCACAGGCCCAGCCTCCGTTGACCCATTCCTACCTCGGGGTTTACACCAACTGTGCGCAATCGTAGCATGGATATTAGCGCAACCTCCTTGACGTGCAGGTCCAGAGGTGTCAGACCAGTTACTAATTCCATTGCCGCGTTTGGTGTTGTTCTCATGGCTCCTGTGATGTTCAGACAAGCCATTCGCTGTATTTGATATAGTTTTTGGATGGCCGTTGCTTGTAAAGTTTTCGGTCCCCATGCAATGGCTCCGTACGTTAGCATAGGTCTTATTATTGCAGTGTAGATCCAGGTGACTACACGGGGCGAGAGACCTCATTTGCGTCCCACTGTCCTCCGACACTGCTCATAGGCCACATATGCTTTTTTTGCTCTGCTCTGAAAGTGCGAGTTCCATGTTAACTTCCTGTCGAGGGTAATACCGAGGTATTTCACCTCTTCAGAGAAGTTTAGTTTGCTATTGAAGATTTCGGGGGGTTTCAAGCCCGATAAGCTTCTTTTTCTAGTGAAAAGGACCATCTCCGTCTTCTTGGGATAGATCGACAGTGAGTGTTCTTTACACCATGTTTCTATTAATTTGAGACCATCCTGCGCTCTATCACACAGTGTGTTCACAAATTTGCCGGTCTGCAAGATAACTATGTCATCTGCATATGCAATTGTGTAGAAACCATTATTGTTAAGGTGATTAATCAGGGTATCCAGGACTATGTTCCAAAGAAGGGGTGATAAGACCCCTCCCTGCGGACATCCCCTCATGACCAGTCCTCTCACAGTAATGTCTTCTACATTTATACTTATTGCTTTACTAGAGAGCATCCTGAGTATCCATTCTCCTAGCACCAGGGGTATGTTCCTGGAGTTAAGTTGCTGGGTGATTGTTGGGAAGGTCGTTTTATCGAACGCTCCTTCGATATCTATGAATTTACCCAGGGTGGATTCTTTATTATCCAATGATCTCTCGATTCTGCCAACCACTTGGTGAAGGGCCGAATCAGTGGACCTTCCCGGAGTATATGCATGCTGATTTGGATGAAGTGGATTGTGAACTAAGACTTCATCTCTTATATACCGCTCACACAGCCTCTCCATTGTTTTCAAAAAGAACGATGTGAGACTAATTGGTAGGAATGCTTTTGGTAAGGTGTAGTCCATCCTTCCTGGTTCAGGTATAAACACCACTCGTACCTCTCTCCACTTACTGGGAAGAAATCGAGTACCTTAAAGTCGAAAATACCCAAATGAAAAAACAATTACAAGAGCAACAAACAAAAATGGATACACTAATTGTGAGACAAGAATACTTTGACAGATCTTGCAGAAGACAAAAGTTGATATTTCAAGGGATCCCGGAGAAAGAAAATGAAAACTGCAGTCAGGTGCTTCATATTCTGGTGTCTGATAAAATGGAAATGAACCTCGAGGAGAAAGAAATTGAGAAATGTTTCAGAATTGGCAAATTCAAAGGAAATAAACCGCGTCCGCTATTGGTTTCTTTCAATTCTACATGGTGGAGGAATAAGGTCTATAGAAGCAAAAAGTTGATGAAGGGTTCCGGTATCGTGATTCAGGAAGATTTAACTAGTGAGCAGAAAATCATCTTCAAAGCAGCCATACAAAAGGTTGGTAGAGACGGCAAAGTGTGGACCAACCTTGGGAATATTTTCGTTAATTATAAAAATAATGAGTCTAGAATAATTAAGCTGAATAACTTAGCTGACTTAACAAACTTATAAATTATCCTTGTGAAAAATGTATTTGATAATTGATTCAACTACTTATTATGGGTGCAGTTGAGCCTTACCCCGAAAACACTCGTTTATTTTTATATTCTGTCAGTTTTTTAAGTTGGTGTGAATAAAAACTAAATTGTTTTATATGTGTCAGATAAGAATAGCTTGTTTGAATGTGAGGTCGTTGTTGCCGTCCTTAAATGAAATTAAGCAAATTATCACCAATGAAAATTTTAATATATTTCTCTGTTGTGAAACTTGGTTACAAAAAAATATATCCGATGATTCATTGAGAATCGATGGTTTTAGTTTGTTAAGAAAAGATAGGGAGCAAAGAGGTGGTGGACTTTGTATGTACATAGATAGCAAAATCAAATATGAAAAAATATATTTGAGATCAAATCACCACGAACAACTTTGGATTAAAATCACCTTAAATAATAAGGTTATTGCGGTTGGTGTGCTATATAAATCACCACAACAAAACACAGCTGAATTTCTGAGTGAATTAGAAGATAGCTTTGGATATATTTGGCCTAGCGTGGATGATGTTATTTGTATGGGAGATATAAATATTAACCTTCTTGATCTAGAAAATGTTAATACTGAAAATTTTTTCTCCATCTTAGAATCTTTCAAGCTGAAACAAGTAGTGGAACTCCCAACTAGAATAACATCAACTACGGCAACGTTGTTGGATGTTATCATCTCTAGTTGTGAAAAGGCAAGAGGTGGAAATCTAGACAGTAGAGGCATATCTGATCATCAAATTGTCTATCTTAAAACTCAAATTGAAAAAATAAAAAGGGAACCCAAAATATGCATATATAGAAGTTTCAAATCTTTTGATCAAAACTTCTTTCTAAACGATCTTCATGCTACCCCATTTTTTAGGATCTTTGATCAGGAGTCCGCAGATGAGAAGATTTCATTTCTTGTTAACTGTCTCATGAACCTTTTTGATAGGCACGCTCCAATTGTTACGTCGAGAGTAACAAAACCCAACAGCCCTTGGTTGACTGAAACTCTTCGAGAAATGATGTCGCTGAGAGATAAGGCTTTAAAAAAATATAAAAAAACGAAATCTGATATTCATCTAAAATATTACAGGGACTTGAGAAATTATGTAAACAAAGCCATAATAAATGAAAAAAGGGCTTATTTTACACATCAATTCAATTCATGTGATAGTAAACAGTTCTGGAAAATACTAAGGGCAAATAATTTGGTAGCAAAGAAATCATATGAAATACCAGATAATTTGAAAAGTGTAAATGAAATTAATGACTATTTTGTTAACTCAGTTCCTTTTGCAGAACCTCCAGATGAACTTTTGAACTTTTACAAAAATAACTGTCTAATCAATGAAGATCCCTTTCAATTTTCAGAAATAAATGACTTATTCGTATATGAAGCAATCTGCAACATTAAGACTAATGCCAAAGGTTGTGATGAACTAAATCTGAATCTTATTAAAATGTGCTGCCCACATATTGTACCTTATATAACACACATTATCAATTTTTGCTTAACAAATAAAGTTATTCCACAGGTCTGGAAAGTAGCAGTGGTGCAAGTACTTCCTAAAAAAGCTGAACCAAACGAACTCAAAGACTTACGAGGTATAAGTATACTTCCTACTCTATCTAAAGTACTAGAAAGAGCTATAGAATATCAGTTGAAAGAACATCTTGAGAAGTATCAATTACTTCCTAAAATTCAATCCGGATTCCGTAAAGGGTATAGCTGCACCACTGCTCTTCTGCATATAGTTGATGAAATCATTAGGGCAAGAGATCAAGGTTTGTGTACTGCTTTGGTACTCCTAGATTTTAGTCGTGCTTTCGACACAATAAATCACTCACTCTTATTGGCTATTCTACATTATATGGGCTTATCTGAACATGCAATAAAGTTATTTGAGAGTTATCTATTGGGTCGAAAACAAAAAGTATGTATTGACAATACTTACTCTACAACTTTGAACATCAGATCAGGTGTACCACAAGGTTCAATTCTTGGCCCACTTCTGTTTACCCTGTACACGTCTACCATTCTGAAATCACTTAAACACTGCTCAATTCACTGCTACGCAGATGATACGCAGATCTATTACAGTTTCAAATCAATTAATGCTGAAGCAGCAAATGCGTTGATAAATGATGACCTGAATAACTTCATTGAAACAGCCTCATCTCATTGTCTGCAGATCAACACAAGTAAATCAAATGTAATGATATTTGACTCGAGAAATAATATAGTACATGATGAAATAGATATTAATATAAATAATGAGGTATTAACAGTAGTGAATGAAACAAAGAATCTGGGAGTAATATTAGATACTGAATTAAGGTTTGAAATGCATGTGAATAAACTTATGCAGAGAGCATACTTGGCACTGAAGACTATGTACGGTGCTAGGCATGTTCTGTCTCCTTCTATCAAATTATTGTTGTGTGAGTCGATTATATTATCAATATTTAATTTTGCTGACTCACTCTATGGCCCCAATCTCACGCAACAGTATAAAAAAAAGATTCAAAAAATCCAAAATTCTTGTTTAAGATTTGTATATGGTATTCGTAGACGTGAAAGAATATCTCATAAACTGGTTGAAGCAAATTGGCTTAATATGGATAGACGAAGATTGTTTCATGCTGCGTGCCTATTTCATAAACTCATATTAACTAAAAAACCAAGTTATCTTTATCGTAAGTTAACATTCCGCACAGATGTCCATAATCTAAATATAAGGTATAGAGGTACTTTAACACCACCAAAATTCAGAACGGAATACTTCAAGCGTTCATTTTCTTTTCAAATATGCAAAACATATAATTCCCTTCCACTGGACATAAAAAAATTAACAATAGCGAACTTCAAAATGAAGTTAAAAAAATATCTCTTCGATCATCAATAATATATTTTCATGGATAGGAAAAGTGATGGCGATCCTCACATTCATAATTTAGCCAATATTCCATACTTGAACACATTTATTACGTAGCAGGGTATGTTTTAGGGTTGAGTGGAAGAGCAGTCTATGGGAGTACTCTACTCTCTTAGACTGAACTCCGCCCTTTTCTTCTAATTATAAAAATTTATAATATGTTTCTGTAAATTTTTCATTTTGAAGAAATAAAGACGATTATTATCATTATTATTATTATTATTATTATACCTCAGAGCTAATGAGGCTCTGAATGTTCCGACCAGATGCGGCATAAGAATATCCAATCCCCATTGTAGTAGGGCTAGTCTTATACCGTCAGGTCCTGGTGCTTTGAAGTGCAATTATAGTGCTAGCAAATTGTCAGTCGTATTGTGAGGGTGTTATTGGTACTTCCGTCCGGTTCGTCATTCCTGGGAAGACAGAACCTGGGAAGTGAGTTTCCATAAGAATCTCGGTGCTCTCCTGGAGGTTGGCGGCTTTGTCGCTATTTTTCCTCGTCAGGATGCCGATACTCTTATGGTGGTCGCTTGAGAGTGCCTTCTGTAGCCTTGAGACTTGCGGGAAATCTTCGATTGCCTCACAATAGGCTCTCCAGGCTTCTCTTTGCTTTTGTCTGCAGACTTTTTTGAACTCTCTGAGGTTAGCTTCATATATTTCCCAGTCCTCTTCCAGTTTTGTTCGTTTTGCTTTGTTGAAGGTCGTTCTCGCTGTCTTTCTGAGGTGTTCCAGTTCAGGGCACCACCATTTATTGGTTGTGCCTTCTGTCTGTACCATCCTCATCAGACAGGATTCCTTTTAGGCAATGTCTATTTTTTTTTGGATAGATAACGTGTACCTTTCCAATTCTTCACTATTGCCGGGAGTCAGGGCCTCTGTCTCCCGCAGAGCTCCTTTTAAGAGTCGATTGTATAGAGCTACATCCGTCCTCTTCGGATCGCGTATAGGTCGCCTATAGGTCAACCAGCGATGGTCTGACATAGAAATATGATCAGACACTTGCCAGTCTTGAATTATATTTGCTGTTCTGGCTGTCGCCAGCGTAATATCTGATAATGTTTGGCTACGGGCGTTAATGAATGTCGGCTCCGTGCCTCTGTTCAAGATTGCTAGGTCTTTCTTAATTATGTATTCGTAAAGAGACTCACCTCGGGCGTTGATATCCTTGCTGCCCCAGCCCAGGTAGTGATAGTTTGAGTCGCAGCCCAAAATCAGCTCCATTCTCTGGCTTTGGCAGTGGTCCACTAGCACTTCCATCTCTCTTGTGGGTGGTAGAGTGGCTGCATCTGAGGAAAGGTACACCGATGCGAGTATCAACGCCGTATATTTGCCTTTTCCGTCTGGACATTCCACTTCAACCGCAGTAAGGTCTGAGGTGCAGAATTGTGCTATCAGAAAGGCTCTGTATTTCCTGGGAGCGTAAACGGCTGTCCTGGGTTGCTGATTGCTTGGTAAGCTAAAAATTTGATCAGTCAAGTTACCGAAACCAGTAATTCTGGTCTTAATTATCCAGGGTTCCTGGATCAAAGCTATTGCATCCTCCAACACATCAAGGCGGCGACATAGTGTTGCCGTAGCCGTCCTGCTGTGTTGGAGGTTGCATTGTATTATTTTTTCTTTTTTCCGACGTCCTTGCTCATTGCGAGGTCGTTCGGTGAGACTCTATTCGAGGTCCATCTGCTCCTCCGGTAGGGGAGGGGCGACGACCTCTTTGTTGTCCTTTTCAGTCACCCTTATGACCAATGAGGTAAACGCTTAGCTTATCCTCATTGACTTTTTCTTGAAGACAGCCATATCCACGTCTCCGATTTCGAAGACGAAGAGGTGTCCTTGAGGGTTCACTTTCACCTCATGATGGAAAGTGCACCACCTCGCTATCCTCAGGTCCGGATTCTGCGCCTTCAACCTACCCAGCACCCACTCCTTTTCACCGGATGTCGTCTTGTGGACGTCCTCCGGGATCCAGAGCGAGGCTTTGGTAAGCTTTGGGAGCTCATCCACACCGACGACCGCCAGCGATGCTTCCTCCCACGGCTTGAGGTCCTTTGTGGCTTTATTCAGCCACTGTATCGTCGCGTCGTCATCGCAGACCACTTTGATGATTTCACCGGAGTATGTCCACGATTTAAACGTAGGCGCTAGTGTGTTGCTGCTGGAGGCGGAGAAGATAAACTTGCCCAGCTCCTCCAGCAGCTGAATTTTGACGAGGCTCTCCCGTTCTGCGGTAATTTTACCGTACGGGTTTGTCTAGTCTATAATGGCCACCTTGAGGTGTCTCAAGGCGGCTTCCGCGAAGATTTTGGAAAGTGCAGCGACATTTTAGTCGCTGCGCAGCTTCTTCGACCTTCTTGGTGCCCCCTCCGTGGAGGTACTCAGGAGGGGGCGCTTTCCTGCAGAGGTAGCCGCCGGTTTATTGCCTTTATACAAGGCGGAACCTTTGGCTCCCTCCGCAGGAGGTGCCCTTGCCTTTGGAGGTGGGGTGGAGGTGGGGGGAAGGTGCATTTATAGTTGCAGCCTTCCCTGCCTCGTTTGCCCTTCTCCTCCTTTCGGCCTCGGCGCCGCAGATGCGTTTTCGCCTTGGCCTTTGTATTTCGCCCTGAGGTGATCTTACATGTCCAGCCTCGTTCCGAGCAGTGTATGAGTAGGTTTTTTATCTTACTATTCTTCTGAGAGATTGCTGGGCATATACGTCATTAGTTCTTTGCCAAGATGGATTGGATACGTGTACCATGTTGCATTTGAATCTTTCATTATCATTATTCGAACTGTTTATAAAAAAGCTGAGGATCATAACTTTGGGCCCGTTTCTGAAGTCTTTCAACAATAATAGACCCAAGGAGTGACGAAAATCGATGTAAATCAAGTTAGCGAGACACTTTTCGAAATATGGAAAAATAGTGATTCCATAATTTGGTGCTATTTTGTTGCTAATTATTTGCGGAAGACAAAACTTTTCTCTCCTTTTTTTTAAAAAATACGTGATGTCTCTCTAACTTGACGTCAAGTTGATGAGTATTTCATAATTTTGACTAGACCATTAGATTCCTCTGATTATTCGCTAATAAGTTGCGAGAGAAATTTTTTCCGCTGCTTTTTTTTTTAAATACATGATGTCTCACTAATTTGACGTCAAGTTAGCAATACAACTTTTTTATTATCGAGTTTCTCATAATTTTGACTCGACCATTAGATTCCCCTAATTATTAACTGATTAGTTGTGGAGGAAAAATCTTCCTTTTTTTTTTGTTCGAAAGATATATTTTGTGTCGCTAACTTGACTGAAGTTAGCAATACAACTTTTTTATTCTAGAGTTTTTCATAATTTTGACTAGACCATTGGATTCCTTTATATTATATTTTATCTACACCCGTACTCTAATAAGACACTTATATGCCCACAACCCGTTTTATAATGAAATCCATTACGATACAGATTTTCAACCAATAGAAACCCATTATTTTTCAATCAAGCATGATGTGCAAGCTTTGCATTTTGACGTTTGTCAAGTCAAAATCAGTAGGTATTGAATTTTTGAAGAATTCAATTTTCGATAATCGTATGGAAATGTCTTATAGCAGTGATATAGAAGAAGAATTACCAGCGACTCTCTAAAGATGTCTTAGACAAGAAAAAAATACAATCGAAAGGATTATATTTTTCATTTGACAAATGCAACACATATGTTTTTATTTTCAACCAAATTTTATGAGCTCTCATGTCCGAGTGGTCAAAGGCGCGAGCAGTGATCAGTTACGTCCGGGTTTAATTCCTGACGTCGGCAGAATTTTTTTCATTTTTTCTTCTTTTAATTTCTCATTTTTGGATTTTCCGTGGTTATACCATTAATTATAATTTTGTAGAATTTTTCAAAGAAATACGATTGATAACCTACTACTATTGTGTTCAATATAAATACCTAATAATATAATATTTTTAGTTCTTCATTATATATTGGGTGTAGATAAAATAGCGTATGCAACTCTCATGTAATGGTTTTTAATACACTCGCATAAACCATACGAAACTCACCTTCGGCTCGTTTCGTATCCCGGTTTATGCTCATGTATTATAACCATCATTACACGATCGTTGCATAATATACTATTTTGTACAACTGTCATTAAAAGTGACATTTTTAATGTTTGTCAAGAGTATTAAAAAATGATCTTTCCAAAGTAGCGTGTTGAAAACATTTCAACACTAGTGTTAAAAGTATTTTCAACACGATTTTCTGCCATCTAAGGAAATTGGAATATGGATGTCGTACTGCTGAGCTGATTTTTTCTTTATTGTTCTTCATTATGCAAGACATCAAACAACAGCAACAAATTTGAATGTAACTTCGAATTAAACGCGTAAGCTGTAAACAATACTGTTTGTTGATAACCAAGTGATTCGGCGTCACCTGACGAGGTCACTTCAATTTGAACTCTAAGTGTTATCAATTAAGAAACCTAAAAAGTGCATTAAGTGTGTACCATCTCCTAAAATATTACCATGCTGAAATTCACTCCAGAATTTCATATAGAATTATAGTATGGGGAAACACTCCAGCTGCACACAGTGTTTTTCTATCTTAGAAGCGCATCATAAGATCACTCTTGTAGAAGTTTCTTCAAAAAATACAAAACATTAACAGTTGAACTCTAGAAATGCAGGTACATTTGCTTGATATCTAACATTTTGGCTACCAATTGCTATATAGGTTATGTTGTCAGCATGACATATCATATGTCATATGTCAACACGAACTCAAAGCTGAAAATACTTGCACTCGCATTTTGCCAACCAAGACGGCATCAACAGAAGAAGGATGATATCGAGTAGTTGCCGAAACAACTCTTGTTTGTAAATCGATGATAGGACAATGAAACGCGATGAAAGAGCTTTTGCATTCTTTATTCATTACGAAATAAAATAGCTTTTGTTTCGATGCTTCTTATTCTCTGTCTGAGATGTGATTCTGACATTTTTGTTGTCTCTGGATGGATTCTGATGTTGGAATATTTCTGCAGTATATTTTTCATTAATTTTGAGCCATGTCCATCAACAGGAGATGATCCTGTTGTATAGGTGAGACCCGAGTTAATCATAAATATTGACTCTCATAGTGTTGTTAATCAATGCATCAATAATATCTTCAATGTTTTGTTGAAAATATTCAGTCTTGTGAAAATATCTGAAATACTTCTCAGCTGCATGAGTCACTTCAATAACTAGGCGGAAGCATTTATGAGGTTGCGTTATTTTTTTTTCTTTTTTGGGGCTGAGAAAATGATGCATTCATCTCTAACACTTCACGGCATTTCAGGCAGGTGATTCATTTTGACAGATACCTTTCAACAAACCCTGAAATGTATGATACTATGCCCTGAATGTTGTTAAATCTGAGACAGATGAGGCATGGTATGAGTACCGATCAAAAGCCAATTAGAGTCTAGTTTCAAAATATTTATATTCTCTGTCTAGAAAGTCTTCGCCGTTATCATCGTGTGTAATCCTACCACTTCCAGATGATGAAACTGGAATATTATCTATATTCAAGGACTTACCTGCTTCCGGTGCAAAAATCTTGGGTACTACCTGAAGCCGTTCATAGGCAGCCTGAAACTATTTTGCAGTTGCATTATTGTTGAAATCAACCTTTGCTCTAAGTGCTCCAAAGAAAGTCCGAAACGATCTTGGGCACACTTGTCGATTGTTTCAAATTGACTAGTTGATACTGAAATGTGTCTTTCTTCAGGCGTTTCCATGTTTAACTGATCCTCAAGAGATGTTCATACAGAACATAACCAGATAAATATTTATATATATATATATATATATATATATATATATATATATATATATATATATATATATAATATTTCCCACTGAAGAGCTCAAAAGATAATTTTCTCTGAACGAGATCTTGTATACACGTATCTATCAACAGATAATGCTTGTTTTTTTTATTCCACTGAATATAAGGACTATATTATTAGCTCCGAAATTATTGTCATAATATGTGTATGCACATGGTTATGCAATTTGTGATAAATTGAGCATTAACTGGTAAGGTACGTACCAGTAAAGCACTTTTCATTGGAGGCAGAAAAAATTGAACAATATTCAGGAAATACTACTTTCAAATCCAGCTCAAACTACTGTGCATCCATAAAAAAATGTGAATGATGTAGTGGTTTTCAATATTTTATATAATATTTCAATTTTTCGTCAAGTCTATGAATACCTCTATACACCTAATGAACATAAAACTTTTCTCTTCTGTTGCCATATGACATAATGTTTGCCATAATAATGAATACTTTGTTGATACAGTACCAATGTAGAAGAGCTCTTTTGAAAAAAGGTTTCTTTTGGTGCAGCTAAGGCATTTGAATCAATTTTCAAACAAGACCTACTTCGTGAACTCAATCGCGAGGCACAATCTAGACTTCAAGGTGCCATACATCCGTTATCAATGTTTGTATATAACTTAGCTTTTATTGCTTTTTTATTAATGAGTAAACAAATTTCCACCTTCGTTTTTGTCGAATTTAACTCAAAACATAGGTCTCGATTTTTCTGATGTGGATTCTCTCTAAGTTCGCTTTATCAGGGGTGACTAATTTTGTTGTAGCGGCCGAGTGAAACATGAATACGAAAATAAAATAATATTATCGCTTAGATATGCAAAGTGTTAGAAAACTATCCGAATATATTTATACGTGTTCCGGTGTCAAAATAAGACTTTTTTCCTTCTACATCATAGTAAAAACCTTCTCACTCACATATATATAAAAAAGGATTTTACATTAATTCAATCGTTTTTCGGTCATAACGACTTTTTTCATAATAATAATAATAATTACTCGACTACCAGATAATAATTGAAGGGTAAAGATCGAAACAAAATAAATTATTGGTGGAAAGTTCACTAGGACGCCAAGGATAGGTGTATGGATGTTCAAACTCAATCTCTTGAATGAAATAACATAATAGATACAAATATAACTTGGGATAGTTGTAGATGAAAGAAAGTACAAATACAAATGAGCTCCGAGCTGTCCAGTGGACATATTTCGGTAACCGAACCTCAATCATCCACAGTTAAGTATTCATCACGAATCAGTTTCATTTTCTGTTTGAACATCGGGGCTGCAATTCTTGAGTCATATGCATTTCATTTTCATACGAATAGAGTGACGTAGAGATATATGGACTGAATGTGTTGAACTGCAACACAACACAAAGTCGTATAAGGATTTATTTCAAGAATTGCAGCACAGACATCGTGGTATTCGGTTATAATTTTTTTATCGCGTGAGATAATATTTTGGATGTGCTCAAATGTGTGTCTTGAAAAGTGAAAAAGGAACCAACATTCACTCAAAAAAAATACGTCGTGATCGGGATATCAACTCTTTTTCGAACTTTGAAAAAGCGGATCTAAGGGAGGGTGCAATAGAAATAATGAGTTATGAACATAACAAAGCCTGTCAGTGTTAATTTTAGTATGTCATCCATCATCTGGTTGAGCGGTCTTCATTTGAGACAGAATTACAATACATATTTCATACACATGACCTTAATATTATTTTATGAATCGGGACATTCAGACAAATATCTAATCTGTATTTTTTGAAAAAATATTCTTGCAATGTGTTAACTTTTTGAAAATTCCTTATAACAATGTTTCAAAGAGCCATCCGCCATCCCGGAGCATAGATCATTATGGTTTCTTGATTGTTTTTTCATATATCTTGCATTGAAAAATAAACATCCTACGAACTCCGTACAGAACAAGGAATACTAATACAATGTGAGTTGAAAATAATTGAAAATAAAGTATAAAATGTTGTTAAATAGAGGAAATATAAACATAACTATAAAATGGGTTCGAAATCACACTTATACTAATGTCATTTTCTCATATGGGTTTTATTACAGCCAGCTTGACTGTAGTGTTTATTACCGGCTCCTCCGCCTTTTCACAATGTACCGTTTCTGGGTTTCTCAAAATATAAATCCACTATCTCTCAACTTATGATGTAATTCACCAAAATTTGTTCTTCTGTTTCAAATACTTTTTCCATCCATTTCCTTATATGTTTATGTCGTTAATCTTGGACATGGTATTAGGCATTCTCCCTCTACCATAGATAAACTGGTGTAGTTTATCTCATTTTTCCTTCTCATATGTTAAATTATGAGTTTTTTACAGCATCCTCAATCATCTTTTACCTTTATTTTACCACAACTTTGTCTTCTGGGTTCAATTCCGATTAAGCAGATCTACCTGTATTATAATGCACCTCTATTTAATGGCAGATATTACTTCATTACTAAGGAGTTATTGTCGAATTATTGAAGAAGTGCTTATATTCAAATACCTGTTTGTTCATCACGAAGTATATCATAAAAAGCATTAAACGGGAGAAATGTACCACGTGTTTTATCCAAATCGATAATAAATAACTGTTGAAATGATTTGGGAAGAAAAAAATTAATCAGGAATCTCCTCATGAAATGTATTCTTGGATAAGGCGATGCTTACGAAGGAGAAAGATGTAAACCAGGTTACCACGAAAATATAACACATTTCATCAAAAGAAAATACTCAGGTCATCCTTAAAATCACTCTAAACGGAGATTGATTCTTTAATGTGAGGAAAATCAAAAAATCTTATAAAAGTGGTATTTCAAGAAAAATGATCTAACACTTTTTTCTTCCTGATTATTTTGATATGAAACTGATTTACGCATTCGAAGATAGTTGAAATGATATACAAGGTCAAAGATATATAAGTAAAGATAAAAGTAAAATGATAACAATAATTCTTCTAAGTTTTGACTTCTGAGGGTTGACGTTCGTCAGCTGGTTAACGGAAACGAACAATTTTCTTGACTATAGATTGCCATAAAAACCGTAAATGGCTATTGCTAAAAATTCTAGTCAAACACGAATGACTTTTCTATCGATTGATTGTTCTTTTTTTATTTGCAATTTCAGGGTATTGGAGCGGGTGTGTCATTAGTTTGTAATTTCATATCTTATTCAATGTTGAACAAAAATTCTGCAAATTATTGAATATAAGGACTAATTTACGGCGGTATGGGATAGAAAAATCCAAATATAAAATGAAGAAAACGTATATAATATTCAACTACTTCTATTATACAGTGTGTCGCCCTGGAGATGAAGACATATTTTTAATTTCGTTATACAAAAGACAATTTTTGAACAGGTCGAAGAGTAACATTTCTCAAGATATGACCCAATCCATTTACTCAACTAAAAGCAAAATTCCAAACTCGACCCACTCCGAATTCAAAAAAGTATGTAGTAGGACCCGATTGAAGTTTACATGTCATTTCAGTGTCATAACAAATGTGCCACATCGACCTAGATCTCTTTAAAAATGCAAATCTGCATTTTTTCAATAGGACAATATATAAAAGAATGATAGAGCAAAATAAAACTACATCGTCAGTTCAACGTAAAGCTTCATCTGGTCAGAAAAATTTGGAACTCATTTTCAGAAATATAAGGGACCGGAGTCTTAGTCACACACAAAAAAGACAACTCTACTTTTTAATACAGAATGCATTCCCATTCAACGGAAACCTTTGCAAAATTGGAAAATCTCTCACCGCTTTGTGTGCTGTTTGAAATGCAGATAGTGGACAACATAGCGCCATCAGCGTTTGAAAGTTGCCCTCCTCGCAATCGATTTTGCGTTTCAATTTAGTTTTATCAGCAACCGCCCGTTTTTTTTTATTTGTATTATTGTAATACGCCAGCCACTAAAACGAACAATAGATTTTACGTATTATTGATTCTTTAACCAATTGAAATTGCATATTTTATGCGATGTTTTTCGATTTTTCTGCCAGTTTCATTGTTGTTCTATACTTTTTTATGTCTTTGATTATTGAAACAAATATTTCTGCAAAGTTTTGAATGATTCATCTGTTGTATAAAGAAACATCATGCATGATGAAATGGAATACTATTGATATTTGGATGAAGGCAAGAAAAAGAATTATGCTAAAATGAATGTTTTTTACGGACGCTGGAATATAGAAAAAAGTTCTTTCGGGTATTAATCCGTGTGCAGAATGTTGAATATTCAAAGTTCCAACTCTAATGCTGGAGTCATTATCTAGAAAATACAGACCTATCTCTGTCTATATTATGATCGAGGAGCTTGAAAAAGTCGTTGCCGGGTGATGAAAGGAAATGGAAGCTTTCAAGTTATTTCCATCAAATATTATTATTGATGATCTTGTGGTGAATTTTTGCGTATATATTCAATTATGGCCAATTTTGGTTGAATATAATCTTCAAACTATTTTTTACATTTTCTCTACTAAAATTTATATAATTTGCTTATGTGTATACCTGTAATATCTGGTTCTTCCTCATTGACTGTATTCACCTATTCGTGTATATAAGATGATACCTTTAGACAATGAGTATACTTCGATTTGGTTTGTAGACATCCAATGCCTTGATATACCATCGGCTCACTTGAGCCGAGCCTATTAGCACACATACAAGATACTCTGAACAAGAATTCACAAAGGAATCTTCTTAGATTGTGACGACCAGTGAATCGAAACGTTCAAATACATATCTGAGCTAAACTACTGCACATAATTCTCGTCAACTTCCTGAATGTGCTGTTTTTTCCGGGTCTACCCGCTGTTAGATTTCTAATGAGCCAACAAAAATTTGTTAACGGGTTCACAAAAATATTTCCAATAGCTTTTCCGTTGTCAATATTAATATAATCTCTTACTCTGAGTTAGCTTTGCTTGTCAAGCAATATGCACATACATGGAAAATGCTTCATTTTTCTTGAGAGAAAATGGGCCTTTTGCCCTGGTTCGTATACATTTTTCTCAACAAATATTCGAAATCAAACTATATATAAGTATAATGTGATACAAATAACTATTGCAATTATTTTTCTCGAATTTTTTTTACTTGACACATTGCATAAATCTCGTAATTCTTTGTCAATCTTCTGAAGTTGAGAAAGTTTCATATTTCCGAATGATTGTGGATTGAGAATTTTGATTTCAGTAAGACGAAATGGTGTTACGGTGTATATGAATATTCAAGTAAACAAAAATCAAATCAAGATTGAATATTAATATAGGTATTGCATGACCTTGATGTTTTGAAATGAAATGATACATGAAAGGTTAAAAACGAATTTGAACGCGAAGGTTCGGTTGTTATATTTCAAATTATTCATATGGTGTACCTATCTTTTACGTGAGTATATCTAAAGGGAATCTCCATTGATCGTTCTCGAAATCAGGATAGACTGATACGATGGACGAATGCGTAATCGCGATCGGCCGTCGAGTTAGCATTACGGTTGTTCTTCCTAATGCCCACAGGTAGAATTGGTGGAATTTATCATCTACTTCTTGTTTCTCAGGCGAACTTCTTTCTCCCTCAGGTGAAGCGACAATCGCATTTGCTTTCGGAGAGCGAGTCTCCGAGCCTTCCGACCGCGTACGTCGTCCGTTCTCGGTTTTCGGTCATGGCATGCTGTTCACCAGTTTGTCAGTTCATGCTCGCGGTTCGGCGTTTGTAGTACGCCTCAACTCCGTTGGATGGTTTCATTGAAACAAACGAATTTTTTTCGCACATCGAACCGAATTTCGCGTAATTATTAATCGAGCCAACGCGATTTTTACCTTCTCGACTACACTGTATCAGCGACCGACGAAATAGTGTTGAGTTTTTATGTCTGCATAACGAAATAGTTCGAATAGGTGTTGTGGTGTGGTTTTTTTCTTGTCGTACGGTCGGTGGATTTCTCTTTTTTTTTCTGAAGAGAATCGTGCGAAATGCAACTTTGATGGTTCAGACCCCTTTGTGTGATGAGTTTCACGAAAAGACAGAGCGCTATGGAATTTTTATGTAATGTGAACATGGGACCACCTTCATGTTTCTGAAGTCTCTTCAATGTAAGTATATTCGTGGGTGTTTCAAATATGTAGTTTGTTTTCACTGGCTTAGCCGACTGAATTTCGTTACAGACTTCCAACGTGTATGCTCATTTCACTTGTACACCTATTTATATTCCGTCGAATTTGAGAACCTGTTCCTTTCTGTTTATCGGTGAATTGTTTGTTTGCACAATAGTTGTTTAATTAACAGTTTTAGCGCAGTTTGTCACTCGAGGCTTGGATAAATATTGAGTTGTCTTTTTTGTATCATGCAATATTATGAAATATTTTCGGTAAAATTCCCTTTATCGGGCAAACTAAGATGAAGAAGAACGATTTGAGGGGAACTTACGTATTCTGACCTCCTGAACAAAAAAGTCAAATGAAATTTTCGGCGCTCTCGATTAGTTTCGGAGAACGGGCCAGTTTTTGGGTGAAAAATGGGATTTTCTAGAACACGTTTCTGCAGCAAAATAACACTCAAAATGCCTCCTTTTTTTTCATCAGCATAATGTATACACCCTTAATCATCCGTTTCACACATTATTTCAAATGAAAACACTTCTTTTTTAACATAAGGTGCCTTTTTTAACAACGAAAACATGGAAGATTCGGCATATGACAGCTGAGGTGAACAGACCGGCACAGGAATATTAGTCAATTGTCGGGATCTGTAGTTCCCCTGAATGCTAGAGAAAAGGCGCATTTTTATGAAAAGCATCATTTTCAGTTGGAAAAATGTGTTAAACAGATGATTAAGAGTGTGTACATTGTGCTGATGAAAGAGGAGGCATTTCGAGTGTTATTTTGCCGCAGAAACGTGTACTAGAAAATCCCATTTTCCACCCAAATGTTGGCCCGTATCTCCAAAAATAATTGAGAGCGCCGAAAATTTCATAGAAATTTTTTTTTCAGGTGGACAAAATACGTGAGTTCCCGCAAACCGCTTTTTCTTAACTTAGTGTGCCCGATAAACGGAATTCAACCATATTTTCCAAGACCATTTTTTTCTCTCCATGTCACTTAAGTAATCATAAATTGAGATATATAATACAACGAAAATTGGGAATATTTTGTTGAGTAACCTAGGTGTACTGTTGACAAATTAATCGATAGTAGTTCCTGCATAACTAAAGCAGACGTCTGCTACCTACCTATCGTCGGCCTAAAGTATAAACCTGCGAAGTCCATTTCGAGACAAAAACATAGAGATCTGGTTATAAAAAGCTCTGAAAATCTCATTCTTTCATATTTTACACTCATGACTGGAATATGAAAACAAAACTTTCAATATTTTTGTTTTAGACATTTTCATAACTGTTGTTAGGATCAGTCTCCTAAAAAATTATTTGGTTGAACTTGTCCGAGCATTTGACAAATTCACACTTCAAGTCAGTGATTTTTGAAAATCTGTGATTATCCAACTTACCAGCAAAATATCTCACTCACTAAAAAATATAACCAATAGATTTAGAAATGGATACCTAATTAAGCCCATAAATCTCTCAGACGACTCAAACATTTCCTAATAGAGATAACTATGATTGCTGTCACTGGAAGCTATAGGATTATTAAAGATTCAATTAGTCAAATCCTCGGGCAAATCTCTTAGTTACTTACCTACCTTATTACAAATTTGTTTGGGAATTTTGCGGGTTTAGCTCGGGGTTTAGCTCTTTGTCGTACGTCGTACTTCATTTATTTTTATTGTACTTATATTCAGGCTTACCGTCCGCTACCTACTCACATATTTATCGAGATATTTATCTCACTATCAAAGCTATCTGTAGTAGGTATTCAAAAATGTGAGCAAATGCTTTTACTCTTTCTTTCAGCTGTATGAAAGCTAAGCTAGGTATGTAGATCTGTTTCGAATAAAAAATTTTATTTTATTTTATATTCCCTCTTGTAGCCTTCCTATTGTAGTTATCTTTCGAGTGCGCTAGGAAAGTAATATACCTTGTGCGATCTGGGTCGTTTTTCGGTTGCCGATTTGCTATTTCAAGAGTGAGGATACATAAAAACACCAGATCGATTGGTGTATTCGATCAACATACCTCACCTACCAGAGTTGGTATCTAGGCAACCATCGAATGCTTATCGCGTGATCGGGGATTGAACCCGCGAGCGAATCGGCAATGAGCAAAGTAAATTCAGCGCTAACGCCATCATTCCAATCAACCACGTTCACGTTCATGCCTGCCATCCATTCACTGTTGGATTCAAAGCAAATTGTTGTTCTTACCTAACCCAACTCAACATTCGACCATATGAATTATTTTATTTGTCTAGTTTCGATTCAGTCCCAATATATTTCAGAACAAAAAATTGATCACTTGTCAAACAATTTCCTTATTGGAAAATACTTGATAGAAATAAAACATGCTCGAAAATGAAAACTATTGGAGGCGAGATTGGACGGTTTTTTTACCTTCATTGTAAAGAAAATGAAAAACATTCGGAAAATCTGTTGAATGATACAACCGTGATACAACCAGTTTTCAAAATTTTTAATATGCAGTGCAAGCTCTGGAGGCCGGGGTCTTAGATCTTGATTACGCTTTTCAGTACAAATATAAATCTATACTTACCAAAATTAAGCTGAATTTTCCACCTTGAAATTTCAGTTTCATAAATTTGTATGGGCGGACAATATTATTTTCAGATGGCTTAGGAAGTTCCTGATGCATTGACTCCTGTAAGAAAACAAAATTTAAATTTTGTTTCTATTT
Source organism: Zygogramma bicolorata (assembly GCA_032362365.1). Taxonomy (NCBI): domain Eukaryota; kingdom Metazoa; phylum Arthropoda; class Insecta; order Coleoptera; family Chrysomelidae; genus Zygogramma; species Zygogramma bicolorata. Next base: position 492,561 of record JAVJAQ010001328.1, on the reverse strand, counting down.
TAAAGATGAGTTGAGCCTATTTTGCGATATCTCCTATTTTCATTATATATCGGATGCTTACGAAAAAAAATCGTCTCTAGACGTTTGATATTTTGATGCAATAGAGAGACACCTACCGAGCGGTAGACTACTTAATAAACACGCTCTGTCGAATTCTATGTTCGATACCTGACAAACCTATAAAACAAAGCCTAAGTATTTATGGGTTCTCATATGATTGGAGCCCGTATTTAGACTCGTGTTCAGATGATGATTTTGCGCAATTTCGAGTATAGGAATTCAATTTCATCAGAAGTCGATAATAACGATATTTCGACGATTTAATCTCGAGGAATAATTTCAATGGATATAAGTGATCGTGGTAACTGGTCTGATAGGATTTGGAGCAAACCTTCCCCACGATCTTGCTCAGATGTCTACATTGTAGTGTAAGTGCAATGTAATATCTGAATGTTTACCTGCTTACCTAACGCAGTGTATAACTGATAGTACAAACATGCCGGTCCACACACATAGATACATTGCAAATAGACGAGGAGATGTCCTCAAAATGGATGTTCAATGCAGATATACTGATTGACCCAAAATTGTCCTCTGCTGTTTGTTTTAGTGTGCACCCCTTTCAAGCTTTGTGGTATACTAGACGTAATACATAAAAAGATTTGAAAAGATTTGATCATGTTTTTATATTGTTTTGTGATATAAGTAATATACATACCACATTTTTTTGAAAAAACTGTTGGAATTAAAATTTCAAAAACTTCACTTTATCACTTAATTTAGTCAATCTGTATTAGTGAACTCAAAATCATCTATAAGAAACATCTTTTTCTAAATGCTTCCGCAAAGGGTTGAAAGAAACCGAGAAAGAAACTATGGCATTAGCCCGGGCAAAAGAGAGAACCATGATTTTCTTGGTAATTTCACGAGAAGACTAACTCAACAAAAATCCAGAGGTCAACGAATAATGGCACTGGAAACAATAACGACAAAATCCTAAAATTACGGACTTGAAAAATCGATTGCACAGTATTTCCACCCCCACTAGCAAAAAGGTAAGAAAACCTGGAAAATACTAAGCAACTCGAAAGGCAAGAAAGTGTGTATAATAAAACACTACCTACACCTACCTGATCACGAGTGTGATCCGAGGTGTGATCATATCTGCTCACTTGACATAAAATCGCACTAAATTACTTTCTATAATTGAAGTATGTTCCTAACCTGTATGGTATGTTATTTGTTGCATGTTGTATGAGCGTACTAATTCGGAGAAAAAAGGTGGACAAATTTAGGAAACCCATTTTTACCATTTTTTGTTTCGAAGAAAACTTAAAAATTTGTTTTTTGTATATGACATTCTCAAGTAACTAGTGAGACGAAAATATCTGGGGATATCTTGTAAGAAATGTATTTTTCAATTAAAGTTTTTGGATTGTTTTTTTCGACTGGCACACTTGATGTATTGAATGATTTTTTCTGTACTGATTTCTTAATTAAATACGAGATTAAATACCTCGTACAATACAAATGGAATAGTTTCTCAGAAATGCATCTCATGCTAGTGAAACAACAGTGGATTGATGAGAGAAAATATGAGTTTGAATTGTAGATAATATGATCCTGGGGGTACTAGAATTTTTTGAATTCGATATTTTCCATCCAGTCGCGGTGCCAAAGTGGTTCGGAGTCGAGTTCGGAGTCCACTTCATAAACGGATATACCTTGCTCGCAGAGGTTTTTTCAATGTGCATTTTTACGTATATGCGTTCTAAGAAATTTTACGAGAAATATCCCAAGGATACGAATAGTTTCGCCTAAAATTCGTGTACAAGCATATTTGCGTAAATCAAGGCAAACTCTATTTACTAATACCATTGAGGTAGGTAGCATTCATGGAAAGTGTGAAGCCGCATCTGTGTTTAGGTACTCGCCTGCCCACCGAGTTGCCTACAATATGAAGAATTTGAGTCAACTCCAGAACTATATTATTTGAATGTCATTATTGTGTGGTAGATGGATTCTTTCTTCGTATTATTTTTTGGGTTCTACCATAATTTTTGACGTTTCGGAAACCAAATCTGTTTTCGTTTTCAAAAATCTTTCCCAAATGTTCTCTTGTGAAATTGTTTTCTTGTGACTGTCAAAAAAATTGAAATTTGACATATTTCAATTTGTGATTGTGGTTGGTTACTCGGTTGGTTAAGAACCCAAAAAACGAGAAAAAACTATACCCATTTCTCTAATAGTCTATATCAAATCATTCTCTAACGAGTTAATCTAGCTACGAACGAGACAGTTGCGAATCAAAACCTATAAGTAACATATTATTCATAAGCGATTATTCTGGGCTACAGTAACTAATTGAACGATGACTGATCAGAAAAGGCGGCAAATTCCTCGCCTAATATTACTTTTAATAGGCAGGTATGTGTTGTGTGGACAAACGGCTTTATAGTAATAATTACGATCGCTGTTCTGTGGTGAATTGAATCACCGTTTTGATTACCATTGAACTGTAAGCTTTCCCACAGCCTTGAGTGTATACAGACCGGGGGTACCAGTCTCGAAGGGGGGCTCGGAGTCGGCTTTGTTAATCTTTCTCCGTCGATATACTTTCGTATATAATATGTATGTGTGCCACGGGACTTTGAGAAGTTTTCAACATGTTCTCGTGTATGTATTTGATCGTTCCCAATTTTTTCAATTCTAGGTGGTGAAAAGTGAACTGTTTCACATGGATGTCTTTAATATGCCTGTGCAATAAATGAAATCGTTCAATACGCCTTGGAACTCATTTGCCTTTTTTCCATTTTCACCTAATTAGTACATTATTGGAGACATTGAGGGGTATCCCATATGGACTCGAAAGCTTTCACTCTGTTTCAACTGAATTACTAGGTCATAATTGGTTCTTTCCGAAATAACAAAACGTTCAGTTTCTTCTGTGAATCAAGGGAAAACTAGATGGTCGTCTTTGCCGTCCAGGTAACGTTTCAACATTACTCAAGTCAAATATTTTCTAACATGCAGATTCTTTGAGTTCAATTGTAAACGGAATCAACAACATAATACAGCCGAGAGGTGTATCTCTTCGGAAATCCGGTATGTAAAATTCACTAGAAATCTTGTTGAAATCCAGAAAATCCCACCTGAAATCCTGAAATCCACTAGAAATCCTGATTGGGTGTACAAATTTTACGGAAGTGAAACACCCCTCGAAAACGGCAAACCTTTCCATATTTTTATGCTCGAGTGACATTTATAACTTCACCCCCCCCCCCCCGCATGATCCCATCGACTCACCAAACTTTTTGAAATGACAAAATTAGCGAAAACATACATCGTTTGAAAGGTTCCACTGAAAAAAATTTCGTCACTGAAATTTGAGTCATTGCGATAGTCGAGGCGATAGTCCAAGATGAAATGACGTTATGTTTCGTTAGAAGTGAATCCAAAATATAAAGAACGGAATTATAGAGAACTACAGACACTAGCTATTATGTGCATGTGCCGAGGCATGTGCATGCTAAGGGGTATAAGTGCACATTTTTACGTTGAACTTGAAAGTATCTCTCTTCACGCCTCCGATCACCACCAAATTTTTCAAATTTTTTACCATGTTACATCATCCTCGGATATGTCATTCTCGGAGACGTTATTCTCCTGAAGGGAATATTTTTTCAAAATTATGAATACTTGATCCATCTCAGTTCATTGGACAAGTAATCAGACTCAAAACAATCACGAAATACTTCATTACGATTTTCCTAGAATTTAGCAGCTAACTATTCCTTTTTAATTCATATAACACTGAAATTTACTGCCGTCATTTTGATTTCTATTGTTGGAATCAATCTGACTTTTTCTATCTGATGATACATTCTGAATGGTATATCCGAGGGGTAAATCACTGAGCAAATTCGTGTACACCGGACTGCCATTTATACTCGGACTGCCCGGAATGCCACCGGAATGCCACGGACTGCCACCGGACTGCCTGGACTGCCACCGGACTGCCCGGACTGCCACCGGACTACCCGGACTTCCATCGAACTGCCCGGACTGTGAATGTCGCTCGATCGTGACAACAAATACTACTTCGTCTGTTTTTTAAATCCCTAATCTACTTGACACAAGAATAAAAAAATGGAAAACGAAAAAAAATGCGGAATATTGCGAAATGATCTTCAGCGTATGGAGCAACGCCACGACCAAACAATAACACTTTCGACAAAGGACACAGTGACACACTTTCACAAACATTTCCATTCGACATCATGGACCAGAGTGAAAGAAAAAATGAAAAAATAAGTTGATTGGCGTTTTTTTGGAGTATTCGAAATTAGGAACGTAAAAATTCGACGTTCAGTTTTTTTATCTCTTGACTGCAAGAAAAACCTATAATGCACGTAGAACATCGTACAAAAAAGTGGAGTATTATTTTTCTTAAAATTTGGAGTTTATAGACATCAGCAATTTCGTAGTTTGATAGAAAAAAATCTTTTTGGCAGATGTTTTTCTGCAGGTCCCGTAAAAGGGTCTGCTCGGAATCTCTCATGGTGAAATAATGAAATATCGAGTCTGCTTCTTTTCTTGCTACAAGATGACGTTGTAAAAATTTTTGAAGTCTGACTTTTCGTATTGGGCCCACGAGTGGGTCCACCATCATCAAATTTATTTTTTCAAATATGACTCTGTTTTATTTTGGATTTGGTTCCCTTTTGGTGTCCTGATAACTCGCCTAATAATGATGACGTTCAACAACCGTCAGAAAATTTATTGAATTCGAGAAAAATGTCAACGAATGTCATCTCTCTTTCATATATTTTTTTATCGGTTTGTTTTCGTTGCACTCAATATGTTCATATTATATTAAAAAGTTTTCCGATGATAATTACCGAGGTTATTACACATCATTATTATCAGAGCACAAAGGAAGACCAAATCCTCGATCAAATCCAAAAAGTCCAAAGCCGTATTATGGTGAAAGTGGCAATGATGAACTGACATTCGTTTCGAAATATCTCTCCAAATAATTATAAATAAAAAACTGCAAAAAATTTGATGAAATTTCGATTTTTTTCAAATTTATCCGGAAATTATCTTTATTTCTCCGATGTTGAGACGTCATTTTATTCAGCACAGAAATACGCAACTTTCTGCCATAGTTTACGAGATCCCTCGAATTTGGTCCACTGTGTACAGTGGAATACTGTATCCTCTTGCTAAATTTTTCAAAAATGCATCTTCTTCGTTTTCCAATTCCATTATACGAGATGAACTAATACGTTGTATATAAATCCTTGAATAAACGATAAAAAATTTCCAACGCTCAAATCAAAACCTTCCCAGTGAATCAATTGTTAAATCATATACTGAAACCGCGACTGAAACAGTCTCGTCGAAACTAGCACTCGTCGACGTTGCTGGCTGGAATACGCGGCCTAACTCGACCAATAATTCGCGCGCGAACTCGCGTGCGTATCATACAGGGTTGTACTAGACGAAACTACGAATGGGTTGCTTTTGAAAATCAATTACGATTTCGATGTGGGTAAATGTCTATAATAATTGGTAATGCCGAGCCCCATGCAATTTGATCAATTCGGAAAAATTCTAACTGAAGATATACGATAAAAAAATAAATAAAATACCTAGGTACCTAACCGTTGCAATTTTCACTAGGGTTTATTTCGGTAGATGTTCTGAAATACTTCGCCACTCTCTTTTTCACACAAGATGTCGTTGTCCATCATCTATATTTCTTCTTTTACGACTCTGCACTTTTCAATCGTCTCATGCCTATTCTAATTCAAACTAGAAATGTGTTTGAACAGTGTCCTCAAACGAACTGCCGCTATCGATTTCTCAGTAACTTGTCATTCAAATTGAACATTCTTCGTTTTGATCTCGATTTCAAGGCACTTCTAGCCTTTCCCTGGAGAGGTGATTTCATCGATCTATCACACTTGTTACAATTGTCTCAGATCGATGGAATCGGCTATTTTTTTGAAAATGCTTCAAAAACCAAAAAGTCCACCATCTTGGAAATATTTTTGCCAAATTTTCCCTGTTGATTTTCATTAAATTGCAAAATTTTTAAAATTCTAAAAGTCTAATTTCCGAGAAATTGATCGTGGCAGTTCGTCGTGGGACACCCTGTGACCTCCTACCTCAGGGATCTATGAAGGTATATTTCAAGGCCAAACCGAGAGGTGTTTCACTTCCGTGAAATTTGTACACCTAATCGGTATTTCAGGACGGATTTCTGGATTTCAACAGGGATTCCATACATTTCAACAAGATTTCCATTGAATTTTGTACATAGGAGTTTCGTGGTGAAACATCCCTCGGGCCGAACAAAAAATAAATTGCAAAATCAACCGCCTGAATCTTTCATATTTATACTCCGAATACGTAGGTAGATATCAACTTTGTTTCCACATCATCGATCTATTGTGAACCACACTGTCCTGTCCACAGCTTCGCTGATGATAGTACACTCAATACTGCATTCTCTTGAGAATCTTTGTGTCATCAGTGGAAGCCAGAGGTGCAAGGCGGAGAGAAAATTTTTGAATGAAATCTGATAATAACCTATATTATGGGATGATCATATTGTGAGGTTCATTGCTAAACTGTCCAACAAAAACTCAGTTTTCTCTTCGGTCACAAGAGCTACTTCACACCATGAGGGCTTTTCATAATCTCCAAAGAAAAGATTCGACCTTTTATGGAGTATCGTTCACATGTTTGGAGTTCAGCTCCCAAACATATGCTGAGGCTCCTGGAATCTATCAAGAGGAAAGTAGTTCTTCTGGTTAATGTTCTTGCACCAACGAACCCACTGACATTACTAGAGCATCGCAGAAAAGTGGGCAATCTCTATCTATTCTATACATATTTTGATGGTCGATGCTCATCTATTACCTTCACTTTATACCACTACTGGCTAGCACGATGTTCCACCATGAACATTATGAATTTTTCTCTCATGCAATCAAAAGATAAAAACGCTGTTGACCTTGATAAAAAAGCAACATACTAAAAATCGAAAATAAGGTTAAAATGGCGGACTGCCAGGGACTGCCACCGGAATGCCAGGGACTGCCCGGACTGCCACCGGAATGCCAGGGACTGCCACCGGACTGCCCGGACTGCCACCGGACTGCCACGGACTGCCACCGGACTGCCAATAAAATGTACACCGGACTGCCCCAGTGGTTTACCCCTCGGGTATATCACACATGGTGTATTATCATTTCAAAAATTGCGGGGTTGATAGGGGGTTGGTAGAGAATGAAGGTTTCTTGAATCTGAAAATGTGAAACCAAGTTTTCGTTATTTATATTTGTTTTCGAAAAATCAACGAATCCAATGCATCCATTTTATTCGGGTATCGGAATGAGCCAAAAATGTATTCAAATAATCTTCTTGGTGAAACCTTTCTCTCTCTTCTCTCCCTCCGCTCCCTCCTTTCCCTTCACTCACTCCTCTTCCTTCTCTCTCTCCTCTCACTCCTTTCTCTCCTTCGAGCTCTCCTCTCTCTCCACTCTCTCTCATCCCCTCTCTCTCATCTCCTCTCTCTAATCCCTCTCTCGGTGAATGCTTTCAAAACACTAATTAATTGAAGAAAAGTGTATTACCTACCACCGATATTACCACATAAGTCGAGAAGTGCTTTCCGTCACAATAATATGCACCAAAACTATTTCCGAGATAATCCGAGGAATAAAGAATATATTTTGGAACAGGCACCAACTATATTTTTTGACTTCAAGGTCAATTTTTTTTTTTCAAGATTTCGGATGCTTTCACTCAAATTTCTCTTTCTATTTGTTTCGAGAAGTTCCATAAACTCGAGCACGTCGAGCATATATTATAATATTTTATGCATATTGCAGAAAAAAAATTGAAATAACCATTACATTTTTATCATTTGGCATCCCAGCCGGGAGCGGGAGACATATTCATAATGTATAATGCATATTCAATAGTATTTCTTTCAACTTTTCTTAATTTTAGTCCATAATGGAATTCGGTTTGAACTTCACTAACTATGGGTTGTTTACCTGTTTTGTTGTTATGTATTTTTGCGTTCGGCTTTCGTAATTGATCAATCTCAGTGTTATTTGAATGCTCTTTTAATTATTCTATTCAATTTTTGTTACAGTGGCGCACGTGATGTGGTCGTCGAGGGGCTGGGGGCGGCGCTCCCCCCTCCCCCTGGATTCTCGGTGTCTGGCGCAGGCTCTTGCCACTGGCTTCCACCGATTCCTAGCAAGATTTTCAGGTCAGTAACCCTGTATAGAGAGCGAAGAGTATCTCCACCTTTAGCTATAATCGTTTTGAATTAGCAGCTGCATAATAATTAACCTCCGAAATGATTCCCCTTTATTTTACGAAACTTGTGCGCCGTCGAATGGGTTACTATTTGGATTTGATCGAAACGTTTGCCCTGGCCCGATGGGCGTTTTTTGCAGAGATCATTGAATAGCACGCACGTTTTTTCACGAGGCGCCGTTTGGGTCAACAATGGTCGTATTTATGTAGCGTTTAGCTCAATGATCGAATTCCATCTCATAGATCTTCATCAATTACAAAAACAAGCTAACGCGAACCTTTTATATTAATAAAGAGTCTCGAGTCCTAGGAAAAAGCCCATCTCAGTGTTTGATATTTGGATGCAGTTGAGTTAGGTCCGGTTTCCATCCATTCACGGGAACCATTCATAATTAATTATTCGTAGTTTTTGAGGTGGTTAACCTACCACAATCTGAAAAAATTAAGGAATATTTAATTTTGAACTCCGACATCTCAGTCGTAATAATTGAAAAGTAAAATGAACATGTTTAACTCTTCCTCAATAGAAATCATGTATGAAATATGGAAAAATGAATGTATATAGGTACAGCTCTGCGTCTGATTGTGCTCCGCTCTAAGAGCACTGAAACCTGCTCAAGGTTTCAAGCGACCGCTTGTTTCTTCGTCAGCGAAGAAGGCTGTTCATTTCATAAGTGATCAAGCTTGTTCGTTACTGAATCATTTGAAACTTTTGTCATCAACTACGAGGGATTCAGAAGCGGGTGGGTGGTTTGAACCTAAAGTACTGTTACTTTCTAGGCGAAAGTGGAGCGATAGCGATTCGCCCAGACTGAGTCTTATACAGGATAATCCTACTTCTCTTTGTTTCTGTTTATTGCCAGAGTTCTAGCCCTGGTAGAAGTTTGATTGCCTTCATTTTAGTCGCAAAAAATGCGTTACTTGAAGCCTCACGCAGTTTTGGCCCTTTTTATGGGACGTTTGATTTAATTCAGCCCATAAACTTGCAAATAATCTTTCTGGCTTCAACTGTTTATCAATATAAGGTCAAGTTAGCTTGTTTTTGATCTTCTGTTGAATACCTGCACGATTTTTTCAGAAATTCAAAGGAATGCATTTTTTCAACGTGCAAATGACTCGGCAGATGATCCATAATCTTCGTTTTGCGGTCGTTTGAATTGTAGAAATCATTTCTGATATATCTCGTAATAAGAGCTTAGATCGCCATGTCAGCTTGTTCGGTATCAACAACGCGGCGACATACTCTGTATTGAGGTGGTGTTCCCTTCAGTGGAACTATTTTCTAAGTATTCTAGCTTTCGACAAATGTCAATATTTCACTGACAATTTTACAACTACTTTTTACAATGTTCCTCTTATGTATTTTATTTTGCCAGTTTATTTTATAATCTAACTCTGACATTCTTGAAAAGCTAGAATACTCAGAAAATAGTACTCATATATATATATATATATATATATATATATATATATATATATATATATATATATATATATATATATATATATATATATATATATATATGAGCACAAAGTGAGATAAAAGTGGTTTTAAAAATCTGGATATTGTGCTCGGATAGGCTTTCGCGGTGCTCTCTGGAACTTCCGGTTGAACCGCGTCTGGAATTTTTCTTCTTTCGACTCCCACTTTGGAGCCATTCACAAGACTTCTTGACGTGGTGGCGAGGCCTAAGTCTCCTTAACCTCCAGCACTAATCTTGACAGAGTGTGAAGTTCCAGAGAGCATATATATATATATATATATATATATATATATATATATATATAGTCATATCAAACAAAAATTGAAGAAGAAAACCATGAAAAATCACGAGTGTGAAGGTGGCCACGAGTTTCTATCCACGAGTTTGTCGCGTTGCGCTGCCGAAGTCGACCGCCAGCGGCTCCCAAAATGTATTACGAACTCGTGGATAGTTCACGAATTCGCCCAACGATCAAGTCTTTTTCATCTTATTGTATATGTGGAAAGGCAGGACAAATGTAGAAAGACTCGTAGATGAGAATCTTTTTATGCACTCCAACTGAGAGAGAAATCAAAACCATTTCATATTTGAAAAATCTCGTAAATGGAAAATTTTTAACACGAATCTACACTTCTTGATGTGCAGAATGAGACGCACATATCGAATGACTTTGTCGGGCAGTCACTTACCCCCACTCCTACTTTGAAAAAATTTAAAACAATTCATTATTTCATTCAAAAGTCTCGTGGATGGAACTTTTTTAACATGAATCCATACTTCTTGATGTGCAGAATAAGATCCACATATCGAATGATTTTGTCGGGCATTCACTTACCCCCACTCCTACTTTGAAATAATTTAAAACAATTCATTATTTCATTCAAAATTCTCGTGGATGGAATTTTTTTAACATGAATCCATACTTCTTGATGTGCAGAATAAGATCCACATATCGAATGATTTTGTCGGGCAGTCACTAACCTCCCACTCCTACTTTGACAAAATTTAAAACAATTCATTATTTCATTCAAAAGTCTCGTGGATGGAACTTTTTTAACATGAATCCATACTTCTTGATGTGCAGAATAAGATCCACATATCGAATGATTTTGTCGGGCAGTCACTAACCTCCCACTCCTACTTTGAAATAATTTAAAACAATTCATTATTTCATTCAAAAGTCTCGTGGATGGAACTTTTTAAAAATGAATCCATACTTCTTGATGCGCAGAATAAGATCCACATATCGAATGATTTTGTCGGGCAGTCACTAACCCCCACTCCTACTTTGAAATAATTTAAAACAACTCATTATTTCATTCAAAAGTCTCGTGGATGAAACTTTTTTACCATGAATCTATACATCTTGATGTGCAGAATAAGATCCACATATCGAATGATTTTGTCGGGCAGTCACTAACCTCCCACTCCTACTTTGAAATAATTTAAAACAATTTATTATTTCATTCAAAAGTCTCGTGGATGGAACTTTTTTAACATGAATCTATAATTCTTGATGTGCAGAAAAAGATCCACATATCGAATGTTTTTGTCGGGCAGTCACTAACCTCCCACTCCTACTTTGAAATAATTTAAAACAATTCATTATTTCTTCAAAAGTCTCGTGGATGGAACTTTTTTAACATGAATCTATACTTCTTGATGTGCAGAATAAGATCCACATATCGAATGTTTTTGTCGGGCAGTCACTAACCTCCCACTCCTACTTTGAAATAATTTAAAACAATTCATTATTTCTTCAAAAGTCTCGTGGATGGAACTTTTTTAACATGAATCTATACTTCTTGATGTGCAGAATAAGATCCACATATCGAATGATTTTGTCGGGCAGTCACTAACCTCCCACTCCTATTTTGAAATAATTTAAAACAATTCATCATTTCATTCAAAAGTCTCGTGGATGGAACTTTTTAAACATGAATCTATACTTCTCGATGTGCAGAATAAGATCCACATATCGAATGATTTTGTCGGGCAGTCACTAACCTCCCACTCCTACTTTGAAATAATTTAAAACAATTTATTATTTCTTCAAAAGTCTCGTGGATGGAACTTTTTTAACATGAATCCATACTTCTTGATGTGCAGAATAAGATCCACATGTCGAATGATTTTGTCAAGCAGTCACTAACCCCTACTCCTACTTTGAAATAATTCAAAACAATTCATTATCTCATTCAAATGTCTCGTGAATAGAACTCTTTCAGCACGATTCTGTACTTCTCGATGTACTGAATAAGACCCACATGTCAAATGATTAGTCGGGCAGTCACCAACCCCCTGTTCCGAAATGAAAAGCTCGAAATGAATCCAGGACAAATAAAGTTTTTCAGTTTTTTACTGATGACACTGGAAAGTGAATTATTGTGAAAGAATGAAGAATTGCACTGCGGTTACGAGGCTGACTGATATATAGAGCCGAAAAGTGTAAAAAATCTTTGAATTATTGCTGACCGTGAAAGGTTCATCACAGTTGAAAATGGTCCCATAGGTGGCACAGAGGGACATTTCAGATTTCAAAGTATCGTTACGATAATTCCTTAGGTTCGTCGATTGAAACTCCAAACAACACCTCACTTCTTTTATTTCAACTCTTTATCACAATACAATCACTTGAACTTCTCCGCTAACTATCTAGAGCTCCGTACTCAGATAAACTCTCTGTAATAGAAATTCCGCCTTAGCGGTGAGTGGCTCTTGTATTTATACCCGCTCTCACAGATGGAGAATCCTCCAGAGAAATCCCGTTAATCGAATACCTCACACTTGATGAGATATCGCTCGTAAATGATTTTCCTTCAAACCGTCACACTAATTTGCGTTTATGGGCTACAGGGCCGGCGCCAGGAACTTCTGTAACAGTATGTAGCCCCTATTAGCTTGAAAGTCATGGCTTATACATGGCTCGTGAATGACACAGATCATGAATATGATTACGTTCGGACATGGTTGATAAACCAATATAATAGTTAGCCTAAGCATTTGTAGTAGGTATCCACATACTGGTTCAAGAAGAAAAAAAAGTTTGGGGTTAGTGACTGCCCGACATAATCATTCGATATGTGGATCTCATTCAGCACATCAAGAAGTATGGATTCATGTTGAAAAAGTTCCATTCACGAGACTTTTGAATGAAATAATGAATGATTTTAAATTTTCTCAAAGTAGAAGTGGGGGGTTAGTGACTGCCCGACAAAATCATTCGATATGTGGATCTTATTCTGCACATGAAGAAGTATGATTTCATGTTGAAAAACCATTCACGAGACTTTTGAATGAGATATCAAATTTTTCAAAGTAGGGGTGGGGGGTTGGTGACTGCCCGACAAAATCATTCGATATGTGGATCTCATTCAGCACATCAAGAAGTATGGATTCATGTTGAAAAAGTTCCATTCACGAGACTTTTGAATGAGATAATGAATAATTTTAAATTTTCTCAAAGTAGAAGTGGGGGGTTAGTGACTGCCCGACAAAATCATTCGATATGTGGATCTTATTCTGCACATGAAGAAGTATGATTTCACGTTGAAAAACCATTCACGAGACTTTTAAATGAGATATCAAACTTTTCAAAGTAGGGGTGGGGGGTAAGTGACTGCCCGACAAAATCATTCGATATGTGGATCTCATTCAGCACATCAAGAAGTATGGATTCATGTTATAAAAGTTCCATCAACGAGACTTTCGAACGAGATAATGAATAATTTTAAATTTTCTCAAAGTAGAAGTGGGGAGTTAGTGACTGCCCGACAAAATCATTCGATATGTGGATCTTATTCTGCACGGGGGGGTTAGTGACTGCCTGACATATTCGTTCGATATGTGGATCTTATTCTGCACATCAAGAAGTATGGATTCATGTTATAAAAGTTTCATCTACGAGACTTTTGAAGAAATAATAAATTGTTTTAAATTATTTCAAAGTAGGAGTGGGAGGTTAGTGACTGCCCGACAAAATCATTCGATATGTGGATTTTATTCTGCACATCAAGAAGTATGGATTGATGTTGAAAAAGTTCCATTCACGAGACTTTTGAGCGAGATTATGAATTATTTTGAATTTTATTAAAGTAGGAGTGGGGGGTTAGTGACTGCCCGACATAATCTTTCGATATGTGCGTCTTATTCAGCTCATCAAGAAATGTAGATTCGTTTTAAGAATTTTCCATCCAAGAGATTTTTCAAAAATGAAATGGTTGATCGTTGGGCGAATTCGTGGACCATCCACGAGTTCGTAATACATTTTGGGAGCCGCTGGTGGTCGACTTCGGCAGCGCGACGCGACAAATTCGTGGATAGAAACTCGTGGCCACCTTCACGCCGATTGAAAAATCTTGTAACTAAGCTATATTGTGATAATAGGGGCAACTGAAGTTCGTACAAATATCACCCAACAATGATCATTCTCAACCTCGTTCAAACTCATTTGTTGCGATTCACCCCTCTTCGACGATCATCGTGTCGTTTTCTATTCAACTTTTTTCTATGGCGAATATTCCGTTTCAGACTGAAAGAGGATACATTACTCCGAATGTCGATTTCCTCCGTATCATATAAATCGTAGACTGACTATTCCGTATATTTAAAAACCAGCTGACTCTGTATCGAATACAACTTATAACGGATGTTGGGTTTGCGTTTGTTATATGAATACCTTCGCCGGAAGTCACGATCCACGATCGAATATATAAAAGTTTTTTTCAGCTTCCTAATATTTCATTCATACGCAACTCTGGCGATTGTTGATCTACCCCCGACACTGTGATCCTGGAATAGTTGAGATTTATGTTCTGAAGAACTGTTTCCATTTTCTTTACGTCGGAGCTCAATGTATTTGAGTCTACCAAATCTAAAGTAATTAATTTCACAATTTGTTGACTATGAGATGCGAAAAAAAATTTGTCTATGATTAGTTACATGATGTTTCTAATCAGATTCAACCCAGGCACATTTTTTTGATAACTCTGGATTACTAACCTATTTATTGATTTGTATAGAAAAACAACACAACGTCTTTTATCAAAATTATTTGTACAACTTCGTTTAATTAATCTTTTCAACGCCTCCACCCCACCACTTTTCAACATTTCGTGCAATATTATCATTTTTTATAGAGATGTAATTAGTTAACCTTATGGAAATATCATTTGAAGGAATGGATATTACGGGTTTATTTTTCTCATGGACGTCGTAGCTTAAATCACCCACGTTCTTGCTCACTTGAACAATGTCAAAAGATGGCAATCAATTCAGGACGATAATTTTTGGCAATGTCGTACATCATTCATGCTTTGAAACTTAATTTAATGCCTAAACTTTCATTTCCTCCGTAAACTTATAGCATCAACCCTATTTTGAAGCTTCATTATATTTATTTCAACATTTCATTCAAACTGACAGACAGAACTCTTCACCTATTTTTCCCTTCAGAGATAGAAACTTTGTCGTACATTGTAAATTGAACAAAAATATCGACATTAAATTGTGGACGGCGTAAAAAGAACGCTTCAAATTATTTTTACACAGACATCGACTAACTATAAACAATGATATTATCACCGGTTTTTCCTCATCAGAAGAACAATTCAAAGAAAGCATTAATTCCTTCAAATTGACTTTACAGAAATAATGAGACAATCCACGTCAAGAAGGTCGAAATAAAAATATGAACATTATGCTTCTTAATGTTATAATATAGTTGCAAACTGGTTAGCGCTTCAAATTCTATAAAAAACCATTTGTAATAGAAGTCGTTCGGAATTGATGACAAAATATCAGGAATTGATGCATAATTAATTGTTGCATTGTCTTCGATTTCTATTGTTCACTTTTTTTTCAAGCAACAGACTTTAGAGTTGTCTTGTTCACATTGGCTATGATGCACCTGACGTGGTTTGAGAATGAGAAATAATGCATGATTATATAAAATTCATTCACTACTTCGAGAGAAATATATAAAATATACAGTTTCAGCTGATATTTTCTCACATACCTGCTTTCGAATTGTAAGCATTCAGTTATCCCCTCAAATGGGTGTTGTAGTCGTTCAATGCAATTAATTTATAAGGTAATTCTTCTCGACATCAATCAGCGCTTGGCGTATGTTGAAATTATTGATATCATGTATTTACCTTTTCCGTGTTTCCTGAATATGAATCTGATTCTGATTTTTGTGCAGGTATTCCAATTCCCGTCTAGTGGTCATCATTTATGTATATATTGCACATGTTTTCAGTGAAGATCATAAAGTGTCCTACAACTCTATGAGTATTACTGTTCTCACTTCGTAGCATCCGACCCGAGCTTTTGGCATCTCAGTTCTTGAAATTTAACTGGGTTTTTCTTCATTCGAGTTTTGAGCTTCAATATGTATGTTCTGTTCCGAGAGAACAGAATCCTATGCGGCAAGGGAACATTACCACTCTCTACTTGCAGTTCTACTCACTACTATTAATGCCTATTTTCCTCAGTGACTATAACAATTTCAACAAAAAAAAACAGTTTTTTCGTTCTCACACACGAAGTTAGAGAATACTGAGGGATCACCATCCAGGTATTGAAGCAAGTTTCCAGTGGGTCATTGGAGATATACTGTTATGCCCGTAAAAGTTATAAACACGTGAATTTCTTAACGGTGAAACAGGACGCAGAAGTCCAGAACTAATTACAATCTACCCTTTGAGAAAAATCTCGTGCAGCGAAGCGTTTAATATCGCGATTCTTATCAAATTCTGCCGAAAATAATGCAGTTACCATGGATTTCTCGAATGAGTTGTGGTGTATAATTGTGCACATTATTTTTGTGACACGTATACGAGCACGAATATTTATATGTGATTCCGAGATGATTCTTCCTATTGCCATTGATTTCATGAATATGTGACGTTATTTCATGAATATGATTTTATACAGATGAGGAGTGTTTATTAGTATACTAAGGCAATTCATTTCCGTTCATTCAACTCTCAAGTCGCCAATTATATTCATAAATTGAGTTAGCATGATTTCTTATAGAGTTTCATGTATATTGCCTGCATTTCCACGTCGCATTTTCTCCAGTTTGGAACTTCCGTTTCAGTTGGAGTAACACTCTAAATCGTGATCACCCGGTATTCGGCGCAGGTTTCGACGCTAATTTTCGGCTCTAATTAAGAGTAATTAGGCGCATGTTTTGTTTACTCATGAGACGAACTTGTCGTGTTATCACGGGTGGTAGCTCGAATAACAGAACCGACGAAAATAACGATGGAATAACGAAGACGCCACGTTTTGAAATAATTCGGCCGGAAAAAGCATTTAGGCAGACCGAGAGCGGTAACAGGAAATTCGGTTCGAGTGAAGAGTGATTTTCTGAGATTTCAGGGGTATCAAACAAAAAAGTGTTAACTCAGTTCACTGAAGAAAGAAATATTATAGGTTGATCACTCACATAAGTAACTGTATTGATTCTTGATGTAAATATCTCACTCACGGAGAAAAAAGCGAGGTGATTAAATATTAGATGTGAGGTCATGTTAGTCGTCATTCGGATCATTTCTTTGTTGGTTGAATACAACGTTGGTTATCTTATAATTTTTAATTCATTCAATAGTGCTCTGACTGTTCAACCACAATGTTTCTCCAGCGTGTTTCTTCAAAATTCAACAAAATCATGAGTTACAAAACATCAAGCGCAACTATTTTTTTTCCTTGATAAGTATGTATGCCCATCAATAGTGCAGTACTGCACTCAAATTCCTAGGGATTCAATTTCCAATTGAATGTTACAGAATATTTATTTGTATACCTGTAAGCTACCGTCAGGATCACCTCTTCAAAGATTTTCTGAAACATTTTCACAAGATTAGTAACAAATACCGACGATTATTTATCGAAAGTATATCCCAGCTTTGTTGTTGACCGTTCATAACAATAATGTAATCGATCGATAATTACGTTTAGTTCTCTCACTAACTGTACACAGCAATTACTGTAGTTAATAAACTCTCCTTTTATAGCGAGCGGGTCCAAAACGAAATGTTTGTTTATTTCCAAACCACAAAACCACTGAACTGCACTGTGACTTGTAATTGTTTTTGTATGAAAAATTGCTCTATTTGCCCAGCGAAGTAGTTTATCGATTGATTCCCATTGCTGCTAATAACGGGAATACGAACAGTTACGGACGGATAATGGAACCATTTTCTTGTTATGATATTAATATATATCATTCAGGTGTGGAATTGTGTATGTCCTAATGATCGCAAGACGTTTATTCGAATCCTCGTTCGAATCATTTATTTAAACGATAGAAGTTTTGACTGAATCATTTCCAGGCGTTTGAAGGAAAAAACTTTCATTAGTTCCTGTTGTTAGTATAAAGTGACCAATACAGTTCCGAAAAATATATTGAAACAGAGATTGAAACAGTCGGTTCCGACAAACGATCTTGCTTTCTAGAGGACAATTTAGGGACTATCCAGTATGTTTAGGGAACTTGGTGCTAGTCGAGGTATAGGATTCCATGTTGGCACTGAATAGTACACCTTGCAGAATAACTCCTTCAGTACTGAAATACAAAGATTGGTCGTTATGCAATAGTATATAACAAAAGGATGAGAAGATTACGCACGTAGGTCCGAACATGATGGAACTGCTAGAATCGGAACGATTGATGGTATATCAGAAGCAAATCTCAGCGCGCGAAAAAAAATATTTTTAATGTAGGTAATCCAGCAGCTTCAATGCATGTTTTTCTGAAGAACCTAATTTTGAAACAACTTGGATCTGTTGCTTATAGAAGCAACTGTTACGGTTAGTTATGGCAATAATTGTTGTGTGGTGGTTTTCTTGAGAGAATTTTCCCCAGCATTTGAGTCTTGTTATTTTTTCAATTCAGGAAGTGATTTTTGCATCATTTTTTGGCGTTGATTTCTCGTCGTATGTATCTTCCTCCCTCCGGCGAAATCTAAAGCCTAAAGCATTACTTGATTATTGTCACGTATTCCCAAATTGCCCTTTTCCAAGATAAATATCAAATAGGCCTGCGTGGGATATATTTCCTTAATTTCAATTAATTCGGTTTATCTAAATGGTGTTATTTTTGCGAATTATCCATTTCCTACATTCCCTCATCTGACGTTAAGAAGTCGCAGTGTCGAATAACAACGTAATGAGGTGGTTCACGAAGGCGCGAGAGATAATATTTATGTCCAGTTTCCAAAAGGAAATGTCCAATTACGCGCCTAAATGTTCATGTGGGTGGCGCCACTTAGGTGACTTGCGGCGAACAATTGTTGACAAGATATTAGCTGGACCTTAGACTAAAAATCTGCACAAAATCCATGAAGTTTGTCAGACGAATTGATGATATTCATTTCTTAATCATTCAGGAATCATTGAAAAAAAATATCATCTCGATCTCAGATATACGAATCGGGATATGAGGTCATGATCGTCAACTAGAGGTGTGGGGAATTCGATGCAGAGACTATGATCAGAAATCTGACGAATCAAATCAAAAATTTCGAAATACAAGTGTGAACTCGGTTAAATCCGAATCTCTGCAGAAATCTCCAAATTCTTGATGGAAAACGGAATCCCATATTTAACATAGTCAGTGGGCATACTTGAAGACTGGCGTTAAATCAAATCATCTTTCGAACAATCTGTTCATGCCAGTCTCAAATTACCTACACAGTAGGTTTCGGCTGGCACCTGTCAGAACACAACTACTTCCCTGGCTAATACAACGGAGGAATGGGCGAATTCGGTTTTCTTTTGGAATACCTCGTCCATTGGTAGATGGCGCAATAACTTCGTTGTTCGCATCAGCTTTGGTCGGGGCTTGATCCTCTGAAGGATTTTGATTTTTGATTATGGGAAGTCATCGACTTTATGTTGATGATGGCACTACCTTGCACTGACGAGTGGCCAAATAGCCCGAAACCGGTCTGCAGGTGTGTCCGTCTCTATAATTCAAAATCAATTCCTTCATTTGTATCGCCAAATGCAAATACAGGATTTACTTCTGTGAAGAAACCTGCACTGGCACAGGTCGGATATAATTCAATGCCCTTCGTGGTATTAGCCAGGGGAGTAGTTGTTTTCTGACAGGTGCCACTCGAAACCTACTGTGTAGGTAATTTGAGACTGGCCTGAACAGATTGTTCGAAAGATGATTTGATTTAACGCCAGTCTTCAAGTATACCCACTGACTATGTCAAATGTTTTAACATTTTTATCGCAGGAGGAATGGGCAAATTCGGTTTGCTTTTGGAATACCTCGTCCATTGGTAGATGACGCAATAACCTCGTTGTTTGCATCAGCTTTGGTCGGGGCTTGATCCTCTGAAGGATTTCGATTTTTAACTATGGGAAGTCATCGACTCTATATTGATGATGGCACTGCCTTGCACTGACGAGTGGTCAAATAGCCCGAAACCGGTCTGCAAGTGTGTCCGTCCCTCTAGTTGAAAATCAATTCCTTCATTTGTATCGACGAAAGCAAATGCAGGATTTTCTTCTGTGAAAAAACCTGCACTGGCACCGGTCGGATGTAATTCAATGCCCTCTGTGGTATTAGCCAGGAGAGTAGTTGTTTTCTGACAGGTGCCAGCCGAAACCTACTGTGTAGGTAATTTGAGACTGGCCTGAACAGATTGTTCGAAAGATGATTTGGAATCCCATTTGAAATTCCCAAATCGTTAATGAATCTATGAAATCCCCAATGGAATTCCCACATCTTATCTTTATGAAATCGATAAACACTAGGTTAAATCTTGGAATCCGAGATGAGGTTCTGAGATCCATGATGAAATCATGAAACTAAGAACCTTGAGAATTTTTGTAGAGAGAAGTTTGAAGAGAAAGTCTTTCTGAAACAATATAGTAATTTGGACATCCCATTAAAATCCCTCATTTGAACGTCCAGTGTAAATACACCACTCGTACGTCGATCAGTTTCTGACTTGGATATCATGTAGTGCAGCACAGGCTACTCGAATCCAAGCTGCAATGCACTTTTGAAATTCTTTCTTGAACTGGGTTAACACGTGGATTGGTATTTTCAGGGTACAGATAGAATTGATACGTTCCCGTGGCATATTGGATTATAATTTCGAATGAATTGACTGTTTTTTCGAGATTTGAAAAGGCGCATAATTATCATAATCATCTGTAAGTCCCATTATAATGACACGGTATGCCTCTTGGTATGCTCATCGAACCCAGTACTATCGTTTGTATACTTTAGTGACCGGTATCGTGTCAAAAATAGGCCATTATTCCAACAGCCGCAGAACGAAAAAGGAAAACGCGTCGGCAATTATTTTATTTTAAGACATGCCGTCACATAAACACTCACATACGATCAACGCAGCAACAAATTGAGCAATATGCCTACCTGGTAGGTTGACATTGACATTAAATTATGTTTACCTACAGATTTCTCCCACGTACGAAATTCGCGTATTGATCGACGTTGGACGTTGATCCACTTTATATGTTATTATCAACACCTAGTTTCGCAAAGTTTCGTAACGCGGCCGTCGAACAAATGGAGTTCAAGTCGGTGAAGGAATCAGTACAATCAGACATACTTACCGGATGGTTTCGATAATCGGGGCCCCACCTCACCTTTCGTATCCAAGCTAGACAGATTGTCTAATTGAAAGTTGTTTATAAGATTTGCATAATTTCTTTTCCACTGTCACCCGACTCACGAAAATATAATGAGGATGTTGACTGGATGAATGAATCTCTCGTAAAAATGAGCTAAGTATGTATATACAATATATTGTCGCAACTCAGTACTCGCTTGGCTTATTACGAGAGGATTTTTCGCTGTTTCACCCAACTGTCATTCATCCAAAATAATAAAAACGACTCATTTCAAAACTTAATTGAATGTTTATTACAAAATATATGAAGAAAAAATACTTTGAACATGAAAATAGTTGAAAAAATATAAAAAAAAACACTAAAACTTACATTATACTGCTTCCTAGCAGGATCGTTGAGAAGGAGATGTGCTGCATTCCGGAAAAATGCTCTGGATACCGTCTCTGAAGAGTGATCAATGAATACTGACTAATTTCTGAATAATGAATTCTGAATCTTGACCTCCCCCAATATTTATAAAGATTTATCTGCTGAGCTTGCAACTTTGCTCCGGTCACCGTTCTAAGGTGAAATGCCTAGCGCGCATCCGTGCAAGTTTGCGAATTTCGAGATTGTTTTATATTCTTATATCCTGTGATCGTATCAATTTGATGTCTATGAACTTGGATTATTAAAGATGGAATTCTGAATACTGGGTGTTTTTGTTCTAAAATATTGAAGTTGAGGTTGAAACATCTTTCAATTCATGTATTTGCTTGAATGGATTTTGAATTATTTATTGACGGTTCTCCATATTTGACAATATGGCGATAAGAACCTCCGACGTCACACTTTACTATAACCCTCTTTTTTTTTCTAATTTGAAATGTTTGAGTAAGTGTACTTATCTTGGTCATTTTTGAATTGCAAAAACTGAACAAAAAACTGCACAGTCTTTCTGGAACAGCTTTACCCCTGCCTATATGATGTGACGGGCAATCAAACGTCTGTAAATCATACATTTCAATTACTTCATCTCTACCCGTGCATCATCATTTTTTACCATATGAAATACTTCAATGAATTTTGGTCGAAACACAGTCTAAATGTACAAAGACGTGCCTAATAGGTACTTATTCCGATAAAAATTTTAACATGTAGATGACTACGAAATCAACTTATTAAAATCGAGATTCGAATCTATGGAAATGTCGGACCTTCATTAAGAGTTGTTTTTTCAATTCAACTGAACTTACAGTACCTAAGAGTTATTAAACACGTTCATATTCAGAACTGTCACCAATGTTTATAATAATGGCTGAAATACCACAAAGATGCTTTTCTCGTACATATCATTTTTCTATGTGGAACTCAGTGTGTTTCACAAATTTGGCCCAGGATTCTGCTTTGCACTTCTGTAATGCTCCATTCCACAAACGCAATACTTTTTCATAACTCAATCCATCTCTGCCGATATATTTATGTATATCTTACAATCAGCCGCAATCAGCCCAAATTTATTCAATAGCTTAGGTGAGTATCAAGATAAATTTCTCGGTAGATTTATTGTAAGTAAAAAAAATATAATATTTTTTCGTACGTCAGTTCCTGTCCTTCAGGTTAATGAGCTGGTTTCTTTTCGAGACGACGGATGTCTACTTTTCATGGCATGGGTTGTGGTTTCAATGTTTAACTCTTGAACAGATGAATGTGGCAAGAAAGTTCCTCCTTGCGCTTTCTTTCTGAAAATACTCGCACAGTCTCAATACAGTGTTGTGCTTGTGCTCCCAGACATAACCTAAAAAAGCATATAAATATATTTTGAATGTTTATGACCTGTATTTATAGGTCAAAGTAATGTATTTTCTTTCAATAGGGCTTCCATACTCCTGATCAACTGTTGTGTGAATAACTCGGCATGCGGAATGAAGCCACAAGTGTCACTTGTAAGTTTGAAAATTTAAACAAATAAGTATTCGATGAATCACATTTTATCGCACTTACTTCGAAAGTAATGATGCCAAGAGACGTGTACATTCGAAAAAAATTATCTTTTTTTCAATATAGGTATTTGACTGCAAACAAAACTACAATGACAACGAACAATGACGTGGTAGATGGTACTGCGCTGGTACATAGCATGTCTGGCAAGTTTGGTTGAAAATTCTTTTTCACTGTTTTGGGTATTAATCGATCATCAGAATGACATGAGTCTGCTCAGAAGACAAAAAATGCTGACGAATTTTGATCTGCTCAAAGCGGTTAATTCAAAGATATATCACAGAGAGGGTGTGTTATATCTTCTATTCTCGCTTCTATTATAAATTGATGACGCATGGGTGAAGTTAAAATGATTCAACTACTCATATACACCTAGCTATCGATTGAGAGTGTAATTTTTTTTTTATATAACTTCCTTTGAGTGCGAGTTGGGTGCTAAGTTGAAGGAAATCGCAATGTTCTCCACATAAATCAGGTGAAATCCAGAAATCTTGAATCAACCAATAAATAATGTTTGAGTTTTGTGAAATTGATGAAGATTCGGGGAATAAACCATTGTCCGCCGAATGGAGCAAGCATACGTTCATTATCCCATCAACGACGACGAGAGCCCCACTTCATTAACTATTTTATTAATAAACGCGGCGAGTGCTTCTCTCACATCATTATAATAGAGATAAGCGAGTACCGGAGCAGCAATCCGACACATGAATCGAGAGTAACCTTTGTGTCTCCCCCCGCCCCTTTCGCTCTGTCTCACGCCGCTGCTGTCGCTATAGTAGAATCTGGAGCGATTCCAAATGAGTGTGATTCATAATTTGAGAAATGCCGTTTGCTTATTAGCTTCCATGGCGAACACCTGTTGGAGTATGCTCGCTCGATGCGGCTGGCGATCTGGATTAATGGAAAAAGAGTGCAGCTTGCACGTGAGGCATACCCACTCGCAGTGCAGCGCTGTCGGTGATGAATTGTTGGAATTTCTTGCATTTCATCACGCCGTGTTTCAATCAGTTCGACTGTTTTTGACATAGGTACGCAAGGTAGTCGGATATTTCGAATATTTTGTGCTCGATTTTGTTGTTGCTTCTATTATTACGAAGAATATGCTTACTCCAAAGTCGAAACCGTTTTTCAATGTAAGCGAATGGCATTCGTGACAATTACAAAGAACATTAAAGACAGACAATGTTTGTTTGTTCAAAATGATTTTTTTCGGAAATCGAAACTCTTGCGAACAGTGGAATAACAAAGCAATTTATTGAATTCAATATTGCGGCTAGTTATTGCTTGTTCAATATTCATAGTTTTTTATCGAAAGAACAATATGGATGAGCTCAGTCAAAAACTACATTTTTACAGATTGAGGGGTTTCCTGAAAAGCTGGGATATTCGTCAAAAAGAAAAAATCGTATTCAAAAATCGATTGGTACTTTTTCGAATCTTTAGAAGTTAGCGGACTGAACACTTCCTATATTCGTTTGCGCAAGGAAATGAGCGTCGTTAAAAGCATATTAATGACGTCATTTGCCATCCGAAAATCTGTTTAACAATTATTGGTTTCATTTTAATGTATTTTGTACGGTCTTTTTACCGAGATACAGTCAGCTGTCATATTTTTTCATTCTTAGTTGTACATGAGCTAATACCGGGTAAATTTTCAGTAGAGAGGATTTCATTGAAATTATTTTTCATGTTCGAGCGACCAGCTGACGTATAATACACCAAGTCATAGTCAGCTGATTACTTTTTCCTTCGGAATATTGGTTTAGCTTCAATTGAACAAATTTTCAGATGGGAGGAAATTATTGAATATATATCGTCGCCCATTGACCCCACGGAACCGCAGCTGACGCTCGAGCTGACGTTCACTACGGTTTTTGATACTATTCCCTGGTGCGTCTCACTCGGCATCTCAGCAATTATCGTTTGAGAAGAAATGATTGACCAAATTCTGTCGTTGTCTCCTGGTCTTATCGATCGTTTTAGTTTGAGCACCGCTCTATTTATCCGTCGCCATTGGTTCACAACGATGAACGAACTTCATTTTGTCACGACGGTTGCTATTTATGTAACAGGAAGGAAAAACACTGCGTTCCTAGGCGCCATCTGAAATCTTTCGTTGGAACGTTCTCCATTTTCGACGTTATATGTGAGTAAGTTCTGAGATAAAGACCTTGTAATATACATGACGATGAATGATATTGAATGAGGATTATCTCAATATATCGATGATCAGGTCGAATTACTTCGTGGTTCTGTGAATGATAATCTGTGTGAACCCAAAAATGAAAAATATATGTTCTTTATAGTACCAAAAAGCAGTTTTGAGAGTTCCAGAAATATAGTGGTCGGTGAGGGTAAGTACTTGGGTTCTGGCGTTAATGACTGCATTAAATCGACAATCCTTATCCGCTTCTGAATCGATAGCATCTCGGATAGCATGTAGTCGACTTAAGTCACCCTCCAGTTTATGTCGCCAATATATAAGTAGATCTTCTATCTTGAATCGGATTGAAAAACCTAAAGTTCACAGCAATATGTCAAATGTCGTAACGTTAAATTTCTTGTATTCTCCGAATCAAGTTGAATGAACACAGTTTCTTGTCTTCTTTGGTCCAGAGACGTATCTTTTCCTTATTATAATTTTCTTCCCCACTTAAGTAAGGGAACTCATCAGATGACAGACAATTGAGACAATAAACAATTAGTTTATATGACGTTATCTACGTTTACCTCTCGGTTCACCTGTAATTTATCAATTTCAAATCGTTATTTCCTTTCTCTTCAAGACGATCAGTTGGGTATCCTATATTCCATGGAGTTGACTTGAATGGTTCGATCCAATCCGAGAACTGTGTATATCGATCAGGTGGATCGGATCCAAAGTTGTAAAATAATTGTGGTCTATGAAATAAACTTAACAATACGTCCAAATCATCAGCCACCCTCGTAGAAATACGACGAAGGGTATTGAATAATACCAGAGAAAAGAAATGAGTTCTTTTTTTTGGTCATACAAGTGCCGGATCTAAATTGATAATAGAAATCGATTCCGGCATTTCCATAGTATTCTGTGAAAAATCTTGCATTGACTTTTGTTTTTGCATCTGTCACAATAATGCTTTTCGAAGTATTTTCCAGGGGAGTAGTTATCTGACAGATGTTAGCCCATCAACCTACTGCGTAGTTTATGCTAATCGTAACATATCGTTCAAACTTGATTCGATTGAAAATAAGTTTCGAGGTGATCAATTAATCGATATGGAACTAACGACGCTCTACTTTCTATTCATTCACTTCTGAGAATTGCCAAACCCATTTATTCGATCATGTAAATCACTGAAAGAAGTTTCTTCCGAAAATGTTTGTTATTCACTCCGTCCCTCTGAGTTTAAATGTTGCTCTTTAATCCGATCCGAAATCTGTGCCTGTTTCATGGCTCCTTAGCACGCAAGCTTGATGTATTCGAGGCAAACATATACTACTTGAATAAATCTCGTATAAATAAATGGGAAGAAATATACTGCTGCCAAGTGATAGGTGAACCCAATATTTTCTGTGGTAACGTAGACGTTAACGATGTCAGGGAATAGGAAATGAACGAGGAAATGAAGGAATGGATCTTAAATACCTAACATCGCATTTATTCGAGTAGGTCCAATCGGTAGGTGACTTGGACGGATACAGAGCTCCTCTGCGGTTTTTGATTCATCAGTTTTTATTATATAAAAAGATCCTGTTTAAAAAACTACGGTCTTAAATTTGGTGATCCTGAGGTCCATTTTCTTGGCATCACTATTTTCATGATTTTGCATAAGTGAATTTGGGTGTTCGAAGTGTAATGATGGGGCCATTAAAACAAATAGTCGAGTGTATCATTAAAAATCTCTATCAGATAAATGTTGATGGAAGAAGCGATGGAACTGATTTGATTTCGACATAATTGGAGCAAATCTAATTTTTGGATAGCAATATTCACTAAAACACGATATTCTTATATTCATATAAATATACAATTTTTTGCCATCAATCAGAAGTATAATGAGAGAAAAACTCGGAGAAAAAAGTAAGAGGGGCGAACCCAAATCGGTTTACACCCGGTTTATGAAGTTCAATATAAATTACGCACATACTAGTAGTTGGGATCTCAAAAATAATTTGGACAACAAAACTTTCCGACAGTTTTTATGAAAACTTTTTTGATCCCACCGGCATTTCAATCAGTGCTCGATCGAAACTAGCCAGAAATGCGTCACATGAGTGAATGCCATTCTCGACAGCCTCTGGTGAATTTTAGGAACAAATCTCATTTCCCCAATAATACCTCATCGTTTCGAATTGCCCAAAACTAACGAGTCACCATTCGAAACGCCGCGGTTTCTTCATATCTCGTATTAACAGACAAAGCGGTCGATTTTATTTTCGAGGTGAAATTACATTAACTGCCTTTGACTGGCTTATAAATGAGGTTGTTAGCAGGGCTTGCGATCCCATGCGGTGGATTCGTTCGTATTCCGTAAGATTATAAAGCGGTTACCGATCGACAATCTAAAGTAGATTTAGCGTGTCTTCGGAACGGGTGTAATAAAGAGGTGCATCTGAAGAAGCACAGCGTGTTGTTTACCTCTGCTTTCTCTTTCTTCCTCTCTCGCGGGAGTTGCCGCTTTACCGTTTCGCCTTCTCCCGCTTCCTCAGTCGTCCTTGCCGCCAGCTCTTTTCGACTCGTATAAAACAAGCAGGACCACCCACTAATGATATCTACTGTCTGGGTGCGTTTTGTTTCGTGAAGTTGATATCTTCAACTCGAGGGGTTGCTTTTGGGATGAATCCGGTACTTGATATCTGATTCAAGACATCCGTATCACCTTATGGCATGTTCCAGGCATAATTGGATTAAGGATCGTAAACTGTAGTTTCGATAATTTGAGAAGAAATCAAAACGGAGCATAAATGTGTTTTACGAGTTGAATGAATCAAAGGAACCTTAACAATTCCTTCGGTACAGAAAAAAGTAACAATTCACATCACCATTCACCTGATTCCTGATTAGAATGTGTTTTTTGAAAAACTGATGAATCCAACATATTGATATAATAATTGAAATGGAGAACAGAACTGGTAATGCCAAATATACAAGGATTTCTGGAACTTTGTGTCGTAGTCCTCAATCACCACGCGTTGTATGAGGATGAGGTACCCAAGAATATGCATTCCCTTCCTGTTAGAATGGATAAAACTGCGTTTTCCCTTCCATCATCTACCCCCGGGCGCTTGCTCGGGCTTCAATATTTCTTAGAGTTTGATGAAGCCAATCGAACATTCTTTTGAAGGTTTGATTCAACTGTAATTATTCTTTCTTCGTTAAGGAGCCATCCTTCCCCTGAAAAGCTTGGAAAATTATCTTCTCAATGGTTGCCTAATAGTTCAACCTGTAAATCAAAAACGGAGTATTTATTGAACAAATCCAATTTCGAGTCAACCAGTCGACGATACTGCAAACTTAAGATGTTCAGAGAAGAATGACGAAGTTTTCGAAATTATTTTCATTATCTGTTAGAAATTTGGGCAGTTTCTGCTCTGAGATTGGTTGTTTGGTGTTCGATGGGAGGCTGCTGATGGTTAAACCTATCTTCAATATTTCTTGGAGTTTGATGAAGCCAATCGAACATTCCTTTGAAGGTTTGATTCAACTGTAATTATTCTTTCTTCGTTAAGGAGCCATCCTTCCCCTGAAAAGCTTGGAAAATTATCTTCTCAATGGTTGCCAAATAGTTCAACCTGTAGATCAAAAACGGAGTATTTATTGAACAAATCCAATTTCGAGTCAACCAGTCGACGATACTGCAAACTTAAGATGTTCAGAGAAGAATGACGAAGTTTTCGAAATTATTTTCATTATCTGTTAGAAATTTGGGCAGTTTCTGCTCTGAGATTGGTTGTTTGGTGTTCGATGGGAGGCTGCTGATGGTTAAACCTATCTTGAAAACAGTTGATTTAGTTGTTTTCCTTGAGAACGGGTTCTTGAAGTAGAGATAATCTTGGTATTGAAACCGATCCCTATTGAACTTCACCGTCTTCCGCAAACATAAATTGTTGAAAATGTTGAAATAAACCTAGTGATGGGAAAAAACTTTTGATAATTTAGAAGGTCTGCGTTCTGAGGATTTCGTTAGAGAAAACTGTGTTATTTTGAAAGCAAACTCCAGCCGAATTTGTGTGATGAAAGGTTATTCCAGGCATCCGATCACTGATTAGGAATGATATTTGGGAGGTTTTTCTTTTCATTGTCTTCGAAAAAGGAGAGATTGTGGCCAATTGCTGAACGTTTTTCATCTAATAGTGAGACTCTCGCTACAGACCAGAATAAACGTTATTCGTTTTGACATTTTACGATTTTCGATCGTATTTTTACGTTGGAGCTGTCAGTGGGGCTTTCTTCTGAAGGTTAGCAGGATTATATCATAGTAGAGGATACAGATACCCAACACGCAATTTTTATCCTTTTCTGACCGTATCTCGAATCGTTATGCTTTCAAGTATAATATTATCGTGACGCCATTTATTTTTTGTTCAATCCTTATTCAATCACAAGAGGCGGTGGCGGTTCGCGCTTCTCTATTAGGCATCTCGAAGCCGTCGTCGCACGGTTCGGCTCGCATGCACATGCGAAGTGTATTTTTATAGCACTATTACGCATAGATAAAAATCTCGATATAATCGGTTAGAAATGGGTGCATGACCGAGTCGGCGGTCGACTTGGCAACGCCGCCTGGTAAGAGTGTGTATTTGAAGAGTTATAAAGTGTGAAACTTTTTTACCTTTGCAGCAGAGAGCACGCCATTGTTATTATAATCGGCGCTATTATTTATGCGCAGACTTGCCGGCGTGGGGAAGATGAAAGTGGAATTTTCAAGTCTCTAGCCGATAGATGAATGTTTTATTACTCGTGGACCGTTTATACAGTGCATTTCTTTGATGCCCCCCCCTTTTAGTTTTTGAATGGGTCACCTCAGAAAATTGAAACTTGGGATAATGAAATTGATTCCTGAATGCTATATTTTGGAGTAAAAATTGACACATGAAAATTTCAAAATTCTGTTCTTATCTCAAGACGTTTGAAGAAACCATTTCGACCATCTTCTGAACTGAAGTCAGCTTGTTTCTTAAAATTATTAAGTCAAATGTCGGAATGTGCAGGCAATTATTAAATGTTTCGCCATTTTGTAGTGAAGTATTCGTTAGGAGCTTCAAAATCATGTATCACAAGACCCCCTTTCCATTAAATTTGTTTTTTCCAGGTGGCGCCCAATCGCCATCTTGAAATATATATGTGTCAATTTCACTCCAAAATATAATATTCATGCATCAATTTCAGTATCCCAAGTTTCAATTCTTTGAGATGACCCGTTCAAAAAATAAAAGGGGGGACATTAAAGAAATCTATTGTGTAAGTTGATCGTCTTTACAACAAATGATGATTGAAAAATTGATTCACAAAAAGGATTCTTCGAGTTTTTGTTTTTTCGTTAAATGGCTGTAGTCTCTCCCGAGCGCAATTCTGAATAGTCCGCAGTCCACACTTGGTCGAATTGAAGATTCACGAGACTTTTCTTTTCGACGTTAAGTTTATACTTATACAAAGCATTGAAATAATCACATGAATTGTACAATAAACAAGTCTATGCTAAATTATTAAAATTGGTAGGAGGCAACTTCGAGTTACTCGATGACACAGAATAATGCATTTTAATCAGACTGCTCTATAGTTCAGATTTCAACTGTTTGTCGTTGCGACACGTCTGTGAATCGGGCAATTTTATGCTTGATTCGTAAGTCCACACTTTTTATCTTACTTTTACTCTACGAACGTTCTCACAATGCTGATAAATGGAGGCGTTCATACACAAAATGTTAAAGTAAAAGTGTCGTGTATGAACGCTTCCACTGATTAGCTTTAAAAGATCTTCCTCAAAGTAAAAGTCCAAGATGAATTAAGAGTAAAATTTTGGTCTACGAACAGACTCGTAAGATTGCCAGACGACGCAAAGTTCCCTCCCGAAAACATGCATTTTTTACTAGTTAAACAAATCACTATTTCAACACCAATACATCTGAGCGATATTCATTAGTTTATTCTATGCCGAATGGATCACTATCGATGAGATGAGTGCAATTGTTAAGTATAGTTACTTGAGTACTAATTATTTATTCAAACTTCAGTGATGTTTATTTGAACGTGTCACTGATTGATTCAAGTTTTTTTCAAATGATACAATTGAATAGATAGATACATTTTACGAAAACAATAGGTATTCTCCATTGAGATTACTTCATTCTATGAGTTTGAGAATCTCAGAATTATTAATCAATTTGTCGAATAACTATGCGGAACAGTTCTTAACGACAGAAGTTTCATCAGTGAATCGTTTGATAAAACGGGTATTTTTGCCTCTCGCCAAATCAATCTTTCCTTGTGAGTAGGTGTATTATGACTCGTCTACAATATGTGTATTCAATCTTGATATTTATTTTTGTTTTCTTAGTATGACTGAGAATTCCAAAGTCATATTTCTGTATATTTATATTCTTCCATTGAATTTTTGAAGTGGATTTTCGAGCTGGTGAGAATCGAAGTGTACCTGAATTAGTTTTGGCAAATCAATATTTTCAAGGTGTTTGTATACTTTGTCTGGAAAAATGTTATATTCGATAATAAAAAATAATCACCGCCCATTTGATTCACCGCATTATAACATTTTGTCAATAATTAATATATGTAAGTATACATTTAGACGGAATATACTTGTTGCAACACCGACAAATATTTTGAAAACTCATAAATGATTTTGATTGTCCCCAGCTCGTATGTTGCCACTATAACTTATCCCACTTGTAATAACGATTTTCTCCCCACGTTACACGCTCAGTTTACAAGGAAACCATTTCAAGTGAGAGAACACTTTTTTACATGCGAAGAAGCTAGTGTGAACTTAAAAATAATGTTAATTCTAACATATATTTGCTTGTATGTGAATCGGATTCATCTGATGTCTTGCGAAATATCCTATTTGGGTTCATTGTTTTTAATTCGTCTGAAAAAAAATCACACATAATGTTTTTCTCTCCTCTTCAGTCTACAGCCGTTCTCTTTTCGAATCTTCTCATAATTATTCCCAGACTGCAGTTGCGCTATTTATATGAATGAAATATGCCAGAACCTTAATGAAATATTGTAATCTATATACGCAGACACAACGCTTCGTTGTTATCAGCGTAATTAGAATTTTCGCAAGTGAATTACTTCCCATTATGGGATTGGAATATTTTACCGCTATTATTATGTATCTTTAATTAACGTGCTATTCTAAAAGAGGATAAATGCATAATGCAGTGCTCATAAATATGTGTCCATAACTGATTGTTTCGCTTTTTCAATATTTCCCCTTTTGGGTATGCAGACCTTGTTTGTGGGTTTTCTTTCCCTGTATATATACACATGCATGTCTAGGGTGAAAGTGATTATGGATAAGTTTTTCAACGCCCAAGAGTTTTCTCACTGTGAGATGATCTGATTCCAGGGATGCGTGATCATTCGCCGTAGATAACTTGGCACTTCTTCCTTTTTATTCACTATGTGTGTAGTAGGCTACATTTTCGGATTCATCCGCTGGGTGTGAAATACTTATTTACAGCTCCGAAGTGTTTTTATGTTGTATCAATTGTTTATTCGATGTATAGGATCTTCTTAGTAACTTTAACTAGGTCATGATTATTTTTCATCCATCAGCAAACAGAAAAAATACCATCAAAACTGGCAGTGCCAAAAGATCGAATGTGAAATGGGGATTGTCTCTTCACTAACTCAACCGAACAATAACCATCCATCATCCCGAGTCGATGCATTCTACTCCCATGGTAGTTATCGACTAGTTTCATCTGATATAACGATTCACAGGGCTGAAGAGTAAATTACAATTCCCATAAAATGAAAAATATTCAATCATGGTACTGTCCATTCTTTGTCAACATTTATATCAGTTGAGCCGAAATATGTTTCCGTTCGTATTTGTAATCTTGTTTTCCAAATTTCAGCCCAATTCAATTCAGTCATTGTTTTCGTAGTGAACCAAAGTTGCATTGATAGATTCCAACTGATTATTGTTCATGTGTTATAAAAAATATTCTTGATATGGTGAGCAAGTTTTCGAAATTTATCTTCTTCCCTGGAGGTAACCGTTTAACCTGTCATTTCGGCAATTTTGATGTTGAGACCTGAGTTTCAGAACAACCTTTCAGAGAAAATCCATTTATTTTTCTTCCAAGAAATGCCGAAATAAATACATCACCGTCACGAGAATATGTTTTTGTTCATGCGATTCATTATGAAATTTTGAATCAATAAGAGGTAGAGAATATGGCAGTAAATTCTGTTAATATTATTTGTGAGCAATCAGTTTTGGTTATGAGCCTCATTAAAATATTTCAGACTGAAAACTGAACTATGATTTTTCAGAGGTATGTGAAAACTTCAGATCTATTACTTTTAATAAGGTACATCACTGAATCATTGGTATACCGTTATATATTTACAGCGAATCGCAGCGAATGCAGCTTTGTCCTAATGACCGTACGACATCAAACAATGGGTCTCGTATTACTCAATACCAAATAAGGAGAAACAACGAAATTATCCAATATCTAAGTAAAGTATACAAATAATGAAAGTTGTTGCATACAACATACCGAATAGAATCCGGCTGATTGTTTCATTTGAATAGAATGAGATTGTCTGTTCGATACAGATTTGCACTTTCACCGTCTACTTGCCCGTTCCTGGGAACCTGATTTTTTTTCGGAGCTCTACTTAATACCAGCTTCGAGCGTTTATTGTCTGGAGATTTTTCGACACGGTTCATACGCCGCCTAATTGCGATCTCCAGAAAGGCGGCTCGTGTGTAAGGAATATGGAGAGTAAGTACGTATTATTCCATACATGGAAGTTAGAAAGATTAGAAGTTGATGATGGTGCTGAAGTCAATTGCGAATATAAAGACACGTTAAATTGCTAGTGGGTAATTCAAAAGGTATTTTTTCATATCGTTATGAGATATACCGTGTACTAATTTATAAAATCTATAAAAAAATATGAAGTGGAATACGTGAGAATATAGTTATCCACTAGGTTGGAATAAGATATTAATTCTAAAATTATGTCGGAATTAAATTGATTTTTACTAGACAGTTTACGAAACCGCTAGGTACACGTGTTTTACAATAGCTTCTTCAGCCGTGTTATGGTAGTGTATGTTTTGTAATCTGTATAATGGAAATCACACAGTATTTTTTTAATCACTTCATCATAGGGTCTCATTAAGTATCGGCCAATTCACTCAAGTAATACTAATGTTATTTCACTTAGATTTTCACTTGAGAGTACTGAATCGAGAGACGTTTTGGTGAACGGTGAACTTTCCGTTTTGTTTTTTTTTTTCGAGCAGGAATAATGATTATTTTCAATGCGAGGGTATTCTATCTATGCCTCGATTCATGCCTCAAAAATAATCTCCGAGTGGTTGAGTTCCAAATCTCTTTCTAAAAGTTAATAAATTCAATATTCGTGATAACTCATGGGCAACGATTCCGAAATTTTCCGTTACTGCTTTCTAGACGTCTGAATAATTCTGCGTTCTTCCTATAGTATAAGTTCCCTGGTTTGACCTCAAATTTGGGGTATATCCTCTTGCTGCAATCTATGAACAGTAATCGAACACGGTAAGACGTTGCGAACACGAAGGAGATCTATTTGTACCCGTCTCTAAGGGTGGATCCTAATGCATCCGAATTTCGTATTTTTCGTTCGAAATAATTTCAAAGTTTATAAATTTTCATTGTCATTCTGGCAACTTTTGGCAAGTTCAGAGAAAAAATATAATATAGACTTTCACGGACGGGCAGCACGGTGTTGGAAAACTACTGTCCTTATCGTCAAGTATTATCTTCGACACTCATAGAAGTAAATGGTAGGCAACTAGATTTTCATAAGACTCAGTTATTCGAAAGTAAATAACTATGTGTCATATTGCAATTTTTATATCATCATACTATCGAACCAACTTTTAGTAATTGAGTAATTGACCCATTATATCATCGTGAAATACTACTTCAAATACTATACATCACTTCCTATAATGATACCGAAGTAAATGTTACTCCGATTTACTTTATATATCTTTCAACGGATAATTTATGTAACAGTACGTAAAAAAATGTAGGCCACTGGCCAGTAACCGATCGTCAAAATTGCTTCGGAAACTACGCTGTAATCCATAAACCATATGCAAACATTAGGTCACTCGCGGAAAAAATAACCCACGGAAAGTGATTATGTAGGCGAAAATTTGAATAAAATGAAGCAGTGGAAGCGAACGGCTTGGCGTTTTTATGGTCTTATTTTTTTGTCGATCAAGTTTGGACGAGTTTGAAGAGAACGGAATGTCTAATGAGATCATCGATGATACAGATGTTTGACCTCCGCAAAAATTCCTGTGATATGACTTTCAGTTTTTCCAATGTTTTTCGTAGTGAAGAAGAACTAGGTAGGTACGTCAAAACAATTGTTTATCCAGACTCCAACAACCATGTTCTGCATTTGTAAATGTTTTCTTTGTATTTTATATTTTTGAAACATTTGAGTTTGAATTAATAATGAATGATGATCGAAACTTTTTATTTTTTTCTGTAATTATTCGTATTCTTCAAAGAATAGTTTGTAATGGATCTACAACACTACAAATCATAAATGAATAATTTCTGTTACAACTCTCTAGTATGATCAAGTTTTGATCAAATGTAGAAGTTTTAGTCTTATTTGAGCTATGGCTTCAATCAAGGATTCCATCGAGGTATCCACAATGATATTGTCATGATATTTCCTTGGGTTCATTGATTAAATAGTACTCCAAACTACACTAAACTACTTTTATTAACGTCACTATAAAATACAACTACTGCTCTCGTCTATAAATCGCTTACAAACACTTAAGACTTCTTAGCTGACTTGAATATCCAACACTTTTACTGAAATACTGCCTATACAACTTTGACTGTCCACTAAGTTCTGAATTCTCCAGCCTCAATACTACAACTAGTACTTACTAGTAACTTATCCATGCAGGTCTCGATGATGTGTATCGAATTTTATACGCGAGTCGGGATTTCCTGGAAGGTTACATTCTTTCTTCGACTCCTCATATTATTTTCATTTAACGAGCGACAGGGCCGGCTCCGTGAGAATTTGGTAACTATATACATTTCTTCAATCAAGCGATCACTTTCGTTTTTTGATCAACCTTCAGAGGTGTGCTCACAAGTGAATAATTCTCCATTGGGACTCTTCGTCTTTTCAAATTCGATGCAATTTCAAACAGAGATTGAGGAACGTGAAGAAGAAACGAAGATTTCGTCGTGTTGAAACAACTAGGAAATGAATCGATTGATATAAATCGTTCCGTGTGTATATGATATCCTGTTTCCAGTCTTGATTGCGCAACGTTCTGCTTAATTTGCATAATATCGCAATAGAATAATGGAATGAGTAAGAAAAAATCCCCATGCGACTTACCTTACGCGTGAGAAACAACAATCGTTTTCTAGTATTATCTTATCAACTTTTCCGACGCGTCTTTGAACTGGTGTGTGAATGTTTAATTAACGGTTTGGAAAGATAGTCCGTCTAGCCGACTAATTGCGGCATGGCTGATTGACACGAGATACGCCTATGATAAACGTTACGCGAATCGTATTAGAATTCCAAAATGGCATTGGCCCGTGATGTTGTTGAACCGATGTTTTCATTTGTGAAAATCAACCTTAAATTCTCGAATAATTTTGAGACCACTGTTATACAATGAAACCAGACCTATGATACTGCACTATACACCACTTCCACCTCGATGGCAAAACTTGGACCCAGGAGTAGTGAAGTGTAAAGAAGATCAAATTCCTTGAAAACTGAAAATATAATAAAAAATATCAGTTTCCTGTACGATTCCCGCTAGCAATATGGGTTAACAAAATCAATCAAATTTTATATTAATCGAATTTGATTTTGCATATAAGTAAGTTATTGGGAATTACCAGAACTTAGTAATTCCGCTACGAGTGATGGTATAATTCAGGGATTTTACTTAGTGAGTTCGTTTTCGGAGAGCACTGTGCATCTGTTGATGCTTTTCATTATCACTTGCTAGGTCGATCGATACTGCGTGACCAAATGACTCCTTGTTTTTTTTCACTTCATGATTATTTCGTTCGTAAGTTCCCCGTTACTCAATTAAAAATTTCCTGACAAGTGTGGATTCATTATGTAATGCACTTTCCATATTGAATTGTATTTTACCATTGATACAAGAAAATAAAACAATGGAACCATTTTTACGTGCTCTTCAATGGCAACAGATATAATGAAGTGGATGTTCTCGATGGAATGTGTTTATTACCACAACGAACGATAGTTTCCGCATTCAGTGAAGGTATTATTTTTGTCTGCTTTAGATCTAACTGATGACTGACTGAGTATGATATAAATTTAATTTATAATTGGTTTTTCTATAATATATATATATATATATATATATATATATATATATATATATATATATATATATATATATATAGTCTTTCTATGTTCCAGATACAATGCTAAAATGTATAAATTCCCTCTCCAATTCTCCAGAATGATTCGTAACTTTTTCCGGTTATCCGGAAAATCAATCATCGCTAAAGAGATTTATTTTCGAGTGGAACTCGAACAAAACAAACAGTCGTCCCGGAGTCACTAAAAATTATACTCACAATCGTTCGCCCCCCAAAATACAGATCGAAAGGGTCCGACAACGTGCTGCCTTAGGGGTTCATTGACCCAGATATAGTAAATCTTGAGAGTTGTGTGTGGTGTAGAAGAAACCCCTCAATGGCCCTGCTCGATCTCGGTTATATACGTAAGAAGGCGGAAAAGAGTGTAGAAGTAACATAAAAAGGAAGTGATACGAAAATAGATATTCGGGATTTAGATATCGTTCGTTTTCAAGGATGTGATGCAAGCCTAGAGAGTATGATATAAAAAAAAGTGGTTCAGTTTTTGTCGCATTCGTTGGGTATTTATAGACGTTTCTCTTGAAAATAAAGAAATGCGGAATATTTGTCAAGCGACATAATGTTCGTTCTATAATTAATGGGCGTGATTTGCTTCTAGCTCTATGCGCTTACGATAAATTGATTCTCATTCTGAATATTCACAAATGTTGAACTCTCCAGTTTGGTATGCCAAACCAAAAGAGTATTCCAAAAAATGAATGTTGTCTTTCATGGGTTCACGAATTTAGTAGTATGTTGATAGTTTTTGATATATACGAGGATTCTAAATTTGGGGACCTACTCATGAATAACCCTGATATCGTTTTCATCCCGAGATAAAATCACTGTTTATTTTTCAAATTTCATTTAATTTTTTCATTTATCTGATGTCGTTGACCCTTTCGTTGGCACAATAAATGTTCTACTCTTACCTATTGTTTCAGGAATTGTATCTGTCGTAGTTTCGAAAATTGTGTTTACGAATCAAATTTAAGAATGCAGTTGTGCAGAATGGAGTTTGAGAATTAATTTGTAGAATGTCAATCAATTGAAAACGAATATTTTTCATACCAGTTGTTTTATTTTGAAAGATGACCAACAGCAAGACCACACTGAGGTCTTCAAGTTTTAGAAAAGAAAAATGTAACCCACTCGATGAACTGATTCAAGTTGTTTTTTTTTTACTACCAGGAGAAGCGTTTGAGTAGCGCGAGGAGTAACGCTTATCTCTTCGGTTGCACTCTACACGTGTATTTATCGTACTTTGTAACTAGTATGTATCTTTCGCCAATCCATGTATTGAACACTAGTACGTACTTAACCGCGTCGTGTAACGTGTAACGCTAATAGGCTATTTACTTAACTGCAAGTACGAACTTCATGTCTCAATATACAACGAAACGTTTTTCATTGCCCAACTAGGATGTTTCTTTCCACTCAAAGCACTAATGACGACAGAAGAGTCGTCTAGAGTGCTATGGCTTTTAACCCTCCGTTAGGCGCGCCACCATATGTAACGTCGTTAGTCGCGCTGGGACTGCCAGTCCCATGTCAACAACGCAGCCTAATTTTTGTTCATATGAATTATTTTAGTTAAAAATGTTTTTGGTAAATTAGTATATTACTAAAGCGAGATGAATTGCATTTGCAATTGCATTATAATTTTATTGTGTTTCATAACTAGTGTTTTTATTGTTTATGAATCATTTTTTACATTTATACCTCTTATAGTAGTATTTGTGGATACGCTTTTACACAATTCACGTGAAAATATTTAGGGAACAGAAAAGCAAGTAGGTAATAAATGGCATCATAAATTATTGTAGTTTGATTTATTCAGATTCACCAGCTGTTTCCTCTTCAGTTATATTTTCTAAGCAATTTTTACATATTACTTGGACATGTTTTTTCAAACATATATAGGTATAGGTATCACACTTTTCGACATGTATAGGTTGTTCTGGCGTCCATTTTAGATTCGTTACAACAAGGTTCGCAACGTTTTCTCTTGACCGCTCTTCGGCTCGTCCCAGGTTGAAAGCTAAACGATTCAATTCTTCCACGTCAGCGGGTTTATCAAAATTATAACGCTTTGTGTCCAAAATTATGCACTTTGTTTCAAAAATACACGGCACAGTAACAAATGAACAAGAAAAAATAACCTACAAACAACGAAGCCTACAAATACGGTACTGAGACGCTTGTTCAATGTATGCAACAAAAATGAGTCGAAGGCAGTCGCGCTGGGACTATCAGTCCCAAAGCAGGTACCTGACGCACTCTTTGCAAATTTTCTGAGATATAAAACTATCCCTTTGCATGAAACTCAGGCAACTGGCTTCTAGAAGTTTACTGTGGGATGTCATAAAGTTACGACGCTGTAGCTATAATAGTTTTAATATAATTGAGAAAATTGTGAATCATGGGACTGCCAGTCCCATGCGCGACTAACGGAGGGTTAAAACATTATATACCTACACGATACGCTAGATTGACGACGATGCTAATGAGGGGTTTCCCTCCGATACTCGAACATTACAAATGCTGCCACGCAATCTATTGGTCCCTTGATGAAACACTGAGGGAGGGTTATTTCCTTTATAATCGAAATACCCATAAAAATAGTGATACATCTTGATTATTAGTGGTTCGAACTAATGAATACAGTGGGCCAAGAAGATCTTTATAGAGAGCACTAAAAATGATAAAGTAATAAAATATGATGCAGCTTGTTGACTGAATGGAGGATTGAATAAAATGTTATGGCGGTGACTTATCCAAAAAAATACGGATCTTCAGGAGAAAAATTAAAGACAATGATATTGACTCGAAACGTAAAGGAAATGAATTGAAAAATAAGTGAAAAAAATGAAAACAGTTGGTTGAAAAACAACTAATTGATTGATTTATATTTCTGGGTGTTTTTTTCACGGGACCAGTGTTGATGTACATTTTAATGTTGTGATCTGTCACGATACTATATCACTTAACTCATCATTTTTTATTTGTTTTAGGTCGAAGACGACTGCATTTATATCACCACAAATATCCACCGCCTTGGGCCTTCCTGTTATTAGTTTTAGTATCTTCTTTAATTAGTATAGTAGGTGAGTACATTCATTTACACTGTTACCTTCATCTTTTATTCGACTATTAGCGATAAACACGATATTGTGTTTACAATAGTGGTTGTAATGAATTCAACACGGAAAACGATTTTGCGTTATCATCTCGATTATGTGGGTCTGGAAATATGCATTTTAATGGTTTTCAGGAAATTGCGTGTAAACGTCCCTACACATGATTTATTGGCTGTTCACAAGTGTTGTTTATGCAACCGAACTGTACGATTATTTGTTGACCCAGAAACTCGTAAAAATATAGGTATTCTTTTATGGGTCAGGTGAAATAAACGCTCGCTGTAATTTCTAAAAATAGTAAATTTCCGAACACGAATCAGACCAAATACCATTTGGTTATATTGACTCCCTTTTTAATGAAATCGGCTTAATGTTTTCGTTTTATTCTCATAATCAGATAATTGTTCGTTTTATATGAATTAACTGATTAAATCGAAGAACATTTATGAATGAAAAATATTAGTGGAATAATCAGTATTATTTACCAATCACTTAAATGCTCCGATAAGATTGTCAAAATTTCTGACACCCTTTCTGAAGAGTTACAGATCCGTTCTGAGAATTTGTACTGAGAAATGACAACGGAATACAATTGGTGCATTGCAAAATATAGTTTAATGTTATAGGTACTGAAATTACTATTTCGGGTGACCTCAATCCAAAAAACAATTGATATATTTGCTTGTTTGAACAGATTGAAATTTCTCATTTTCATTATTCGAGCTGTCGGAACCCTCGGAAATATCACGCCCAGTTCAAGCACGGAAAATACTTATCTGATGCGCTGTCCTTTTCGAAATGAATCAGTTTCGAGTGCCATAGAGGTTATTCAAATATTGCATGTTAGATTCGAGTTGTGATAATTTTTTTGAGTACATAGTGAATGGAAATGCAATTTTGTTTTACCATGTACTCGTAAAGCTTTCTGCTTTCTTGATTTTTTTGCTCTTGAAATTTATTATTCGAATCGAATGAAATATAAGTAGGTGAATGATTACATAACTTTTCAGATTCGTAAGAAATGAGTCTGTGATTGTATATCAGTTTCCCTAACACAAAAACTGCATGTGATCATTTCTGAATCACTTCCTGCTTTCCATGTTACCATAGTCATGATTTGCTACAATTCGTTTGATAATTTGATGATATATTTGATTGAGAAAAATTATTGTATTGGGCATGGAACTCGTAAATTTGCCAAAATGTGACAAAACTGAAATTATTTGAAATGAACTTGGATTCAATTACTAACATCTTCAACATGAAAACATTTGAGATGCTTTTTGCTATCGAACTCCAGGATCAACGAAAACGAGTTGATCACCTGTTCTGGAGTACTTCCCCCTGATCAGAAGGGGGGTGATTACAGTTCCGTTCGTCATTCGTTTTTGCATTAATCAAAAGATACACTTTTTTCCGGAGCTATTTGACCGGGCGGATCGGGAAAATAAAGTCGACCGAACGAGTATTTTGTACTAAAGTGCAAATCCAGTATCTAATTATCATTTACTTCTTCCCGAGGGGAAAACATCTTCTTTCAATCTTGTACACCTAAAAATTTCAAGTCATTCAAGTCAT
Source organism: Zygogramma bicolorata (assembly GCA_032362365.1). NCBI lineage: Eukaryota > Metazoa > Arthropoda > Insecta > Coleoptera > Chrysomelidae > Zygogramma > Zygogramma bicolorata. The sequence continues at coordinate 449,774 of JAVJAQ010001328.1, read as the reverse complement.
CGTTTCGAGTCTTAAAGTCATGCGTTTAAGTCTTTAAGTCATGCAAGTCTTTAAGTCGTGCAAGTCTTTAAGTCATGCACGTCTTTAAGTCTTTGAAAGATTTTAAATCTTGTACAGATTTTAGCTAGTTGTTCCCCCCTCGCTTCTTCCACATTATGAATCAACTGAATCGGAGCTGCAAAAACGAAGCTTAACGGTAGGAGCAAAACACAAAGCTGAAGAAGACATTATTACCTCGAAAGAAGATAAATTTAATGCGATATCAGTGCACCACCTGCAGTCCGTAGGAAAAAAGGAAGCGTTTTTCAAAACTGCCAAGTTCTGTTTCAGGAAATGTCAGAAATACTTGAAAGGAAAACTAAAACAATTTGGTAGCAGGCAAACTAACATCGCATTATTATAATAATAACTTTCTTCGTAGTTTTTTGGGTCCTCAATAACTCACCACAATAAGAATCAATATTGGAATCTATATAAAGATGGATTTCAATATCAATTCTTATTCCATGCGCCACAAAAATGATTCTCGAATAGTATGATAATAATTTTTGATTTATAACCTGTAAATAAATTATATACTTACCTATGTTCGACATATCTCGCGAAACACTTTCCTCAATTATATAATTAGGCCATTCACCTAACTACCAGTATTCCTTGTATATATTTTAAAGATGCTTCAACTAACCAAACCATGGTTGATTTAGATTGGAATATATAGTAGGTATCTGTGTTCATTACCGAATAGTGAAAATTGAATATTCATCATTTGAAATAGGGGTTCAGTAATACCTAATGCAAAAAGTGAAAATTTATTATCTGGCAAATTACGTGTAATGTTCTTTGTGTGTATCCGTATCTCCCAATAAATGTATATTCATGTACCGAAATATTTGAAGACTCTTTATTAGTTAGTGACAATCCATTTTTCAATGCGAATTCAAAAATCATACTACATCTTTCAACAAGAAATTATTTTGGCTTTTCTTCTTCCTCAAATGAATCTATCAAAATTCACAACTTCGAGAAAAATGAAACTCTTTCAGTATTACGTATTGATTTTGTATGAAAAATTATATAGAAAATAATTATTTAACGTCTATAGAGACAACTGATTGGTAGTTGTTGTAGATGACTATTTTCAACATCTTTAACGTTGATCCCTTATTTAGGTATAAAAACAAAAAAGGTTCGACTTAGTACTACTTGTACCAATAAACTCTTCGCTTTTTTTCTTATAATCACACGAAAAAATCAATCACTTTGGCTGCTCCAGCTCAACTCGATTCAGCTCATTATTTCTCACATATTCTGGAGTATCTTCGCAAAATACATCTGAACATACTCAGATAGTTTTGTTCCGTGGTATACCAAGCAACTTGATGTAAACTTCAACTGGGGATTATATTATTTGCCTCAAATTTATTGTCACATTATCAGTACCTTGTCCAATATATTCTGAACGCAGAATGTAAATATTGACCGTCGATTTGCTAGCTCATTTTCTGTCGATGCTTTTTATGCAAAGACTACTGGTTCGATGATACCGACTGTACATACGGTTGGGGTATTTTGGCTTGAAGCACCACCTCGTGTAGGTAGTAACGAATAAGATAATATTCAAGAGAATTATCTTAATTATTCCACTCTATGTTTTGCCACTTTGTTGATTTTTTCTGAGTTATGCATTACTGAGCTTTTTCTTGATTCTGAATTTAGTCAACATTGAAAAAAAAATCAAATTAATATAAGTAAAATAGAAGGTTGACTATGTTTGGTATTCAATACATAATTTCAGGAAGTCAACTTTAAAAAAGCAATAGTTTCATGGAAATAAAAAAAACGTTCGCTGAGTATTATTAAAATGGGCACTATTGAAATAATATTCTCAAAGAATTACGTATGGTGAGGCGAGTAATTGCACCTTGTTAGAAGCACCGTTAATAAATTGTTGAATAGTGACACTAGTGAAAATGTTCGTTCTTTTTCTTTTTGAATAAGCGTTTATCATGGATTCACATAATTATAAGGACTCTTCGGATAAAATATTTTAGATAGAGTTTTTCTGTCGTCTTTTCCATATATATCATTGAATATGATTTCGAAATCAACTGTACTCAATTCTCCAACCCCCTTCACAATTATCGGTTGTTATCCCTTTATGCTACCAAAACTGCGATAATCAAAAATGTGTTTGTTCAATGCGCGGTTTTCGGTTACCCTTGTATAAAATAGATCCACGAAATCGAAGACGCATCGGTCATCGACTCTAGACGTGCGTCTAAGTGTTACGTGCAAACTTCCAGCTCGCACACATTGAAAGCAAAAATACCGACACGAGAAAATGCACAATAATGATAAAGAATTTGCGGACCCATTTGTGATCAGAGCACAATGCTGATATCCGGCTGAAGCGAGGAGTAAGTTTTCCTCGGGCTCTTCCCGTCGCGTAATCTGATCGGATAGAAAGAAATGTATGCTGTCGAGACTGAACGACTATGACCTAATTTTACGATATAATTCGGAATGCGAACAGAATAGCTATTTGCAGGCGATGTATCGATCTATTTTTTATTTCAAAAAACTTGATATGAACCATGCTCGAAATTAAAGAAATGATGCTTCTTGAAGTTTCTGGCAAATGTAAAGGTGAGATATAGCTCTGCCAGCTGATATATTCGAGTATAACAGCAGTTATAGAATGGTCACAGACAAATTGTGGCAATACCGAAGTGTCTTGCATGAGACCGTGGACTTGATCCAGAAATAAAGAGGCATTTTCGATAATTCTCGTTTCGTTGCGTCTACATTAAATGGCCTTAATCTTCTTTCAATTTGGCATTAGCTCCGGTGTTTAATTCTTGATACGATACTTGTATCCGTATTATAATTGAGGATGATTTGGAAAAATGCCAAGGCGGCGTTTAGCGTTCCTTAACTATTTATGCATTTTCGATTGAGTTTTAGACATTCTTCTAAGTATAGACGGATAGCTCGGAGACGGGTAGAATTCAAAGAGTTTGAGAAAAATGTCAGATATCAAAACCGTCAAAACAGCCTTATCCTCTAAATATATTTTCAAATGAATTCGAATATTTACCTACTAGAGAACAGGAAACGATACATTTCTTTTAGCATACAGTTAATGTTGCGTCAGTCCAGACAGTTTAAAATACTCAAATGAGAAACGATATTTTCATTAACCCACTTCATTAGCTAGTAACCACGTAGGTAGTTTTTATTAAGACGAAGGTTGAAACTATTATCTCACATTATAGAATGGCTCTCTGCTCTATATTTGAAGGAGTGTGATCATGATATAAGGCATTAAGTGATCCTGGTTGACGACCATTGACCGTATCTAGTTAACCTCAACGTAAAGCTTTCAATTTTATTTTATTAGTATGTTTTTTTACTCGTTTTGTCTATTTTTGATTGATAATGTTTTAGTTATAATAATCATACGTCTTTCATATTCATGGATTTCACTTGATTGATTCCTTTGAAGTTTTAAAAAATAGTCGAAAATAGTTTTAGTGTAGGCCACTCGGCAGGCCACAAAAATAATTACCGAGACGACTACCATAATATCGTGACTGCTCAACTTACATTAGTTGAAAAATATTCTTCTCCACCTCGACCAAAGACGTTGGATTAATTAAATACACATGTGTCCAAAAAATGATAATTTTCCATCGGAATAGATCGATGAATTCAGACATTTTGATTTATATGTGGAGAACCTTGGCATCTAACGAGACTATTTATGCGTCTAGTCTAGGCTATTTGACGCGGCCCATAACGACCACTCTTGGCACGAAAACAGTGAGCGAGTGTCCAGACATCTAAATTTCTTCCACATTTCCGTCGATTTCACTCTATCCAAGATAGAAGCCATGTACTTTCATCTATGACTCATTCATTTCCTCATAAAAACATTATAACAGACCTTCCATATCAACTATTCAGAAAAGAAATCAACGTGAAAGGAATGGGAACTCGCTTATTTTAATACTCGGAATCAGCATAGGTAATACTCTCCCACATAAAAAATATGTGATATCCAAATAAACATTTTCAAAATCTTGCTTCACTACAAAAAATTTGGCATTCCATTTATATTTCTATGTATATTCTCTAGCACTGCTCTTCTTTGCAGTCTTTTAGCCCGTTAGCAGTGGGCCTCGAGATCTTCTTCTAGGAATCGTTTTTCAACAAAATGGTCCAACTGTGGAAATCATTGGTGATGGAGGTATTTCCCGCTTACAACATTCCGAAGTACACAATGAACACTAATCCCCATCTCTCCTCTTGATGGTATCGCTAACTTTACAGCATGTTTTGTGTGAATCTAGAGGGTTAATAAAATTCAAAAACATTTTTATGAAACTCGTGAAACAAGGTGAAATATATCAGGTATAACTCTGTCACGACTGTCACATGGATAAATATTTTTTCCGTAGTTTTCCGAGTTACTAACCTACCACAATCTGAAAAAATAAGGATTAGTATTGGACTATATACAAGTGTAATAGGGTACATTTTTATCTATATTTATATTATTGATTTCAACGTGAAAAATGTAAAATTGAATCTCAAAGGGATAGCTTATGTTCATGAGAAGAAGTCCAGTTTGGACCTCGCCCTGAAAAATATTCAGGAATATTTATATATAACGTTCTATATACATCCATCTTCGCGTGGTAATGAACTGTCGATTTCTCTCGATACCGCGAGTGGCGCTTCATCTCACAAACCGATTGATGAACGTAAAAAACAACGCACTCATATTACAGGATATTCCTTTCACTTTAGATACTTATCAACCTATTTTTAAAACTCCATTATTCCGGTCTCGTTCAATAATATTTGGAAATACCAACATAAACAACTCTAGGGATTTATTCCTATCCACTCGACCAACGCAACGTGCGGGATATCCTTCGTTTCTACGTTTTACCGGAGGGAAGGAATAACGTGAAATTTGAACTTGAACCGTAACATATCTCTCGTGTAATGCGGGTATAAAAAATACTACGCCAGAGGTATAAAAATAAAATACTTACGCTGCAAAGTGTATGCGATAAACTACCGGTTCGTATATAATAGGTGGTATACGAGTGCGGCGCTGTTGTTGCTACAGTGTGGCACGAATTCTACGAAACGTCCATTCATTCTCTTTTCGACTCGACTATTCTAGGCGCCATTGAACTACGATAATCGTAAACGGAATCATTTCATTTATACCATATTCCAAACAAGTAGTATTTTTGTTTTTTTTTCTCTCTCTGTCCGCAAACCTAACTATTGCGAAACATTTTATGTCCAATGGCAAATATTATAATGGAATATTATTATTATTATTCATATCCAAGGTCAAAAACAGAAGACACAGTTCAAGATATATTCAGTACCAAATAAACAATAAATAAACATGTAATTTTGTCTGCTCATTGGAATTTGTTTCTTAGGAAACTGTACCATCTCCAAGATTTGAACAAGTAGAAATTGTACTTATTTATACCTCTTCCTCGACCTACCAAGAGAAAGTCTCGAACGCCTCTAACCTCTACCAAATCTACGAGTACACTGACATTCGAAATGTGCAGAAGTAAACATGAAACAATTCAAATACTGTTCACGTAAAAAATTATTAATTGTACATCTTGTTCATCTCATCTTGGTAGGGAAATGATGCCGTATTGTGCGGTGCAGGAAAAGTATCCATTCGAAATCTACATTAAATTTAGTGTGCATCAGGATGTGGAACTAATTTCCGTGACAGGAAGGACTGCATAAGCTGTAATTTAAAGTTGACAACCCTTATCGCGAACACCGATCTTCAGATATATGTATAATAAACCTTTCAACAAATTCAAAGATTAATGTGGACAATGTCGAAATTCTTCAGTTCCGACAATGAAATCGAGAGGTACTTGTTGAATTATATGACATGGCTGTATAGTATGAAAAAGCAGCTAGAGGTGCGTATTCCTCCTTCATATAGTACCTGAAAAAGTGACGAAAAATCTAGGTTCCTTTTAATTGGTTGAACTGGTCTAATGAATATTCGGTAAAATTGGAACCTTTATTGTGAAACTGAATAATTTCGATAGAGAGAGGGTAGGATATCACTAGGGTGAGTTTTAGGTTCAGTATCAATTTCTCCTGAAGATGCTGAATCGGTTGATTTCTTGCGAGTCCAGTGCGAGTTATATAAATTTGCTGTTTGAAATTGATCTCCATTAAAAGTCGGTTCAATGCATTTTATATTTTATGGCTGTGAAAATATTCTGCAAGCTGAGTAAGTTTTCCATTGTGCTTCCGCTTTGAGGGAATTGATAAAAACATATAATTGAAGAAATGAAGAGAAAAAATGTTATTTGTACGAAAATGTGCACGACTCCTGAAATTTCTGAAACCGCAAAGGATGCCAACTGATATCTCAACTGGGTCAAAAAAGATATGTGATGGACCTGCGATCAATTGTTCTGATGAAGTTGAGTTGAAAATGTTATCAATGGAGATCATTAGCAAAACTTCGCATACAGTGCCAACTGTAAAAATATACGGAGAGTGAAAGTTATCTTAGCGTGTCCTATGACGAAAATTGTGCTCGTTGGCAAATAATGGCACTTTAAACCCGAATTTTGAGCGTATAAGATAGTCTTGTCTGCAGTTGCGGATGAGAATTACGGTATCTTATAAAACTTGTACGGTGATATACTTTCTGTTTATGATCACCCTGTATCGCTGTCTTTTCGATCGCGTGCAACCGAGTACTCGCTCGAGAGGAGGAGGAGGTTTTCTAAGGATTCCGGCGCATTGAGTTTCCATTGAAACCGCAAGAGCACAGAGTACGTAACATAACTCAGGGGCGATTAAACAATTGCCGAATATTCAGTCAAGACGTTGATCGTTGATGTTGTTGTTGTTTTTTAGCATGCCGCATAATTCGGCACTCGACGGACGCACAACAATGAACACTCTCAAATTGCCTCTATTCGAGCCATTGTGCGCCCGACGATCGTTCGAAAAGAACCCTCGCGATTTAATAACGGGCCTCGTTCTTCAAGTCCGATCTCGAATTAGAAGTCGAGATCGCCGTTATTGTATGGCAGAAACAGCAGAACGATAATTCAGGTGTGTTTTTTGTTTTTGGATTCGACTGTTCATGATTATGAACAAATTCGGAATATGAACAATTTTAGGATTATGCGTCCTATTCGCGAGAACGACAATGTATTGTAACGATACTTTCTTGGGTTCGTTCATTAAAACTCCAAACAGAAATGAACTGCTTTCATTTCAACTCTTTATCACAATACAATTACTCAAACTGCTCAGCTAAACTATCCAACGCTCTGAACTAAAACTCTCTATACTTCGACTTCTGCACTTAGCAATACCAAAGCTCTCCACTAAGCTAGAAACTCTGATAAACTGCCGTCGCGATCAAGTGTCTCTCTTTTTATACTTGCGTACGCCTATGGAGAATCTTCCAGATGGGACTCAATTGTCGAATCGAATTTTCTACGCGAGCCGAGATTTCCTAGTAAATGACGTTCTCTCTTCGACCCCTCATATTTTTTGCGTTTACGAGCGACAGGGCCGGCGCTAGAAGATTTTGTAACAGAGTTTTGTGTTTTGGAGGGAAATTCCTTCAATAGTTCTTTCACCCAACAGGCTATAGACATATTATCGTCTGTTATCTTGAAAGTCTTGAATACAGCTATCAACATCGAGGTCAAGAGGCTGAGGTGAGTGATTGTGTTGCTACGTTTAGAGCAGGTATAGCAACCAAGTACTCATCCCGAACAACTTTTCCCTCAACTTTTCTTCATCGAGCTTAGTATTGACATCGCTTCATTAGGCTGGTGCTCCATTATCCACTGTTGGGCTTTGATTGACAGTGCTCAAGTTTCATCATTCTCATCTCATCTTTAGTAAAGCTTATTCAATCTATTTTGGCACAGAACTGATAACGTATATGCCGAGCAATCTCTGTGAAGTATACTAAGATAAAAAAAGACCTATAATATGTGTTCACCGTGTTTGAAATTCATTCCTAGAAGGTGTTTTGTCTATCGCCATGGTCTGCACTGGAAAATTATCTGAGTTTGTGCCAGGATGGATTGGATAAGCTGTAGTTTGGCAATTCACCTTGTGTTTGATATAAACAACCTATTTCGATGATTGGTAGTGCAGACCATACAAAAGCAATGGATACCTACTTAAAACAGTAGAACAGATGTTTTTACCTTGAACTTCACCAAGATCGCTGCGTATACCTTATTTTTTCCTTGTCAGAACGGATTGGATGAACTGTTCAGTTCTCAACCCTCACGCCAACAATGGACTCGAAACCCTTGACCGAGTGACGTATTCTGTAGGGATAGTGATCAGTTCGTATTGACCAGTAAAATGAGGTGAAATTCTGTATTACAAGTAATCATTTTAGTTCACCCTCGGGTTTACCCCATCTGCTAGTTATCATCTTTCACTCCATTCGTGGTGATCTTTCGTGGCTTTCTTTTCACCGATACATAAAGAATCTTAACAGTGCACGTTCCGGCAATGAATCCTACCATCGCTGGCCGTTACTTGGAGCTATATATTAATACGATAATTAATTATGTATTATTTGGACACGGTCAGCGAATATACTCTTTCCGACCACGAGTTTTCTTTGGTGAGCAGCACATGACTCTGCACGCGGCGTTAAATCCTTAATCGTTATAGTTCGGTGAGTAACGAAGAAAGATATGGAAACTTGTCACGAATCTCGTGTCTAGCAGAGTTGGAATGACTATATGTGGAAAGATTATCGTGAGTGTATATCTTGGCGAATTTGCTATGAAGTAGGTACTAGACAGTTGACCGAGGGGCGTTTCACTTCGAAAATCCGGTGTACAAAATTCAGTAGAAATCATGTTAAAATCCACGTTGAAATAAAAAATACCACCCGAAATCCTTGAAGAAATTCTGAAATCCACGAGAAATCCTGATTTGGTGTACACATTGAATTATTCGTTTGCTCCCAATGTATTAGATCAGGGTATGTATTATGTCATAATTGCATATGGTGTGAAATTAAATAATTTGAAGGATATTGCTGATGATGAGGTTTCAATGAAAGTATTTTTCCCAAGAATACTTAACTTAGTAGGGATACTCGACCCAAATAAATACTTATGAAACAAGTTATGAACCAGAAGACAGAATATAAAAACGGCCATCTTAACTAATATCGCATATGGCGAAGGAAGATAAAAAAATGAAGAAAATTTTGTCTAAAATATTTCAATGTTTTTAATTATTTTTCTTGTAAAGCCTACAAGTGTTCATTTTTGACCATGCTGTTGAGGAGAGGCGTGGGGAGTTAGTTGCAAGTCTTAATTGCTGGAGGACTTCGGTCCAAATCGAAGGCGTTAGATATATAGCTATTTTTATAACAAGGTAGCAAAGTGCTATTTTCCACCCGAAGATGAAGTTTACTGCCCGACGTGTAGCGAAGGGCAATAAACATTCAAGGAAGAAAAAGGCACTTTTTCCGCCTCACTCGAATAACAAGTCATTTAAGAAAAATATATATGAAACTAACAGAAAAATCATTGGAGAACTGAAACTAAGAAGTAGGTGTAGTATAGCATGATCCTGAAACTCCGAAAATTAGGAGAATCTACAAAACAAAGAATTCAATCAAAAAAAGTCTAGCCGCCGGATTTGAACCAACACCTATATTTGCCTTGAAACCTCTCATGAATAACTTTCGTTTCATCAACTAGTTGGGCTCTTCAGACTCTTAAGATACTTTTTCAGAACATATAATATAATATATTTATGCGGGATATAGCGCATTGGTGTAACTCTATTTCAATATTTGACATTCAACTTTAATTTTCTTAATATTTCAACTTACTCACTGATTTCTACCATTTGCCAAAATGCAATGTGTTCTATGAATGAACGGTAGAATTTATACTAATATAATAGAATATTGTTTAGGTCGTTGATGCCGTATAAGTTATTTCATCGATATCAAACGTCACTTCTACGTTTTCTTTCTAGGGAGGAAAAGTGCGACTTTGCTCCCTACAATGAGGCCAGGAAATGTATACTTTCGAGGCGGAAAAAATATTTAATAATCATTGTAAGAGGATCGATTATTATTTTATCTTGTTTTCCCTGGAGATTCTTTATCTCAAAGGTACTTTTTGAAACTTTCTCATCCCGTTTCTAATTATCGATTACTTTGTTTCTCATTGCATTACACCTGAACTGTTAACGAACCTTCATTTTTTCAGCTGAGATCCGGAGCGCCCACGTTACTATCAATAAGCCGATTCCCAGTTTGTTTTAATTTTGTTTGAACATTTATTGCGATATGTTTTTTGAAAAAACAATCCGGATCCGTTGACATCTTGATAAAACACCTCATTACGTAGGGGGTAAATTGACTTGTCTAAATAATAAATTTCTCCGGTGAGGTTATCGCGAAACATTTCATCGCCAGGTTAATTCGGTGTAAAAATATTTAAATTTCGCGTGTTCATTTCAGTAGCAATTAAAATAATAAAACAAGACGACACGAATTCAGGAAGGAAAAAAGAGGATCTCGTATTAATTTATAACCGCAAATCCTTTAAGAAACACCAAACTTTTTGGCATCTCAAGTAAAGTAACATAATTCCACGAGATTGATGTAGCGATAAGAAAAAACACTCTATACGCCATTTAATTCCTGAATCAAGATTATGTTGATGATAATATATAATACGGTGCACATTAACATTTTGAATGCATTATACCTTTTGAAATTATTAAAAGACCCATCACAACAAATTTATTTTGAGTGAATGTGCCGTGAAATTGGAGGGAAGGGGATTTTTAGTCTTTAGCAAGATTTCTATCATTTCGGGCTAATCAAAGTAACAGCGTTGTTCGATTCGTACATTGGTATGTTTTTCTAAATCTATCTGAAGACTCCCTACTCAAGTATAAATATTTTAACAAAAAAGTTTCCCTGGGTTTGAGGTATGCGATGTTTTTTAGCAGTTGAAGTATCGATATTCTTGACAAAATCGTTTTTATTCTGGATTATCACGGATATAACTTTGTGTAGAGTGTGTGAATTTTATTATAATGTTTTAACTCATAATTACTACATTTACCCAACCAAACATGTAATATATTCCTCAATCCGTTAACTGCCAAAATCGTATGGGATGATGTCGACATTATACATTTTTATGAATCTTATTCAATAAGTCGGACCACATACCGTGATGAACTTTTCTCCAAAGAATTTGTTTGTTGAAGGAACAATCTTTAGAAAAAAAAATTTGATTATAGGTGGAATATGGATCAAATTTTGACGCGACTGTTTTTTCAGTTTCTCACTCTAATAATTTTACTGAATATTTATGTAGCGGTTTAATAAATGAATAAAATACGTGAAAATCTTACAGGCAACTGTATATTATTTGCTCAATATTCATGTCACTTTGGAAATTTGAAACATCAATTATTGTGAATTGATGAGTCCTTCAAATTTTTCGAATATAATGTAATGAAAATCCGAAGTAATGTCAATGATTGTTCCGTATACCTCAATCTGATCAGGATCCATAATTTGGTAATTTCTCCTACAAGCTGCGAGACTAGCTGCGTAATGGTTTTTTCCAAGGTAATATCAATTGAACATTCTCCAAATTATTCTGTGATAAATCATACAACAGCAACTCGTGTGTATATCCTATTCGGCAGCTGGAATTACTAATGCCATTGCATAGTTAGTCTGGTGATTTTTTATATTCCCAACGCATTGATTCATTTGAATGAAAACTGCATGTGAAGTGTCTTTGAGGTAACTAAAAGCGATATCGTTGGAAAATGAATTTTTGTCGTATGTTTTGAAACTCGTTATACAGTTAACTCGTCTGTTAATATAGGGAGACAATCGATAGCTCCGTATATGTCACAGAGTATCTTGCATAATTCTAATTTACACTCATTTTTATGTCTCTGTGTCATGACAGTCACAATTACTCTCCTAATCAGAAGCTGTATTGTAAGATTGATGGATGGCATTCAATAAACGCAAGTCTTTCCTTTCTTTCCCTTTGAATATGTCCTTGGTATGTACCTGCTGATCTTGAAAAATAATTATAAATAACGCCTGAAGGTGCAAATTAACTAATCTGCATTCAACTATTGTTGAAGTAGAGTTTATTTACTACGTTCTATAGAAAAGAAGTATGTTTGTAGCGGGTCAATTACATAATGGTTGAGGCTTTCGCGGCCGAAGTTTTCATTATAACTACTTTGGTTCGGGTTTGAAGGCCGTCGTTTTTAGGAATTTTTTCCTGACGTTCCGCTGGCGTCAGTGGCTAGCTTCTTCAGAGGCTCATACATTTTGAGTTTGACTCCGATGACTGGGTACTACGACTTCGTAAAGCATATTTGTATGGATACAATTAGGATTCAAGTAGTTTGGAGTGCCAAATATTTTATCTGAATTCGTAGAATTTTCATTAGTATTAATTGCCGTAATTATCCTGATTCGGAGATACATCATCAGTATTAATTGTCGTACTACCTGCTGTCAAGATGTTCGTTATTCTTGAACTTTTCAAAATGGGATTCTATATTCGGTTGACGTTTACAGCTTCTTCCTTTCTCTCTGAAATTCTCCGTGTGTTTGTGGATCTTTATTGTCTCCCCTAGCAGTTGTCTATGGTATCCCTGGTTGGGGGCAATAAGGTTCGCGTTTTCAAACCGAATTCTCTGGTTTCCCTCACTGAGTGTGTGTTCCGCTGCGGCCGAACTGTCAGTCATCGGAGTAGAGATAAAGATGTACCAGCCTCTGAAGAAGCTAGCCACTCGCGCCAGCGAAACATCAGGAAAAAATTCCAAAAAACGGCGGCCTTCAAACCTGAACCAAAGTAGTGATACCGAGGGTGATACTGAGTCAATGACAGCGAAAACTGAAGTTGAGCAAATGAGACGGGTCTAACAGATTAAAACGAATCATAAGGTAAAGACAGAAGGAATATAGATATCTATCAGATATTGTACATAGCGTAAACGTTAATCAAACTGTTGAATAATTATAATATCAATAACTAAATTAAGATATACAAGATCAAAAATGGGTTGTGAAAGTATGTTTCAAGTATTTTATTGTCAGCAGCAATTAAAAAATGGTTGTTGAAAGTATCAGAAGAAACATCACATATATGAGCATTTCTGTTCATTTCTTTTGCAGTTCAAAATTTTCCAAGACGCCTTTTCTGAAATCTTTAGCTCAGTTTTATGAAACTTGTTGAATGTATTGTATGCAGAAATGTTCCCTAAATCTCCGTTCACAACAGCTTAGAGTTTTAGGCCCGTGGTTCGATGAAAATTTTCGCATCTCATGGATTTCATTGAACCGTGACCCTGGGTATCTTCAATTTTTAGAACGACTCGACTTCCTAGAAAATATTGCATTCACATTGTTACGAAATAGATATAAATCCCTTAACGCCGCCTATGACTATAATAAACGAAGCCAATACAACACCGCTCGTTTACGACCCGGTGGAGGTTCTTTCGAGTTGATCGAGACGACTCCCGTTATAAGTTCGACCATCGATGCTGGAATATCAGGGATCTGGAAGATTCTCCTGTGTTCCGATGTGGTGGGTGGTATATGAGAATGCGTTTTATCGACAGACATCAGCTTTTTTAGTGAAGATTGTTGGACGTTTTACTCAGTTGAGAAGACCAAGTGTTTTGTGGCCGAATTATAGGCCAGTGCAGTACTTGTATTTTAGAGTGAAATTTGATAGTATTGAAGAAATTTCTTCAACACTCTCAATTTTCTCATACAACACGAAATGTAAGCGTCGTTGGTCTGAAATTACTGGTTCCAAAAAAAACACTCTTGAAATATTGTGACTCAAGAGTGGACGCGACATTGTGATACAACTGTAGGACGTAGCTGTGACCCTAGTAGCTTTAACAATATTGGGAGTTTTCTGGGTCGATCAAAACATGTGTTGACAATGCATATAAGCTAGTTGCATACCTAACCAATTGAGAAAAAAATCATATTGTATAACAGATACGATATTCTGCACAATAGCATTATTGAAAATTAATCTTTCTAACGTGTTACGTACAAGATTTTCTCTCATTATGATAGAAAATAGTCCACTTCAACAAAATATTCAAGGGGGTTTCGAATGATAACAAGCAAGTTAGACAATAGCAAAATGTATTTCTATAAAATTGTAATTGGAAGTTGAATATTTTCAGGATGTAATGAGTGTTGGAGTGTGAAATGTTATTTACATCAAGATTCAATGGAGAAAAGAACATATTTTGAAGTTCAACACGAGGTGTAACACCAAATAAATGTCCTAGATGAGTTATCATTCACTTCAATTATTTGTGATTTCATTGGAAGACCAGTAGTTTTTGTTTTACTCTCCGTAACTGAGTGAGAAAAAGTAACTTGCTTTTTTGAACCGCCATTCTCTTGCGCTTGTAATGCATATGTAGTAGGAATTATTTCAAACCTTGTGAGAACTTGTGATCGCAATTTCGATGAGAGATATGATCAGTATTTTTATTATTATGTCAGGGATAATGAAGACACTGGTTCAAATATGTCGAAAAAATAATTTTCACAGACAAAAATATATTTCAAAATTTAGAAGTTTCACTGGTCTTTCTGACTCAACAAAAAATATGTTTTCTTGCTTTTTCCCTCGTTTTACTGTAAATTTGTAGTGAGGTTTTTGTATCAAATTATTATAATAATCATAAGAATTCGATAGTTCAGAATTATCTACTGTTGTTGACCTATCGGAAATTATTGTCATCATACTACCTTTCTTAATTCTTATTGTGTACGTTGTCTTTCGTGACGAATGTTAGCAAATATCTATTTCACAAAGTTGATGAATGAGTAAATAATAATCTATCATTTCGCTTGAATTATTTTAAGGCGTTTCGGAATCCCATGTGTGTCTAGTTTTACGGTGATACTTTACAAATGTCATCATCGATTCGGTATTTTACGCAAATTAGCCAAACTTTCTCATCCACTCATTTATGCGGAATCGTAAACCTGTCAACTCTAGTTGATTATCATTCATGAATCGCCAAATACGAAATCATCATGTAAAATATTATGAACGTTGGAACTCGGTTGGAACCCTGTTTCGTTGATATTCTATGAAATATCCGAACTAGCTCTAATGGAAAAGAATTGGTCATTCGATTATTGAGATTATAATAATATGTGGATATAAATAGTTCTAAAGTCTAAAGATATGCATTTCATTTTGATTCTGTCAGATACATGGTTTTCGGCGGGTTCTCGCTTGGAAATGCACTCGAAATAATCTTTTGGCAAACATTTTTTCCGCATTCAATTCGAATAGAAAAATATTAAATATGTTTATCCTCGAATGAAAAACAAAGTCTTCTAGACGACACTTAGTTGTTTTGTTTTCAATAATTCTTTTTGAAAGTTGAGTTCTGGGTTACAGTCGTCGACGTGTTATATGAATGCGTGTGACTAAAATTATCGTCACTGTCGACTAGAACTAGATAGTCATATTATAAATTGATTGCTCCTGTTAGCAAGTGTTTTTTCACTGTTTCCGCCAAGAAGTGTGCATCATATGGCAAATATTTCATTATTGATTGCTCCAGAATATTGACTCTCCATATAAGTTTGTGCATGGATTGAAACTAAAAATGCTATTGTGAAATTTCATATATTTTCACTCTATACGAAGGACGTGAAAAAAGGTTAAAGTATGTCTCAGAATAACGTACGTACCCTATGTTCTTGAAATACCCAAATGTTTATGAATACTCCTTTTTTTTCTTGTAATAGATGAGTATTGACATTAGATAGATAGATTTCAATTATCAGGACAAGACAAAATGAAGAATATTTTCCTATATGGATATAACCGAGGATATAACTCAGGATGTAAACCTGAGTATTGTTATGATTATCCTTGCAAAATCTTACTTCTGACACCACTGTTACGATATATCCTTGGGTTCGTCGATTAAAAACCAAACAACACTAAACTACTTTCATTACAACTTTCTATCACAACACAATGCAATACAATCGCTTAAATCACTCCTATAACTTTCCAACGACTCTGATAAACTCTAATACAAACTCTCTGTTACACAAATTCTACACTTCGACTTCTTGCACTTAGCAATAAAGCTCTCTCCACTTAACTCTGAATAACTCTGCTCTGAATACAAACTTGCCACTTAACTAACTCTGCCCGCGACGAAGTCTCTTCCATATATATATACCTGCGTACGCCTATGAAGAATCTTCGCGAATTATCAACTCGCGATTTACGGGTTCCTGGAAAATGACGTTCGCTACGACGCCATGCCTCATCTGCGTTTACGATCTCGTCAGGACCGGCGCAAGGAGAGCGCTAGGAGATTCGTAACAGTATAGTTTCTACTCACAAATAATATTTTCAGTGCAAGTTTTCAATATTTCGAAAATGCAGGTATGCACTAATAATTATGAAATTTGATTATTGCATATTGTTTTTTAGACAGGGCACCAATCTTCATGGAGAATGAGATCTTCTGAAAAATATATAATGAAATCGTTTTCCATATGGTGCACACTTTTTGGCGAGCACTGCTCTTAACTGCTTATATTAATTCTGATATTTGGGAAATTGAATGTGCTACCATTTCAACGAGAATTTCAACCTAAAACCGATCATTGTGGACGCTCTTCATTGTATTATGAACCGAAAAGAAAATGATATGTTTTCACACAGACTTTTGGACATATGTCCTGATACCTTGAGCAATTATTGAGTGGTTTCAAGCGTTTAGCTACGATTTGACTGAATTGCATAAAATACGCTGAACTTTCGAAAAGAGCTCATAGACTCGAACGCCAATCTGGAAAAAACGTGCGTGTTTCCACTGTGGGGTTCGGATAATAGAGCCCTGGGGCCTAATTCTTGAATCATGCGGATTTATTTTCATTCGACTAGAATGACGTTGATCGATATGGAGTAAATGTGTTACAACAAAGTCGTATACCGCTTCATATTATACAGGTAATGAAATACATTTTCAGTTTTATGCTAGGATTGGATGTTTGAATTTTTCACGAGATATATTGGAGATTTATGGGACGAATTAAAATTAATCAAGTTGGAATACGCTTTCAGAGATTTTTTAATGATGTCTCACCTTTCATCTTCAAGGTGGATTAGCAAATAAATAAGAATAAAAGACTATTTGACATTATAAGTTAATGCAATGCCGTAATTTTCATGTGTGTGGGTTGAGATTCATGGGAAAAAAAGGTCATTTTAATGAAAATTGTCGAGTAAAATATATTTATATTCCAGATGTGCATGTAAAACAAGTATTATGTCAGGTAGCATAAAACACTTTTCATCGTGTGCAGGAAAACTGAAATAAAAAAAGTTGTCATGTCGTTAGTGCCAGAGGCTATTTTCACAATTATTATAAATAGAAGGACGCTCTCAAGGACGTTTCAAGGAATTTCGGACGAAAGCGAGAAACCCAGGTATACATGAATGTCTGAAAAACGTTTGGATATTGGTTTCCAGAAGGAAACAGCGGAAAATAATATAATGGCGACTATTTCTGATCGGTAATGAATCGATTCTGCTAACTCCTACTCCATGTATTTCCTGAAACTATATGTGATGGCGGAGCCCATCTTTCGTACGTCATGGAAGGCGTAAATATAAAATTGAGATCTTATTATTCATATTGATTCATCTCCGCTAACAAATCATCGACGCCATCTTCTTAGATACTCAATGTAAAATGCAAACTGCTGTGTAAGGCATGAATGGATTATTCAATGTCCTCTCTAAGACTATCAGAAAGATAATCTGTTGCTTATTTCTTTTTGAAAAGATAACGAACATCATGCATTCGGGTTGTTGGTCTTTTCACGATCACTTCTGTTCAGTGAAACACTCTTAAAAACTTCTAGTGGTCAAAAAACTGTTTTCCATTAGCCAACTGTGTTCCCAATATACACCACAACCAATTTCGTATTTAATATAAATGCCTTGCGTTACGACCATCCGACTGAACCTAGTTGGGACTTTTTCCAAGCGCGCAAGCGCGCTGTGATAGATAAACTGATGACCTGAAAATGCCTTCTTTTGAAAAATTACTCACCAAACGGTTTCCTCTGAAGTTTCACTCATTCTGTCACAATAGTTATTCTCTCGTATTATTATGATTCTTCGCAAACATCACTGAGACTGGTCTCGCACTGTTTGGAAACGAAATATACAGGGGAATCGAGTTTGTTTTTCTATTCTATAAACCGATTACCTTCTTTGTGAAGTGTACATAGCGTAACTGCTAACGCAGTGAATAATTCTTCAAACAAAAATGTTATTCCGCATTTATTTATTCAGGGTAAATCGAGTGCATTTGATTTCTCTGCGTTCTATGTGGGTACCCTTCCTACCTATTATATACACATCAAAAGATAACAGAAGAGAAATATTTACAGAGCAAACCACGTGCACGTTGTTTACATTAAGGTACTTGATATTGATTGATACGTTCACCTTTTACTTAATAGTCTAGTCAACATACGGTGTTTATTTAAGAAACAGGTATTATTTTGCATTATCTCAAGTTATATTATACCTGATTACATTTTGAGTGGTGATTTTGGTAGTAGCCATTAGCCAAAAAAAAATCCAAACGTTGAAAATAGTCCATGGACCAGAGTCAGGCTGATGAAATCCAAAGTCCTTTCAAAGATGGGATACAAAAGGTTAGTTTACGCTAATGTAATTCATCAGAGATAACGGTAATATAATAACAGATACTTATTACGAAAAGTTCCAGGAAACGTTCTCCAAGGAAATGAATAGTCGTTTCATATTTCCCTATTTGGTTGTAACATTAGTAGGGGTTTAAGTTGTATTAACGTATTAACATCAATACAGTCCTTATCTTTCTGGTTCTTATATTCGTATGACATAGATTTTAGTTTTATCGAATTCTGCTTATTCAATTTAAAATGAAAGCTCGCCCAGCTCGTGCGAGAAAGTGATAGGTAGGTAGTTTTATTATTTATCTGGGGCGTATTGCTGTTTATTCGAGGGCGTTTACATTAACCACAGTAAATTCAAAAAACCATCATCACTAAGGCATCCGTCAAGATTTTTAGGTGAAAACTCCAATTGAACCAAAAAATCCTCTGTTGTTGTCTCCGGTCGATTCATTTCTGTATTGACTGAGCTGCTTGAATTCTCACTTCTATAATTCTATATTGTATTCTTCCCCTAAGTTAACCCGAGCCAGATAATCCATTTTTAGCCGAATATTATTTCGTAGGTTTAAAACTAAGTACGAGATGTCCCCTTCCCTTATCCTCGCGGTACTTCATATATTAGAAAAATCTGTACAAAAAAAATACCTAACATTCCATTGATGTCTATAAAAACAAAGAACAGAACAATGAGATCTTTCAACTCGGACATATAGGACTCGCGAATTTCGAATATGTTGTACTTAATCACCTGGATGCACCGAGCAGCTTTTAGTAGCTCACTAATCTCCCGCGTCAAATGGAACGCAATCCAAACGATTAATTTGTTTGAAGTCGACAATTCGAATATCTCGACGACAACCTCGCCTCATAATTCACGGAAATCGGACGATTTTTCACGGCAACGTTTCGTCAGACGGATAAATCAAGATCCCATTCAGAGTCTTCGGTCGAGGAATTCCAAGGACCTCTTCTATGTGGAGCACACGTCGAGCAGGCGGAATATGCACCGGCGTTCGGGTGCATCACACTCTCGTCGAGGCGTCGCCTTCGTCGTCGTCGGCATGACGATATGCGTCGGTCTAGACGTCTGCGACCTTGCTGGTGGGCTGGAAATAACCGAGACGCCGGAAGACTCCTCGGCCTCTGTCCGGCATTCCCATACGCTTTTAGCGAGCCGTCGTAGACGTCGTCGTCGCAAAGTCAATCTCGATCGTCTTAGCTAGGTTCGCAGACCACCATCACCACCCACGACGTGTGTGCCGTTTGAATGGATCGGGAAATTTGCCAGAAAAAAATTAGCTTTCGTAAGATGCTCACCTTCTGCCATGCGAGTTACTGACCTTTCTGTGGGATTCCTGGTTAGGAAATTAGCGGTTATGAAATAAGTAGATTTTAGCCGAAAATATTTACCTAGGATCGAATTTTTTCGATTCGGTGGATCGTAATCTGAAAATACCTATTCATTTACTGATCTTGAATAATGAGGTGTCAAAGAGGTAGTGACAAAATAAATGAATGAATGAAATAAAGAATTAATTATATTTTCGAAAGCTTGAGCTATTGGTGAATGATTGACCGTATCATGGAGATAGATCACTTTTAATACTCCTCATGATCAACAACTTTGAGTTGGCATGTCGCTCTACAAACAAGCGCAGTACCATCGCTTCATCGTGAATGTAGGTTCTGTACACGAGTAATTGAATGAGGCTCAACGTCATTTTTATGTCCAGTCAAAGTTAAGGATATTATTGTTTTGCTCATTTTATTTCCTTTGCCAAAGAAAATGACACACATTTCACAACCTTGCTGCTGTTTGTTATAGCAGCAAACCACCGCTGGCGTGTTAATCCATGATTTGCACCAGGATCAGACAGTGCTCCATCGCGGTCTGGCCAGGGTATTCAGATATGGATTTTGGAAGTAAAAAAGGCTTAGAATGGCTTAGCAACGACGAAGGGCATCAAAGTGGGAGCCACTTAATTCATTTTATATTACTCTTTGTCGAACACTATCTCCTACTAGTGCGCTCTGAAGGTAGAGACTTGTACGGGCAAGGGTCGGCTGATTATCTTGGCTACCGAAGCGCCCTGGGGCGTCTTACCGGTATTACGGTATTATGGAAGCTCATTTTCTATAACATTTGCTCCGGCACCAAAATGATTAGCCGAACCTTGTCCGCACAAGGCCTCTCCTTCTGGGCGCACTTGTAAGAGTGTTTAGAAAAGTATGAAAAATTGTAAGGAAACCCGTTAAAATCCAATACTACTACAAAACGTCATGTAATTTCATATAAATAGTGCACCTCATAAATTTATTCCATCCACAATCACGGGTGTTGAGTTACGCCATTTTATCAAAGGGTTTGCCAATATTCCAAAAACAACACGATATATATTATGTCAATTGCGGTTTTAAGGGAATTTGTTGGCCGGTCAATAGATATTGAAAAACCTCAATATTATCACAAATGACTGACCATCAGTGTTAGATTTTCAAATATTCCTTCAGATACCGATAAAGATCTTATCGTTTGTTTGCTCAATAGATATTCAAGTAATATAAGTCGTGAAGAATCCCACACCGCAAGTACCCAGTTTCAGAGAGTACCGGATATTGCTAGTAATAACAAAAGGTGGTAGATCGGCAGAGTAACTGAGCGGCGGATGTTAGTATGTGAGAGGTGTGTAACAAAAATTTAATGCAGACTGAGTTGTGTACTGCTGCTTTTCATAAGGGTCGCGTAGGAATATACTGTGAGCATCGTTATTAAATGTTGAAAATGGATGATTCATTTTTCATATAAGTTATTGAATAAGTATGAAATGGTTTAATGACCATAGGATGATTTTGGTCAAACTTACATTATAGAAGATGACTTCCGCAAAATATGCTGAATCTTTAACGAGGAAGACAAGGTGAATTGTGAGATCTGGAGAAAAAACACGAGCAAAATGCGTTCTGGAACGAAGTAGGCGAGGAAAAGTGTTCTGATATTGACACCGCTGGACCATAGAAATGGATTGTGAGGAACGAAATGACCAAGAACTGGTAGTAGATGAAATGGAATCCGAGCCACTTTGACTCAGTTTGAGGACGGCAAGTACCGAATTCGAAGACTTCTGGTACCTTCAGGATTCGAACCTGGGTAACCCGGTTGAGGGCGCACGCTGTTGCAGCTTGCCGACGGCAACTATTCCGGTCCCTTTCCTCTCCTGGTATAAAAGCAGCACACCTATATTGATTGCAGGAAGAAAAAGCTGGAAAATTTCTTCAAATTGTCATACTCTTCATACACATGATAATACCGAAGATGAGCCTATTCAGCGAGATTGTAATGAAGTCTTCGGCGACCAATATTTTGATGCAACTGCAAATAACAGATAAATCTCAAGTGAAATCAGGATTATTAACAATAAAAAAACGATAGGAAACAGTTATTCGTTATTTAAAAAAAGCAACAATAAGAATAAATATAATCGAAAGAGTTCATTTGAGAATTTCCTGCAGGATCAGGGCCAGTGTTCTAATCACCTCGTAAGTCTTGACTGAATACTAAAGTACTTGGCTGAGATACTCGATTGGACTTGGAATTGGACAGAATCGTGAATTAAATTCATTGATTTCAACTCATTTCGAGAAATGCCAAGGAAAGAATGATTGATGCTTTTTCTGTAGAGAACAATGGTGATATAATTCACGATAGAAAAGTTATAATTCGCCAACTCTTCTCAATTAGAAAATAGTGAGTCCTCAATTTAAGTATCACGGAAAAATAATCTTCAAAAAGTGATTTTGTAATTTTTTCTATGAATGTCAGAAGAATATCGAGGAAGAATATAATTGTTTTTCCATAGATATCAGCATTTCTCACTCATTCATAGAGGAGTTATGAAAAACAAAATTGAGTTATCTCGGAAATATTTGAGGAAGACTACAAATTTGCTCTAGTTCTTTCGTATTTAGAAAAAAAAAGATCGAATTTACGACAGATCTTTTTTTTTCTTTTTCTCGTGAAGAATGGGAAAGGTGAAATGAATATCCAGGATAAAATATATCTTATCAAACCATATTAATCAAAACAAAGTTTCACCTCGAACAATGAGCTAGATTAACGGAATAACTTTTTTTGAAACCTATTATGAAACCAGGAAAGAAAACAGATTGATGTTGTGATTTGCAAGGTGACTTGTGAAATGATATGAGTAGCAACTCACAAGCTAGCTTGTGGCTTCAATTCGTTTTTTTTTTTCTGATGAATACCCAATTCACGAAACTAGTGAATTTGTCCAACTCTGAGACTCAGCTCATAGCTAACAGATAGTATATTGAAAATCCAACACTTGCCAGAAGATTTCCTACATTACCGTTTCACACTGCGGACTGTAGTAGCAAGAATTATGATATAAAAGTATCTGGGATTGGACCAAGCATGCATGAGGCTGTCATAAATATGAAAAAAAAATATAATATCATAATATAAAATAACTTGGTAAAATTGACAACTTTCATGTATTCTTGGGACAGTGAAATTGAAGAGAGATACAAAAGGAGTCAGAGTCAAAGAACAGTTGTTCAATTGTAATAAAGGCCTGTACCGGCTCGTAAGTAATCATGAAATAATGAATCAAATACCCACTTAATTAAATAGCTTCACGCGATTGTCATAAAAGCCCCTGCAGTAAAGTTCAGAATTGATTAAAGCTGGGGATCCCATTCGACCCGTAATCCATCAACCACCAGCTCGAATTATCCCGAACAATGAATAAACACCCCTCACCGAAAGTATTATTATTCCTTATACATTTCGGTACTAGCACCCACACTAATGAAAATATTTGTGAATGAAATAAATTTTGGAGCAAGTGACGAACCTATTGTAATATATATTAAAATCGAAATGTGTACCACAAGACAGCGAGCTATTTCGGGCTTTGACCCTCACCAGCTGTGAGTTGTAAAGGTCCTCGTATCGAAAATAAATTGCGATGGTCAAATATTTTAATAATCAGTTTTCTGATTGATATGCTTTATAGCAACTCCTTCACTCACACTGTCTACCGAAAACACACGCACACGAATAGGCAATGCTAATCACCATCATCCATCCCAGGTGATCTCCTTAAAGTCTATAGGAAATCAATTAAATGGCATAAAAACTAAAACCGAACGTCGCTACTTTTTTTGTGTGGCATGGGCGGCCTGGTATAGAGTTCGTATAGACTCTACTCAACTATCATCCACTGTTTTATCAAATTCACAGACAATAGACCCAGTGAGCTGGAAAAACTCGAAACCGGCCTATTCAAAACTATCATGTCGACCCCCAGATCCAGAGAACCATTCACCTCTAGTAAACTTGTTTCTCGTAACCCAAACCAACGAAAGATCTGACTGAACTCCTTCCTCCCTTCCTTTAATTCTAAGACTCGCTGATGAAGTGAGCCGAATTCTGACGAAAAACGACATTAGGACAGTTTTCTCCAGCAAACGATCAAATATCCTCTCTCCTGCGGCCACCCAAAGATGTAATACCCAACGAGATACAAGGAATATATGAAATTCCTTGCCGCGACTGTCCGAGAACATATATAGACAGGCGAACAGACGGTTATCCAACAGATCATATGAACACGAACTAGAAATTCGGATATGACTTCATTCTTTCTCAAACATCACCACGAAACCGAACACAAAATTGGCTTTCATATCGCGAATACCATTGCCACGACAAAAACACCCCGCTCCAGAATAATTCGCAAAGCAATCAAAATCGAGAAACGTTCTGACTGACTCACAAAGTAATCCATAACTGTCCCTTCGAACGAAATAAATCCTTGAATTAAACCTAAATCCACCCTAACAGTTGATCCGAGCGCACTTCTTACCAATGATCTATTCGGTTATAAAAAGTAGACCTCCATCTTCACACCCCAAGTTTTCACTTTGTTTCGATGAGGGCTGGGGAATAAGAAGACTTAGACTTCAGAGTCAAGTCATTGAAAAACTGGATGATGGCTCCAAAGTGGGGGCCAATACTTCGGTTACAATACGATTGAAGACGGAGGTCAACAATTAACGGACCCTGGAAACATATCCGGACACATAAATATATATATATATATATATATATATATATATATATATATATATATATATTTATATATATATATATATATATATATATATATATTTATATATATATATATATATTTATATATATATATAGAGAGAGAGAGAGAGACAGAGAGAGAAAACCTTTGGCTGCACTGCCTTGCATACTGCATTTGAAATAACCTCCAGGTCTCGAACGAGAATGAACAGAATGTTATTACGGTGATTTTTCAGAAGGAAAGAGAAAATCAAAATGAAATAATATCAACGAAAAATTCGAATAAATCACTGCTGTAGTAAAAAAATGTTGGTCACAAATCAGAACGTCGGCATATTCAAAACTCACATGGTTCATGAAATATCTGCCTAGCCATCCACATAATATGGTCATCGAACTCACATCCATTATTGGCCTCGAGACTATCATGGAAATGTGTGTCACTCAAAAGCTTTTTATGCGTACTCGAAGGGCCACTGAGCATGTTCGATGGCGTAGAAGACATAATTAATGATGTATCAGTTCGGTGAGCACCTACAAACACGGTGCGGTAGGACAGAGGGGTGCGCTCGATCATAAAAAATTGATCTCACGCTTTCCTGTCTTTATTAATTGATCGAGTGAAAGGTTAAACTGCATTTCCAATCAATATGATCGAAAAGAATTGTCGTGAAGGCAATTCTGTGAATTCAAATCAGGTTCTGATTGATAAGGTCGTAAAGAGAGGTTTTTATTTTGATATAATGATGTTTGATTTGATTTTTGAAGGTTATATCACAAGGAACTATTTAATCCGCAACCTGTCCGTTGGAAAACGCGCATCGAGAAAGAGACGTTCGATAGGTAGGTCCGCAGATTCCACCATGGTTGGGGAGCCGCGGAAATGAAAATCCTCCTCCAGATGTTGTTTTAATGGAAGTCTCGATGGATATTTTGGTAACCATAGTACGTACACATGGAAAAATTATAGAACAGGAGTCAGCGGTCTCTAATTCAGTTGTTCCAACAGAGAGAAAACCGTTAGATCGAAATCAAGCATAGACCAACGAACCTCTCATCTAGTGAACGTGTTTCTCTTCCTGCTAGAAATCGCACATGAAAATTAAAACTCTGGGTAAAATCTGTTTAATCCTTAGCTCGCACAAGTTTCGATTCTGATAGTTTTCGTTAGTTTGGAAATGACAGATGGTTAAGAGAAGACATCACTCGAGTACCTGCATCCATGTAAAAATATGAAAGAAAACCTAAATTTTTATATCATCAATGCCTAATAGATCGTGTCTTACGTCTCACGCATTAAACCCTATTATCTTTTATATTATTTCTACATTCCGTTATGTAGTAATCAGAGAACCGTATCCGTATAGCGCTTGTCTCATCAGTTGCTGTTTTTTCGTTGAACTTACTCGTACTATTTATGTTCGACTACGTTTGAATCGAAAAACTCGTAACAAGGAGCACTAATGTTAGTAATTAAACTCATTTGTGAAGTACACTCGGAAGTACATACATCAGGGTAATAAATGGGGCTAGTGTATCTTTCCACTGCAATTTCCTTGATATCCGTATTTTGATCATAACTGCGAGCTTTAAGTTACAAGGGTTGAGGAAGAGGATAAATATGAATTCAGCATTACCACAGCCTGCTGTTGGTTTCGAGACGGCTGTGGCTTAACTCATGACAATAATTGCTGGATTTTCAGAGTAGATCTGTTAATCTGTCGTATTTGTCTGTTAGTTACGGAATCATGAGTGTGTTCCGAAAATAATATAAATTCTCAACCAGAAGTTTTGATAGCTGTTTTCTCAGAGAAAAAAAAAACAGAAGTCTGAGGATTCCATTGGAGAAATCGTGTTACGATTGTCATCAATTTTTCCTGAATGTGACAGAAGCGATGAATTTTAAAACTCCCATCTAACATTATATATCTTTGGTTTCGTTGTTTCGGACCATAACCTCAATATTTCACTTTGACACCGTTAACAGTTGTTAAAATGATTGAATGACTGGACTTCATAGGCAACAGCGTAACCTAGAGGGATGAATATCAGGAACGTCCTGCCATTCAGAAGGCAGTCGACTGTCAAGTGTTTTGCACAACACCTCTTTTCAAGATCCGCGATTATTAATCACTATCAGCTAATCAAGATTGTTAAATGTGGACCGTACAAGGATGACAAAATTATATTGCATATTATTAACTATTTAAACAACAATAAGTTAATTGAATGAGTTCAAAGATTTTTCCTACTTTATATTCACTATGTGTAAAATAATACAAGGGAAGATAAAAATATACCAATGATGTTCACAGCAAAATTCTTTCATATTTTCTCGTTTAAATCCACTGAATTCAATTCGAAATATCGTCTGTGGGAAACAGTCCGCTTTCGTTTGGTCCATTAGAGGGTGCAGACCTTCAGGCGAAAAAGACAGGTGAGTGAAAGGGTCGTGGGGAGCAAGTGATTACCGGAAAGGGAAATGAAGTTATGTAGCGCCTTCACCGTGACTACAGACAGGAAGAAGTGTTCGCTTTCTGTGATTTACCGTGACGCCACTGACCTGCACACGGATAGTGTTGTTGTTGACCGGCCAAATTTTCATATTTTGAAAGTATGTGAATAGGTTCTACTCCACTTTTTTATGATCCCCGTTGCTTAGAAGGTATATTCCTTTGTAATGATTTTCTTCATATAAAGTTTCAAATTGAAGGGATAATCTTGACTGTTCAGAGAACATCGTGAAACGTAAGGAGGGAAATTATTGTTAGTTTATCCTAAATTTTCATCGGATTTTTCAAAGGATAAAAAATACTACGTGGAAAAAGGAACTGGCAACTGCCTTTTTCACAGATATCCAAGTAAAAAATAAATTTCACATTTATGTGAGCCTACCGTAAGACCAGCTGACCATCAAAAAATTGTGACATTTGAACGGTACTTCCAAGCCAGTCTCGACAACCAGGTGCTCTGGAAAATACTACGAAGGTTATCAAATAATATCCGACAGATCCATCCAAATAATTCAAAATTAATTCTGGCACTGATAATACTAGAAACATGCAAGAATTTTTTTGTAAAGAATCCTGCACTGTCGTCTATTGCATATGTTTTTTGATGACTGATTGAAGCGGCCGAGTTGTTGCTCCTCATTTTTTAACGAACTTGAGAATTGATGTAACAGCACGGGTTGATATCACTTTCCATCTTTTTCAAACCACGATTCATGTAAGATTGGAAACTTATTATTATACCTCGATTTACTTCTGTTTTGCCTTGAGTCGACTCCTTCAGAAAACCTCATTTCAATTATCAGATGAATTATTTGATTACAAGCCTGACTCTCAGTACGTAAAAGGCTTGCTGGATAACTACAGTTACTGGCGTGTAATTGAATATTGGATTCCTACTTCGGTTAACATTTGAGATGGAGTATTGATCATAGTGTATTGTAGGCGTGAGAAACTTCTATTTTTAGGAATTCCTGGACGGACACCGAAAAGTTAGTTACTCGGACTTGTACGGTATCGAATTAAGGGTAGCATTTGCATGCAGGCAATAATGATTCGAAAATATTTTAGCAACCTTGTAGTTGTCTTTCTGGAGAACATGAGTGGAGAACTTCGATTTTCGATCTCAACAACTTCTTGTTACTGAAACAAAGTTTCAGTTATAACAAATCGAAATAAATACCACTTGATTTCATTTCAATGTGTTCTGATGAATATATGAAACGACATGAAAGAGGACACATATAAAAGCATGAACGTGTTCATTATCTCTGTCGTCTCCAAGGATTTTAGTGTGAAACTAGTTCCAGTGGACCTTACATGATCTTCTTGTCTTGTGAACTCAATTCTTCATATTCTTCTGGGAGAGTTGAATCTATAGAGGATCAACAAAAGTCGTGCCAATTAGGTGCTCCGAAGTGCAGTCTAATTTGAGAAATTATTGATTTATTTGGATTGAAAATCCAATTGAAAAGATTTAATGACCACATCCACTCGACCTAATAAATAGGTTGTACTATGTAATTTTGAATAATGTCAGCGACACTTCGTTCAATATTCAACCAAATTACCGGATAGCTTCCTGTTACTGTTTGCATAATATCGCAAATTATATAAATTTCGATCACGAACCGAACAGAGTTTCAGGAGTTGGTTTAGAATGAAATATGAGGTACAGAAACTTTCAGGAACTTTTCATGTAATCCAGAAAATTATATACCTACCTCCTGAGTTTTACGATATACATTTTTTATTCACCAGAGACCATTTAGAAGCAAAATTGATATCCACAAATTTTCAATCATTCATTGGTGAAGAATTCGTACCGAGTATGGTCCCACTACAGGTCCAGGATTTGAATACCTAATTTCTTAGCTGATAATAATGAGTTCATTTGCAGAAAATGAAGAATGCTAATAATTTCGCAATACCAGTAGTTTTGGAATATTATTATGTACTCAGATAACAATTTACTTCAGAAAATGACATATTTATATATACATCACACGTAAAAAATACATCTCTATTGAAGGAAGCATATCTCTCTGGTATTCCTATGAAGGACACTGCAAAAGAAAACCTTGTCGAGAAGGTCGCACATAGAGAGGCATAAAGAGTTCTAGCGGTTTTTGATCTATTTTTTCTTCATCAGATTTGCTTGTCTGTATAACAAAGTGAGATATAGATCCAACAGATATGTTCCGTTCCTGTTTTCACTGACTAGAAATAATAGCGACTGTGAACTATCTTCTTCGGTGTCTTGTAGCATGTTCAGATATTAGGTGGAGCTGCAACACATAGCATGCTGTTGTACCTGCAATAACATATATTCTAGATCCCAGTCACTATGATTGGTTCATCAATGTATACAAACAAAAAATATATGTGCTTTTCAAACGCTTTCATTATGTATCTTGATCTCGAGGAATTCATGCATCTTGGGATATAATAATAATTAACCGTCTTTATTATTTCCATTAGAGTTACAAAAATACATACAATTTTTTTTTGGAAATAAAAGGCGGAGTTCAACTTCTGTAACGAACTGAAATTCGTTACGAAGTTGTTACGAAGAAAGAATATAAACAACGAATTTCGAATCTTTGGAAACCCGATTTCATATTTGTCTATTGGCCAACGTGATTGCCGATCGGTGTCAATATTATTATCGAAGACACACCTCACTTATGTTGTCAGTTTGAATCAGTGTGGCGAGTGACATCGACAATACTGATTTCAAATCATAATAACCGATAGGTCAAAACGAAACTGAACCACTGATTCATATCGACTATTCTAATATACCCCTGACTCACTAGCCCTTCGAGCCAGATTCCTCTTTCTGTTTCTTGAAGAATTCGATGCGATATATTCCTTCCCATGAAAAATTGTATGGGTGGATGTCGACCTATTTCTCAATTGGACAACTATACACTATACTAGACGGCGTGCCATCTGATCTGTTCCCCATTTGGCACCGTGTTCGTCTGGATTGGGTTGCCCGCCAGTTGAAGGGTCCTGGAATGTCGAAATTAGATAGATCGCCTTTGGTGCAGAAAAGCTGACATATGAAGTAAGCATTTCATTTCAATGAATTCATCGTATTTGAATAGACGATATTCAATTGGGATCAAAGTGGTGAACCCATTTCACATTTGTTTAGTGGTAACCGTGATGCCAACTCTTGTTGCTCAGACAAATGAATTTTTCAAATGGATGTTGGCAATTCGTTGCAAGTCACGTTTAATGATTTCGAATATAGCTAACAAAATATTGAAATCTTGGATTAGGTGAACCCACAGTTCCTGTCCTGATCCTTTGGTCCTTCGAACCGCATTCCTTCTTGTGCTTCCTGGGGAATTTATTGCGAAATATATCTCTCGATGAAGAATTTCGTAGGAGGCTGTCGACCTGGATAACTACGAGGCGGCAAGCCACCTAATCCGTACCCTATCTGGCATCTTGTTCGTCTGGATTGAGTTGTTATAGGATGCGCCAGTCGAAGGGTAGTGGAATGTCGAAATGAGACAGATCGCCGTCGGTGCGTACACGTAATGGAATCGCCTCGTCAACAGTTAAAACACAATTACTGGCCCGGGTGGTAATTGGCCCGACACCGGGTGGCGTGAGAACACCGCCGTCGGCCTTCGCCCGGACACAACGATCGCCTAATTTATGGCTGGCTGTCAATGCGAGCTTCTTTCCTTACATTTTATTCTTCTTCATTAGGTACCTGGTCAATGAGAACGCCGCAGAGGTGTTGCTCCGGCGCGAAGGATTATTTTATAGTGCGGGTGATTTTGGATTTTTATGGTGTCCAATGATAATAAATAAAATAATAATCCAACATAATTATTAGAAAAGATCATTGGATTCTGTTCAGATACCGTTCGCATTTTTTTTCATAGATATTCGATGACTTTCGAGGGGGCCTGAGATTTCCGAGGGGGCAAACTACATGCCATTAAACAGAAACACAGCATGCAATCATTTGGCAGTGCCACCTGTTATGGAAAGTTCTATGAACTAATTCACGAAACAAACCGTACAGAAATTACGCTTGTAGTAATGGGATTTCTAGTTTTCCATATATTGTTACGAAATTCACTAGCGCCGCCACTGAGTATCGTTCATAAATGAAACGCCGCTCATTTGCATGACAATTGAACCGAGCCATTCAACAGAGAACGCTGAACGCTTTTCGAGGCGACTTCCCGAATATTCCGGACCTACGAGCCGAGAATAGACTAGTGCTGGAAAGATCTCCTCTGTTCCAATGGTATAACTGTGATATAAAGGACGCATTTCATTGAGAGAGACAATTTTAGTGGTAGATAGTGGTGAATACTTTTTCATTGAAGTGAGTTGAGCAGTCAAACTGAATTAATTATTGTTAGTACAGGAATTGTATTTTTCTGTAATTCACGTAAAAATATTCTAAACCATATCTTTTGCTGTTCCCATGAAACTGTTATCATGAAAAAAATTCGATTTGTGAAGTAAATAATACACCAGCTATCATTCGATCATATATGGCAAGACATAAAAAATATAATATAATTGTATCACTTCATATTCATCATTTTATACTTTGATTTCGGTTTCAATTGAAACCTCGATTGAAACGGAACAATTATAGCGAAAATGATTTTCACAACAATCACATTCTCATCAGAAAATCCATATTTACTTCAAATTTCTCATTAGATCCTCAACCAAAAAATCCATACGATTATCGACAAGTGTACTCGAGTTCTTTAAATATATAGAAGAACCTGGTCCACCTTCTGTCCATTTGATTATTTTTCCTGGACTATTGGTATCCTTTAGACATAATAATTCATTTGTACCGACTGATCGTGAATGTCCTTAGAGTCCCATAAAACATCGACGTTCTGATTTTATTGGTGGGCTCGAAATGCCTAATGAATATTTTAAATGAACGAGATTGTAGCCTTCACCAATTCTTTTTTGAATGTTGATCCCATTTCACACTTGAAACCTTTGTTAGATTTCACAGATTCTAGAAGAGTAAGCTCGCAGAGAAGTAGAAATTTTTTGCAAAGACAGGAGATGAATAAAAAGGTCTGTGATGAGTACGCTACACTAAAAGGAAGATTATCATTTTGATGCAAACACGCTTTGAGAACAAGGGTAGTATTATTATTATTTATTCAATCAAGGCCGTACCCAGGGGGGTCAGAGGGGTTGATCCCCCCCGAAATTTTCCAAAAAATAAGATTTTTCAAACGCATTACTCAAGTTATAATTGTTCTTTTTCTTCTTCATAGGTAAATAAGGAGGAGTTCAAAACAATTCCTAGCCAAAAATGTACGTAAATAATTTGTCAAATTTATTATTATTTTACTAACCCATTCAACTACGTGGAATTCGTGGATGGACGTGATCCGCCGCTAACGGCGTAGACCGAAGCGTTTCATTAAGTAAGTTGCCGTAAAGCATATTGTTAAGCGCTATCACGATAGGTAGCAGCACGAAAAAAAGACCGCCATTCGCTTTCGCAAGTCTCTGACTCTGACTACTTTCGGAAATAATTTCGTTTTTATATGTTGGCAGAACAGTTTGTACTCCGAAACTAAACGAACGAGAAAATAGACGTTGAATCTTTGTGAAAAGATGGTTGATCTAGAACTAGTACCTAGTGAGTACTCACTGTGGAAATTGTTTTGGAAAAAACAAATGGAACTCGACAAGTCTTCTTGTGCCATTGAGGCATCAAGACAATGTAAAAGGGGAACTTTTTCCTAACATATTCACCCTCCTGAAAATATTTGCTTCTTTGCCAGTGACCACTGCAACTGCTGAGAGGACTTTCTCCACTCTCAAGCGATTGAAGACGTACTTGAGAAATTCGTGTGGACAAGACAGACTAAGCGGACTGGCTCTCATGTCGGTTCATAAAAGCCATAAAATTTCAAAAGACAAAGTGATCGATGAATTCACAAGAAAAAAGAACAGAAGAATGGATTTTGTTTTGTTATTGTCTACAGACGTAATTTTGTACTGTATTGTACTGAACAGTGTTGAGTCTATTTGCATTGTCAATCTATTTATTTTCCTAGACAACAAATCAACAGGGAAAATTATTTTGTTGTTATTATTCATATATTTATTATTCAGTGTCGTCCTAACTTTTGTTAATGAAGCTTCAAATGGCGTAAAAATGGGATATTTGAGAATTAGATTTAACGTTCTTTTGGGAGGGCCTTAGGCTCCGCCTGGTGCCACAACCCCCCCCCCTCGAAAATTTTTTCTGGGTACGGCCTTGTATTCAATCAAGATTTTCATTTGAAGTTGCTTTGACCATGACAGCCGTACACGAGGATCAAACCACCAGTTTCATTTTATAAATCATTAATTCCATGCCAAGAAGATTATTGACGGAATATTGGAAAATGTCTGATATCAAGTAAGTTCTTACTTGAAAAAATGATTAGTGTACCAAATTTCAAGCATTTGAATTTGGCCAATAGAGAAAGCTTATGCCTGGGTTTCATTATTTTTTCATAACGTGAAACGTGATTCAGTTATCCTTATCATCATGATATAATTATCATTTTCATTCCCAACTCCGTCAACATAAAATGAATATTGTTGATTTAACGTTGTTCATCACCCTGTTCTTAATTCAGAAAATGAATATAGGACTCTCTCAATTAGCGTAAGCGGAAGCATTATTGATTTCACTGAAATTTAGCTATTGATCAGGTCTCTTTGGGAACCGATTATCATCAAAAAATACGTTTTTTGAAAATAGCATTCAAATTATTGTGAAAATTGAGCGGGAAAGGCAACCGTACTCATCATTCCATATTGTATGAGAGACAATTGTATCAAGTGGATTCGGTATGTAGGCAACATCTGAGGCGAAGTGCAAAGCCATTGGTGCTTGGTAATGGCACCAAGTAGAAATAGTATCAGAAAACTATAGGAATCGACCGAATCATTTCTATCATTGTCCGAATTTTCAAGTCAAATATCAACGTCAATGATACAAGTTTTTTTTCAGGGTACCTCGAACCTAATCAATAATTTCCCACGTTCATTCTCATCGCTTCGGTAGTATATTGCTGGAACGTTTAATTGCAGGATTCGGGCAATGGGTATAATAAAAGTTACACTTCGATGAAACGCATATAATCGCTTTATTACTAGGCAGGTATATAAATGTCATAAGAATCCACCTGACCAATACTATTGCAATTACGCTCGTAGTACGCTCGACTCGGTTTACGACTGCGCCATAAAAGTGTTCGTCAGCATGCATTCATTCATGAAGGTCCTTTTATAATCTAGTGTGTATTGGTGTGCGAGTTGTATGGAAATTATGGTGATTCTGTCCGTTGTAGACATGTACGGTTGGGATTGTCACGCGTGTCTTCTTTATAGTTTCACACTGTTAGCTTTTAACGATATACAATAACTAATTATTTGAAGTTGATTATAAAAATAGGACTTCTGGACAATTTCCGAACAGACAGCAAATCATGGTTGATTGATGAGATAAAATTGAGATTGCTAGTAGTTTTTTTTTCTATTTCCGTGAGCTATTTGGGGTCAAGCAACGTTTATTGTGGCTATGATCTGGATGGGCAACCGTTTACTGAAAAATTTTCCACTAATCTACGTCCGTGCTAAGAATCACACGTTAAAAGGTAATACCTCGTTACTCCTCGGCTCGCACATGTTTCGACTTCTGAGAGTTGACGTTGGTAGGGGAACGCAAGCTAGTTTACGGAAAACCCCTTTGTTATTAGTAAAA
The DNA here is from genome assembly GCA_032362365.1 of Zygogramma bicolorata. NCBI lineage: Eukaryota > Metazoa > Arthropoda > Insecta > Coleoptera > Chrysomelidae > Zygogramma > Zygogramma bicolorata. The sequence goes on along the minus strand of JAVJAQ010001328.1, from coordinate 414,522 downwards.
AAATCACTTGTTTTCGGTGGGATACTTTCCTATGAAATTTCAGCCGTTTCATACTGCTAGTATTATGTGTGTGAAATTCATTACAAAATATTTTACCGTTCATGTTGCATCGAGCTTCCATTAGGACATTTTGGTGAAGAAGTTATTGAAAAATACATCAGGCGTTCACAAATTATTCATCAATTAATAAAGAATGAAAGTGTCGTATCAGAAATACTTCTATGGGCTGCCTCCTAAGACTTCTGAGAGTTGACGTTGGTAGGGGAACGCAAGCTGGTTTACGGAAAACCCTTTTGTTATTAGAAAAAAAATAACTTATTTTCGGTGGGATACTTTCCTATGAAATTTCAGCCGTAACGGATTCTGTGAAATATTTAAATAATCACATTTGCAATTAATCAATGCTTGAAATCGATCGACCCCATTTACTTCAGTTTCATACTGCTAGTAGTGTGTGAAATTCATTACAAAATATTTTACGGTTTATGTTGCATCGAGCTTCCATTAGGACATGTTGGTGAAGGAGTTATTGAAAAATGCATCAGGCGTTCACAAATTATTCATCAATAAATAAAGAATGAAAGTGTCGTATCAGAAATACTCCTATGGGCTGCCTCCTAAGAGAGAAACTAGTTAACCAAAAAGCAAGATTCTCTGGAGGATTTCAACGACCGTTGATGGAATTGGGATTTTTCCTTGTTTATATAATTTTTCTGGAATTCTGATTGCCATAGTTTTTCTCATTTATTTCGTTTTGTAATGAATTCTTGGGTTTTCGCGAAAACAGATTTCTGCGATAATTTTAAATCGTATGGTTGGTGAAATAAAGGTATGATTGACCATGACCTTTAACGTAGTATGCTCATTTTTGCATGGTTTATTGGTCTCGATTAAAATATTTCAGAAAAATGGAAAAAACTAGTCAAATCAATTATACTTACATACCAATTCAAGTGACTTTGTTTCGAAAGAAACTCCGAAAAAACTTATAAGAAATGGTACTGCAAAGTTTGGATTGTTATGACAAAACTACAATCTCATTTTCTGTCTTATTGAAAATTGATTAAATTATTGAAACCGTAGTCACTCTTCCACTGACTAGATGTATTTTCAGCATTGATCTTGAAAAACATAGAATATTTATCGGGAAGGTATCTCTTCATTGAATTATATCTACCAGTTGTGAAAAGACTCCTCTTGAAATCGCTCTTTTGTCATTGTCTTCAACCGCGAATTCGTACGACACCATTTTTCAAATTAATGTGAACGCTTGAGATATCTAATGGGTACCGTATTTACTAATATCGTTTTTTATTCTAAATGACCTTCGATCGAAGATAAGGTTTCTGTGAAGCGGACCGAGTTACACTAATCCAGATTTATCCCGTCTAGAGTTCCGGGTGCAAAATTCACTCGGAAACCTCATATGTACAACTATTTCGATCAACATCCAGTGGAAATTCGTTTTTTCATCTGTTTCACTAATGACCAGGCGTTTGTTCCTGTGACATTTCCTCCTTTCGGGAATAAATTTTCATTGGCAAAGCCAAGCTGCGGCTTCCTCAACTTGCAGAGGTTTCCTCGTAGGAATTGAAACATTTATCACTTAATTGTGCCCCAAAATTCGTTCACATGGTCGAAGGATTTTCATTCATCTCGTGACGATATGCAAAGCTGACATGAGTTTTCTAAAGAGTAATGCGGCAACAAGTCGAACAAATATGACACGTACTCGTTTCCTTTCCTTTGACGGTGGAGTCGTTTTTTGTGCATTATGTTTGTTTGGGAAATTGAAAGAATTCCGATTATTGCTTATATACATCTAATAGATCTTTAGGAGCTAACGAGGAGTACTTGAAGTATTTTTGGTGCGAAATAGAAAAATATGTTTTCAGAATCGAAATCCCGAGCCAACGTCAATATACTGGGTAATGGCATACCTATCATCTCTTGGATATTTGACTTGATTGGGTTTAGCCAGCATCGAATTCAACCATCTGATTGGAACACCATTTCTCAATTATTAGTTAATTCTTCATTTGCAACGACCACAATCTTTCCTCTTCGAATTATGATTGCTCGAGCAAATATGAGAGTTTGCAAGAACAAGACGATCCCAGCAAAACGAAATTAAAAATAGTGAGCATGATGAAATTAATTATAATATGACGTGAAAAAAAAACTGAAAATTCAATCTCTGTCAAAATGATCAACTTTGGTCACATGATCAATAATTGTATCTTATTATCAAGATGTCACAGACCTGGCAGCACTTGTCTGTCGAGTACCTATACGCAGGTGTCGAATGAATGAATAGAATTTTGGGGCGGACGTTATTGAATTCGGACGTAATAAAACAATTCGAATACCACAATTGTCGCCGATTTAATCAGTATTCTGATTACACAGCTAATTAACGCCAAATTTTTATTCATGTATGGATGCGCCGTCCATGAAAACAGGTACAAAGGACCGTATGGTTGAGCTTCAGTGAGTATTCAGAATTTGAAACTGAAACTTGATAGTGAGTGGGATTTTTGTAGACTGGAAGCGTGCTTACAAATATCAAGAGATGAGAATTGCTTGTGGTAAGTATTGTTTTCAATATTGTCAAATTTGTATGACATGTAATGTGTAATGACACTGAAAGTTGGCATTGATGAAACAAAAAAAACACAACATGAGGCTTGGTTTTTCACGAGAAACTCCTATTCTATAAGTAGAATGGAAAGTCATTTATTTCGTTTTTTACAATTGTTTTAGGGATTTAGAAATATACTATTTTTGTGGGGTGTTGGTGTGGAGTATGGGGTTTTATGGCTTTTTGTGTCTTTTTCAAATTGATAGAAAAATGCAACTTCTATAAAAGGAGTAACAATATTAATAAACCCCCTTATGTTAATCTGCCTCGCTGCGTGTTGAAACACATTTCCTAATAAATTCGTACACCAAAGACACGTAAGTCATTTCAACATACATCTCTCCTGAAAAATAAAAGTTTAACCCACCCAGGTTTTTTTCAAAGGCAAGAGATTTCGATCCACCACCTTAAATTATTTCATAAATAAATAATATCTAACATCAGTAGTAACATTGTACATTTTCATCAAATCATCAACATAAGTAATGTGGTTTAGAAAATCAACATAAAGTATAAATGCAAGCCGCATAGATAATGATGAGATGCTCTACTCTAGAAGATTGAGCAAAACCCTATAAATCTATGAATATATTTATGTTCGATGTACTTTCCTACCGCTCACGAGGCATAAAAATTTAGCAAATCAGTGTTCCACCATTCTATGGATTATTGCTTGAAGAGTGATAGACAAGTTGCCAATGAATACCTGTAAATTCGTGTCACAAAAACTGAATATTGTGTTCTCGACAAAATATCCAGCATTCTCATCATAGAAATACACCTGCAATTCGGTATTAAAAAACTTTGTCATTACGAAAAATATGCTGCTCTCGGAAGAAAACAAAAAGGAGGTATTCAATCGTCTCTGTTTTTTCGAATTTGAAAGAAAAAGTTCGTAATGAAAGTTCGGAAACAGTTTCGAGGCGTCTAAAGTTCTGTGACCATGAGATATCTTCACACGATATAGAGCAAAAAATAAATTGCAGTTTCTGAGAACGCCCGAATACAGTCAGTCCACTCTATTCTACTAATCCGTGGCCCGCTTGAATGATGTGCTAATGACTTTCTTGCGGTTATTACGAGTTAGAAAAGCAAACAAGAAAGATTGCCACTTAAATGAGAGTGGTGTATCGATGTGATTGCTTTGAGAAACCATGCTCTGTGATTTGCACTAATGCCTCCCGTGTAATTAGAGCGAATCTGGCTCTGTAATCAAACACCGACCCGTTTACTAGGTGGTCCCTTGTTATAGACAGAGAGCTCACGATAGGGGACGCGTGAACTATCAGGAGACGATGGAATAGATTGGATGATTGGAAGCTTTTTGAAAGATTGCTTTCGAGTTCTCCTCTGAGGACGGCAAGCCTCAGAAATCGAATCGTACCCGATGTGGCCATAAATTTTAACTTGCGTTTTCTTACACCTTATTCAATCAATCCATTTTTTATTGGCCAGCGTGAGAAAATTAATTTTTGTCGAGGGGTATTTCATTTCGGAAATTCGGTGTATAATTACTGGAAATCTTGCTAATCCATGTTGAAATCCAGAAATCCCACCTGGAATCGATTTCCAAGTGCAATTCCTGTTTTCGAAAATTTTTGTGTTATAATTTAATTTCACATGAGTAATGACTTGATAGTGGTATGCTGGTTAGATGTAAGCTAAATGAGACGAAAATCGATGTAGAGATGTTTCGTTGAAGAATAGCCTTCTTCAGCCAAGAATATAATAGGTTACTCAAATTGAGTCACGGTCTATAAACAGAGGTGGTGGTAGTAGTACAACACGCCATGGAATAATTCATTGATCGCAGTAATGACAAGTCGATGAATCGAACCTCTTATAGATATTTTGATAGTTACAAGAAAGAGAGAAATTTAGAAATATCCGAAGTCAGGTCAAGAGTTGAAAACTTGTGAAGTGGAAGTAGTTTTTCAAATAAAATAACTGCTTATTGTGTTATTTGCAACATATTTCAGAGAAATTCATTTCAGAAATAAAATCGATTAATATATTACAAAATATTAATTATGTTCAGAGCTCAGCTTGATATGTTTTTTGGTAAGGATTTTATATATTTTGACACAGGTTACTTCGATAGTAAGTTGAAGTAAACACCAAACGCTCCATCTACCGAATTCCTTCAGCAATAAGGTCATGCTACTCAACTCCATACGCCTATCCTTAGGAGCAGCATGGTTATTCGCGGACCCTTCAACCACAAAACTTTTTTTGTCTTATCCTTCGATACGACAGAAAAAAATGGGAAAAAAAGTTCTGCTACATTAGAGGATCTGACTCAAGACCTATGGTTAAAAAGTGAGAGTTGAATCACTGCGCTTACTCGATTCCTGACAGAGATTATTTTCAGAAAGGGACGTAAATTCCTGGCAGTGTCCAATGAGTTTTCGAGATTTATGATAACTTCTGCTCCAAAAGAAGAAACGTAGGAGTTGATGTCTCGCACCTATTGGCTTTCTGATGATATAAAATTTTGCGTCAATTTTTCAGTAACACTGATACGGATATTCATTTCTGGTATTTCAACCTGTCTTATGTCGATCTCATCCCATTCTCTTCGAGTGGGAATGAAAGTCTGAAGAAGATATACATAAAAAGGTGCCCTGAATTCTCGGTGTGCTCCTGTACTATCGTCTTCGTGTATTTGCTAAGATGGCCATCGGACACTTTGTTGTTGGTGTTTCCTCGTATAGCAGCCAATCTCTGAAGTGGGTTTTGTCGGCTAACGATTTCGTTTTATTGTTTGTCACTATTATCACGTCATTTTTCATTCGACGTATTTCACTGACCGAGTAGCACATCTGAGGTGGTCCCCCATTTTATTACGACAATAAATATCGGGGCATTTATCTCCGTTGTGATATATACAAAATGCCGATTGTATTCCATATGCATAGATGTATCACGATTAAAACGGGTTCTGGTGAAAGACGGTTTTTCATTGATGTGGATCTGAATAGATTAGTCGTAAAGGATAACAGCAACTGATAAAAGTGTTTTCTTTCAAGATTATGTAATTTTTCAGCATGAAAATGGATCGATTGGATGAATATTAAATAGCGTGATGTGAACCCTTATATAATGACTCGTTTCCACTAGCACTGAATATTTCGAATTTTTTACTCAGAAGGATATATTTTGTCAATATTAAAATTTCAAAGAACGGGAATATTTAAAAATCATGACACGTAGATGATGGTATTTATATACGATGGGATTTGCTAAAATATCAGAGCGAGCTAGATAATTTCATCAATGAAGCGTTCCGTCTTTGATTTCAATAATTTGATCAAAAATTATCTTCAAACAGTTTCGACTTCATTTTATAATCGGATGTTTTTTTGTCATTTTAAAGTATAATGAATTGAAGGAAGGAAAGAAGGAATGAAAATACAATTCAGCAGAAAGCGAAAGGATTTAATATTAATAGCGAGATATGTTGAAACGAAGTTTGAAGTTTGCTAATGATGTTTCAATTACTTGTACCCGCAATCCTCTTCTAAAAGACATTTCCTATCCAATTTCTTTATTTAAATTTTTTCTTTCTTGATAGTAGACCTAAAATTTTGTTCACAAACGGTTTTCTGACAGGGATCATTAAAAAAAGTTTGAACACTGGACATTCGAAAGAAAATGTTAGCAATTATCTTCGCCTAACCCTTGTATTACCTGAAAAGCACACGAAACAAGCAACAATGAATGTTTTGGTGTATTCATGGTAAGATTAAAGGTAGTTTATTGCTCTATTTTTTTGTGAATACTAAAATGTATTTCTTGTGACATCTATTCTTGATTTTCCTGGCGTTTCCTCCTTTTCCATAATTTTCATTTTCCTCATTGGACACTCTCGAGTCTACGGAAAAGACAGAGCCCTATGAAGGTAATTAACAGTTAATGTTGTCATTTGCTGTGACGCTATATCTTTTTTCATCGCTGAATTCAATGTATATTGCTTGATCCTTGAACTGAATAGATATAATTGAAACTTGCTTTTTCAGTGATATACCCGCCGGCAAGGATCGTGTTGTGTTATCTCAAAGTAGAGCCATTTTAGTTCACATCTACCGATAAGGCACCGCACCTCCGCCTCGATTTAAACAAACAAAAACAACGGGAAACACCGACGGCCAAAAAAATAATAACGTGTTACGGGCGGGCGCTATCAAATTATCCTGTCTACAGAGCCGACGGATCGATTAGGCCATCAGAGTTGTCATTCAGGGCTTCGATAATTGCAGACCGGCGGGAAATTAAAGAAACTAGAACTGAGGGAGATCTATTGTGCCGACGACGACAGAGAGTACGTGTCCGAACATCATCGTCGATTCATAGAGGGACCTATGGCTTTCAGCAAATTAGGCAAAAGATATATTTGACGTTTGTTTTGCCGCAAATAAATCGTAGGTATATCAGATCATCAGATGGGTTCATCAAGCGGGATTTGAAGTTTCTCGATGTGTTCAGCAACACTTCATTTGAACCTCCGTATGGGAAGAGGACATTGCGTCTTGTTCAAAACGAGTTTTCATACAAAACAATCAATTCCTGAGTGGTATCTGTTTGAAATTCCATATTTCCATAGTAGTTTACTCTGTTATTGATGGAACATTTCGAGTAACGAATAAAATCGAAAACACAGCTGAAACAAAAAAAGACTAATAGAATTGAACTCATTAGATGAAAAGCCTTAATGATAATGAAAACCTGCCAGAAGATGAATTGCCCTAAAAAAAACGAAATTAAAATAGAGCGCACTGAAATTCATACACGACAATTGAAATAACCAAAAATATAAATGAGCAACAAATGTACTGAATTAATCTCGAATAATACTCTTATGAATCGATATAAAACATAAAAATCTATAAATAGTGATGTGAAACAAAATATAGGAAAATATATTGCCACCAAGATTCAAGTTGACTGTACCTGAACCTTTTACCAAATTAGGACAAACATGAAATAAGTGAAAAATTCCTGTGCCATTTTTTTATTTCATTGAAAATGAAGGTGCCACAGCATACATACAAGATCTGTCATTTTCAGTTCTTTGCAAATATCTCAGAAACGGTTGATGATTATTTCGTGAATAACATTATGTTGCATCCTGGAAAAGGCTTGGATGAAACTAACTTCGGTTGATTGAAAGTTGGTTGACGTCACTTTATCAATTGTGCAGGAGAATATTTCCCTTGGAGTTATACAACCTTGTTAGTTCCTAACTTAGTTCTAGCATCATAAGATTTCCTGTCGAATAAAATGTTTCCGATGTGCCAAAATTTAATCCCACAGCATCTCATTGGTAAAACAGGAATGAGAATCGATGTGTGGCTGATGTATTGATACGTTCAATATGGAAAGTTACGTGCGGACTAAAACTCGAAATATACTCAAACTGAAACATAATTTTGATGTTCAACAAACTGAGTCATCTTAGTGAAACCAACATTAGGTATGCTTTAATTGTGCAGACAAACCCTGTTGTACAATACCACGAGCCTCGTTAACTGCCCGAAGAAGGCCTTGGCTGTGTTCGAAGCAGGGCCTTCGCCATGATTTGTATGTCCCAGACGTTTTCGTCATCTCATTGATAAATTTGACAGCTGCGCTATCTTTCGCGGACTCCGCCTGTTCTTCTCATCCATCGCGTCTTGTCGGTGATTCTGAAACGCCATCAAATCTCTCTGTGGGTGTTTTGTTGGCTCTTTTAATTTCCAATTATCCCATAAAGAAAACGCCGAATTGAAATAACAAATCACCTGGGATCTTTGACGGTGGCTTCGAATGGTGACGAGGCTGAATTCCATCGGCTTTTCTCGCTACTACCGCAACCTTCTCTGCGACAAGCTGTGACGGAGGTTTGGTACTGATATTGTCAAAAAAAATAGTTTGAGAAATGCCGCATTTAAAGACTATTATTAATAGGATTGGGTTCATTCTTCCAAAGCGTATTTATCACAGCTATAATGTTTCCAAAATTAAGTTCAGCTGTGTCAATATGATTGAAAATTCGATCAAGTTAACTAATTGGTTACTTCTCACTGATAAAACGAGCATTAGAAGGTGTGTACAACTGCACTTCCCAGATTTTCGCTGAAAACGTTCTTAGTCCTGGAAATAGAGATCCTTAGCATTCTAAAACTTTATTAAAGTACCTCAGTAGTACTACTTCTGCACATACAACGAGTCCCATATCAAATCGAAGGAAATGCAAGAAATCAGTATTATGGTGAAAAAAGGCATCTCGTATAATTTTTGACAATAGTATTTTACTGAAATTCGCTGAAATTCACTGCCAGCATTGTATTTTGTTTATCATTTCTGTATTCAGTTGTGATTGTATCAGTGATTTTAATTATTGTTTTCGTATTTCAGGAAGGAAAAAAACAGGACTGTTACACAAAACCCAAGACACTGAAATTTGCTTTGTTTACTTTTCATAGCTTGTTGCAGAGAAGGTCCTCAGTAACAATAAACTTTGTTACAAAGAGACTGTGACACAATTTCGACAAAAATAGCACCTGAATTATTGCCACCTCAAAAGACACCTACAACTCTAAATCCGAATTCCTCGTCAGTAGTCACGTCTTACTCATAAACGGCGAACCTAGGTTGTTCGTCCCGTTTTACCGCATATTGAAGGTATTTTTATTGAATGGACTGCGTGATATATTGACTTGCACGCCATTTTCTGGGAACCATTTGGTACTCAACAATGGAGCATTGCCATTTGTCCAATTGAATTGTTTACATTAGCCATGCAGCGTACTCTTAAGGTGAACATCGATAAAATATTTATGGGATGAAACAGGTTGAATGACGATGAATGTTTACTAGAATTTTCGTGAGCGATTCGTCATTCTAGGTGGCGGTAATCTCTAACAATTTTTGTTGTGAATGCATATTTGAAGAAGCTCTTACATTGGAACCGAAACATATTCAAAATACACAATCAGTTCAGATTTCGGTTGAAACGATAACATATTGAACCAAGAGATCATTATTTCCAAAAAATCATCTTATGAAATAACTGATGGAGTTGGTCGATACGTCCATGAAAACGTAATTAATAAAACGCTTTATTGGGTGATTTTACACGAAAAAAAATCACAAAACTGCTACACATGTTTCACTAGACAATAGTATGTTTATAGGATATGGTTCTACCATAAACATAAAACGCCTGAAGAAGCTATTTTATAGTGAAACACATGTAGCGGTTTTGTAAACTGTCTTGTGCAAAAGCAAACAATAAAGAGTTTTATTAACTACGATCATCTTATAATATCAGCAAAATTTGTTCTATTTTGAACGGAAGTTGACAAAAGATATGAAGGGGTAATGGAAAAAATTGACTCTTTTATTGAAAACCGAGTGAAAATTCCAATGGTCCAAATAGAGATGTTATACTCGATACTCGATATCGTCATATCCCAGCGAGAACTCACTGACATTTTATTGGTATGGAGATAATCGAACTTAAATATAAAAACTTTACTATAAGGCCTGGTTTCACCAACGACTTTAATCTGGATTATCTTGCTAACTGGAATTTTTTAATGCATGAATGCGTTCAAATAATATTCCAGTTATTAAGGTATTCCAGATTGGAGTCGTTGATGAAACCGGGCCTTTGTCAGGTTTCAAACAGGTTTCAAAAACCTGATTTATAGTGAAGGTTACATATTGAAGTTCGGTTATCTCCATAACAATAAAATGTTAGTGACTTTTCGTGGGATATGACGATATTATATCACAAAACATACCAAATATAATCATTTCCATGGACTGTGGTGTGAGAAAAAAATAATATATTTTTAATCTGTCATAAATGGCAGCTTGAACATTCTGAATCGTCACTAACAGATGCTTTTTCATTTCGAGAAAGTTGTTAATTATTATAATAACTGTTGTTATACGTTTCAACGTGGTAGATGAGTGAGTTCGAACTGTTCCAAGTTACAAAATACATTATACTGAGACCTACACTGAACTGAATTCCATATCATGTCACAGAGCAATTTCACATTCGGAGGTAGTTTTTTTATCGACCCTGAACGTTTTATGCAACTTCTTGGCAGCAGGACATAGTTTTATGAGCGTTTTTTGTGCTATTTACCACACGCGATTGAATATTTATGATTTCAATCATATTTCGAAAAGATATCGGGAAGATTTGAGTTCCTAAATTAGAGTAATATTGTCGAAAACGATTGAGTCGAATGCATTTGCCCTGTTTTCAATCTCCTGTTCTACTCGAGTTGTAAATAGGTACGTTAACTACGACATTGCACAGATGTGGCCAATAGTTTAACATCTTAACTGGGATACGGCATTGTTAATGACTATGGACGTTGATGGGTGTACCATATACTAATCTTCTGAATTGTTCTGAATTAGATCCATAGTAAAAAGGAAAATTCCAATGAGGAATCATCGTCAGACCAAAGAGAAGATAGGTATTGGTGTTAATTTTGAATTTATCAAGTTCGTAACTATCGGGACTCAAAAGGAAAGAAAACGATAGAATAGATTAGCTTCAATCATGGTGATAATCTTTATTTCGATTTCAATTTCACAAAAAATTATATATTTGGGAGAGAAAATAGTACTCTATCTCACTATGATGGAGGATGAGAAGCCAAAAGAATAAAGTTGTGGCGACCTGCCACCTTATCTGCGATTCCGTATTAAATTTTCTGAAAAATTGTATCCCATGAGCCGATAACCTAATAAAAATCATACAATGCAGGAGGCGATGCAAATTAGCCCCAAATTATACGTCCACCTCAAAGGCCGAGAACATCATAGGTATTCACCTGAAATACACAATGGTGTCCATGAACCTAGGAACATTTGAACATTTTGAGAGTTCTATAAATCCTTATCTTCAAATCCGAAACACGAGTATCATACGACTTATATGAAAGTATAATAATTAATGTGATAGACGGGTTTTCACACATGACTAGGACCCTTCAGCCAGAGTTAGTACTGGACAGGATGTTTCAGGTGAGGTTTGAATACTCGCAACAAGTCAGAATCACTTGTTGGTTGGGAAGAGATTTCAAATTTTTCAATATCAATCTCTTAATAATATATCTGAATTTCAATTTGAAGTTGATTCTGGGCTACTAGGTTGCTCGCAGCCCTATAACAAAAAAGTGTAATTTAAGATTGTGTCGTGTATGTGAATATATAATTCTTCTTTCAACTATCCCTGATTCATCCTCTGATGGGACGCCAATGTTTCCACACAACTTATTCCTACCATCATTATTTCCTTGATGGCTCGGCGCCTAGCCATTGGTGGATACAATAAAAAAGACGCACGAGCCATATGGCTATGAAATATTATCTTCAAGTCCGCTCATGTTATCGAATACCGTCGAGAGTCACCTACATACTATCCTCGTATTATAACCTGAACCCCGTCATTGTATCCTGCCATTGTTGTCCGAATAACCATCGGTCATCTAGTCATCCGGGGAGGCGATTTTCAGGGAAACAATCGAAGGTCGGATCCCTATGAAAAGATTCGTCCATTTTCAGATTGAGGGATGAATCGCGTCACACATCGAATTTGCGAGGGCGCGGATGATTATTTTGCATTATTCGATTATGAGCAGAATTTATTGGTATTTTGCTTCGTTATAGTGAAGGATGAATAGTTTGACTGTCGTAGTTCTAAGACCGTGAAGGATTTTTTTCGAAGATGGTAATGGAAGTGAGTTAATTGTTACAGCATCTGCAAATATAGGGGCCCTACCACCCGTGACAGACTAACGACGTAATGAATAATAAGGAATATTACGTAGTTACAACATTTCGTTTGTGTACATTCAAAAGGACGTGACCTTACTATGTTCGAGTTGAGTTATATCAAACAGGGTACTTATTACCAACTTGTTAGAAATTTCTTGAGTTTATGAATTGATCGACAGGCACATCATGATATCACCGGTGAGAAGGGAACAGTGTTTATGAAGTTTTCGTTTATAATTGCTGTTGTTGACTACGAATTTTATTCTGTATGAACGGCAATTTTTAGTCTCTTGGTCTATTGAAGAAATCACTTAAAAAGCTATTCCACCTAAGATTGACGTAGCTGGAATATCAATATGGATCATATCATTTCATCCATGTACTTCTTGTAGTTTTTCATTCTCCACAAATAGTCCATATTCAACGAATTCGTTTTTAGTTCATTGCTTCATTCACGTATTGTTTCCATTCGGTTTCACTTGGCTATAAAGTTCGGAGGACGTCGCACAGTTTCTAGTTATCTCATATGAATGTGCTGCTGATTTTCGAAGAACCACACTTTCGATGAGCATTTTCGACAAAAACCTAGTGGAATTATGAATTCCCTATAGCACGAACAGAACAAAGTACTTAGTACATCTGTAAAAGCAAATACAAATTGCTTTTCAATAACAAGATCATTGACTTTGTTTCTAAATGCAGACCAATTTAAATAGAATTAGTTGATGTTATAGATCCGGGTTAACAATCTGAAAACCACTGAAGTATATAAATTCCTTGAATCATTTACTCCTAAAAGCGAGAATGTTCGTAGTTGAATAAAAAAGTCAATGCAATACTGTTTTTCGAGTTAATTCGTTTGCTGTGATAATTTATCTCGATCTATTACATTTGGTGGATGATACCTGTTAAAAAAATATTTTCTTCTAACAACATGAAATGTCGCTGTAAATAAATTAATAGCTTTGCACAGGATGCTTATCCATATGAACGAGAGTGAAAATTCGACATGAATTTCCTTCGAGTGTTCCAATCGCTCATTCCAAACCACAATTTGAATATTCACATTTTGAATCTATACTAGAAAAAATTGCGTAGAGCTGCGTGGGGTACTAACTATCGAATTGTTTCAAAAGTATCTGATGTGATGCCCACTAGCTAATTCTTTTTGATAGGAATGTTCGTATTCAAAGTAAACGACAAATCGTTTTTCGCACCACGGCCATATGTTTATCTCGGGTGCCTTAGACTCCTTAGAGGATCTCGTGCTGGAGGTCTTCGACATTGTGAATTGTTGCCCTCGGATATAACTATTTCCAATGTTTTCTTGATACAAAAATAAACTATTTTGACTTCATTAGCTATATAATACCGAATCAAAATTTTTCGGGATATCGTAGTCACTGTTGAACTCTACCAATTGTGATAAAACTACAAACTGTAACAATAATTCTAAGAATGTTCAATATGAGTACCTCTGAAAATTTGAACTCATAATGTGCCCTAATGAAAATAAATGTCAAGACAAAAAAACGTCTTGTATTGAAAAAATATCATTTCCCTCTAATCCCTGGCTCGGCTCTCAGTCGATATGAAAAACCATAACTATTTTGTTATGCCGAAATGTTTTAAATGTGTTTCGACGAATTTAATCGCTGCTACCTATTGATGAATCATATTCAATGTACTTATTTTTTATGACTGATGTATTAAATTATATATATTCAAATTTATTTTATTCTATTCAACATAGCCAACGCTTTGCCTTCTTTCTCACTCTCTGTCATTTGTAATTTTGTTCGTCTTTTACGAAAACAAAAAAGCTTTGATTTTCAGAAAGGAAATTTGGTAAACCTAACAAGAAAAGAAATAAAGAAAAATAACAAGCTAGTGAATACCATCGATTAATTTTTAATATTATTTTAGTGTTGCTTTTCTTTCGTAACTAGATCTTCGAGCAAGCACGCCAATGGCCAAGCTGATATTATGAATATCCCTAGATCTTCAATACATAGTTTCAAGTCTGTTCTTTATTGTTCCTTTCTAAAAAAACGGCATGTGTTTCGTCGGCACACTCTCGTTAACGGCGGCGCATCCATATCCGAATAGATGATGGGCCACCACCGAGCATCTGTTACTTTTGTTTCATCAAAAATTCAACCTTATACGCCGCATAAAAAACGTCTGCGTTTACCAGATCCGCTGGCAAAATTAGCTTTCCATCGCTTATTAGGAAACTCAATTTATTCCGAAACATATGTTTGTCTTTCGGAATCGCATAAGGGTTTCTTATGTCGGGTACCTATTAAGCGCGCCCCTATACGCATATGCGCGGCTGAAATTGTCGACGTTTGCTTTAAAATGACCGCGACAAAAATTGGGCATGCTCTTAACGAAAAAAGGGGAGATAGGCCAAGAGAAAGGTACTTTTTTTCTGCAATCTTCTACAGAATTGATATTCTTGTTGGAAAATGTTCGGGGTGTCCCCTGAATGTAAATTCAAGTTGGCAGGACGGGGGGGGGGGGGGGTTGAGCTTCAGCCGCCATCTTGGAAAACACGTTTTATCGAATATCTCGTGAACCGTGCATCCTACGATAAAAAACAGTAAGGATCGTTTTTGTAGATAATGAAATTCTCTGCAACTTTTATTTGAAACTTGTTTTTGTATAAAGCATAGGTTTTCATTTATGGCGCGCCAAAATACTGTCATTTATACTGTTTCATCAACCGTTAACTATATATTTAGCAATAACCATGCTGGGAAAAGTTTGGCGCGCTATAAATGAAAACCTATGCACTATACGGAAAAAAGTTTCGAATAAAAGTTGAAGAGAATTTTATTATCTACGAAAATGATCCCTACTGTTTTTGTCGTACGATGCACGGTTCACGAGATATTTGATAAAACGTGTTTTCCAAGATGGCGGCTGAAGCTCAACCCCCCTGTCCCGCCAACTTGAATTTATATTCAGAGGACACCCCCAAACATTTTCCAACAAGATAATCAATTCTGTAGAAGATTGCATAATGAACCTACTTTTTTTGCTCTGGCTCTTGGCCTAAGAGTTCTGTTTCGAAGCTTTACTTTTTGTTCAATCTTGGGGTTCATAGGTACGGAAGGAACGACTTTGTAATGCTCATCAAGGGACGAGATAGGATACAAATTAGCAGTCATTTTGAACATTTGAAGGTGAAGAAGTGCTAGAATGGGTATCACAAAAAAACTACGATAGGTTGCAGTGCTTTACCGAAATTTGGCCAAAGAGCTACTCCAACAGCACCTACGACAGAAAAAAAATCTGGCGTACCTTTGTAGATTTACCCTGATAGGCGCGAAGCGTTAGGCACCCTCTTCCGCACATAACGTAATCAATTGTTTTTACTCGTTTCTTCAAATTGGACCAATTAAGCGATAATTTACATATTAATTGCTGACCAATACATCAAGGGGAATGGCGACGCCCACTAAACGGCGCATTCCTCGACTTCCAAATAATAAATATCAGAGGGGCAGGTAGCGTTTCGGTGAGTTAATAGAGCGGCCCAACAAATCATGGGGTAATGATAGAGCGCCTGGCGACCAATTCGGATCTAATCAACGAAAAAATTCGGGTTGATAATCTTATTTCAATTTAATGTACGAAACGTAAAACTGGTTTCTCGAAAAACAAAATTTTGGATGATCAGGAACAAGATCATTGGAAGGTTATTGCACATTACTGGCGATGAGAGAAAGCGAGAGTTTTGAAGTAATTTCATGAAGCCAAGTGTCGTATATAGGTGGCTATATGATGGCTAGTCACTCTACGGAACTAATTTGACAAACATTTCAGTTTAATTTTTGACATTATTTCTGATCTTCCGAAAGGTTTATATTCCAATGAGAATGGAGGAATCGACGGAGAAACTTATGGTCGTTCAGAAATCTTCTAGTATTGATTTATCATCATCAACAAGGGTGTTTGACATATAGTCTCAATTGAAACTACATTAACAATAATTTGAGAAAGACATAGTTGTACGAAAAGTGAATAGTCGCTTCAAAATAGGTGTACCTAATTGGTTCAAAATGATGGTTGAACCAGCTGTCGTCTTCGTACGAATGGGAACCATCAGAAGTCGAAAGGTATACAAACTAAGTATCAACGAGGTCTTAGCTTTCGACGTGCGATTGCCAGCATGTGCGGGTGATGGACATAACCACCGATCATTGGGATAGGTAAACTACGATGAAATAAATATATCAGAGTACCTCTGAACCTCCAAATTACATTTATCTATATTATTAGCATTTGCCCTCGTACCACGTAAAAATAATAGAAATACAGCAAAAGTGTGCCTGTGAATAATATTTTTGTATATTTCCATGAAATATGACAAAGCAAAGTAGCAGGTTGAAATCACAATGATTTTCTTTGTGATTCATTGATGTGAAATTTTGACCCACAAATGAATTCATGTTGATAACAACACTGAAACAGTGATTATTTTGACGTTTCAGTTACATCCTCTATCATTATTGAACGATGTTCTAGATGTTCTCAAAGGATTTTCAGACATTTCTTAAGGGTCATTCTGATGATCACTTCAATTGGAAAACTAGCAAATGGTAATGATTTACCTTCTTCCGTCAGCGTAACATAAAACGAGTAACTGAAAAACAAGGTATATTGTTGAAAATATTACTTTCTGGTATTAATCCGTGATGAATAGCCAAAAAGGATTATTTCCTATATTCCAGCGTCCATGAATAACATGATCGAAATGTTGTCTACAATACCTCTGTATAATATAACAACCGTTTACATTCTGAAAAACGAAAAGTATTCCCAAATGCACCGCTTTGACCAAGTTTTTGGGGCATCGTCGTCCTGCATTGTGTTTTAGTTGGTACACTTCGGCATTTTTCTTGTTTGAATGCACCGAATGCAGATGAACCCGCAAATAAGATTCGGCCATTGTGGTTTTGTGGGACGAATTTAATAAGAGGATATTCTCCGCACCGGTCGATGCACACACGATTGTCGTCAAAACGGATTAGAATCCAGGCCATAATCTGCTCGTCACTTTTCACCGTTCGAATGACACACCGACAGGTATAAAAGTATTATGAGTATAGAAATTATGCACGCCAACCCTCGCACAAATAAGAGTATTATATTCGCTCGGACTCCGTGAAATTTCCACAATGCCACAATTTGATGTAAAAACGAAGACAGGATTTGTTTCGCATGTCATCGATTTGGGATATTTGGAGAATGGATTCCACAACAATGTCTGCATGTGGCGTGTGTGGCCACTATCCATTATCCAGACAAGTTATAAATTGAAACAATATTTTGTAATTTGCAATGATGATCATTTTATTCATAATAATAAGCCTTCCATTCCGTAGGAATACGACAGGTGAACAAAAAGAAAACTGACACCGAGTCGCCAGTAAAGTTCAAAGTCTCTGAAGTACTTTCATCCCAATATTTTATAGAATTAAAAAAAATCGTCAATCGAACAAAAAAGCCAATATAGCATCTCTGGGAATAAATGTTGAAGACAATTTGGAAAACAATAAGTGTACTTTCGAAACGTCTCAAGTACTTAAAATGGAATCATAAGTCATAATTGATCTGCAGTTGTGAGTGAACCACAAGAGTTGGTCATTTTTTTAGCGATTCGCAACTAAGGCCTTGATACGTTTCCAAATCTGGTTAGCCGAACGGTTAATACGCCAATTGCCAAAGCGGTTGTTTCTTCAATTGTCCCAAAAAATTGTCTCAGGATCCAACCTTCAATAGAAACTTGGCGAGATATGCTAATTGTATTGCATAAAATTTAAAATCGGATCGAAGGTAAATGAATTGGTTTTCTTTTCGTTTCAGATGCGTGTTCTTCTCGCACGACACCAAAACCTAGGCCTCCGGTCCCCACCCCGAGGCCCAACATCACATTCCACACGTACGAATGTCCGCCGACGTACGCGGCTTGGTACTGCCTCAACGGTGCCACTTGCTTCACCGTCAAAATCGGCGATTCTCTCCTATATAATTGCGAGTAAGTAGAACGAAAATTATTGAATGTCTCTTTGGTGTTTCTCGAAATGAATCCTCTATTGATCTAGACACTCATTGCAATTCATTCAGGTCAACTATTTCTGCCGATATATCTGAACTTGCGTTGACTGCGTAGAAGGCAGAGCCTTGTGCGGGCAAGGGTCGGTTGATCATCTTGGGTGAAAAAGCGCTCTGGGAGGTCTTACGCATTTGCGCGTCCACTGTAGGATAAACCAGAAAAAACCCACAGTCCTATCCAGTCGAGTGATGTATTCGATCAAGTATACCACCTTTCAGGATTGGTTCTAGTCAACCAACAATTGCTTATTATATCGAGTCAAACAGAAAACATTCTGCTGTGATCGCGGCTTGAAACGGCTGTGAGAAATTTGAATCGAATATGAGACGGCGCTGCAGCCACCTCAGCACCAGAGCCACCACCCAAATAGACAATTAATTTTTTGGTATATGAAGTTATTCTACAACAGATCAATTTTTTTCCATATCAAAATATATCAACATTCAGATAATTTTTTCATTTTTTTTTACAGGTGTGCAGATAGTTATATGGGACCTAGATGTGAATTCAAAGATTTAGATGGATCTTATTTACGTAAGTATATAGATTGTTTTCAATTTTTATAATGGGGTTGTATTCATGATTCATAAAAAAATCAACAAGCACTCTCAACCCGAATTGATACATCCTTGATGTTCCTTGAGGAGCTTTCCCTTCCAATAATGTTTTTCTGCAAAGTTCTTTCAAGAAACTAATTAGCTGACCTAATAAATTATTGATATTTCGTCGAAATCATACAGATGTGTTTGGAAAACTAAAAAATACACTTATGTTCTCCACATCCTATAAATTCAGGTGAATGTAAATGCGCAAATATATAGTAGTAATACAGATATGTACTACCTATTACCACCAAACTTGTATTCATATTTGAATGGTCTACGAGATGTACACCAAGTTTTCAGCAGTATTCTCTCCTTTGACCCAGCATTTGGTCGAAACGTCTCCTCAATATCGAGTTTATTCTAAGTACGGATTTTGAATGTGACGATTGGGTGTACATCCTGAATCCCAGCGATACTCATGCTTGGTTCATAGACCTCACTTTTTCTTTTATTTTATATTTTACCTTTACACAATGTAATGTTCTCACAGTGCTTATCAATGGAGGCGTTCATACACAAAATGTCAAAATAAAAGTGTCGTATATGAACGCTTCCACTGATTAGCATTGTGAGAACTTCCTTGAAGTAAAAGTAAAAGATAAATTAAAAGTGAAAATTTAGTCTATGAACCAAGCATAAGCTCCGATGGATTTGAAATTTGCATCTGTTGTAAAGAACAAAGTATTTTTTTTCAAATAAACTTTTGTTGTTGTTTACAGTGAGATAATTCGAATAGCTCAGTAAAAAATGTTGAATAAGTTGAAAGTAATGCCAAACTGTTCACAACATACCGAAAATGTAGTCTTGTTTTCGATTTTTTTTTAACATGCTAGGTATGCAATGTAATATACACCCGAATACTTTGAAAAGTTTGGTCATCTGATTTCATATTCACAAAGTAATTCAACTTCACAGTCACAGTTTACGTATTGACAGTACCTCCGTTTTTGCACGAGAATAATTCTGAACCAAAAAAATCCGTTCGATTTTTGTCGAATTATTGGCTGAATTTTACTTGTATGAATACTGTGAATTTTGTTGCACAAGCTATGGATATGAGTGATCTGCAACAGGGTGTTGGTGCAGATCAATAGAGAAAAGATATTGTACGGCTTCGATTTGAAAAGTTTTATATTTCGTGGCGAGTAGAGAAGTACAAACTACAAAAATTAACACCTTGAAAAAGTGAACTTGTGACATACTTCATCAAGGATTTCACAAAATTCATAGCGAAAAGTCACTCACCTAACACCAAGCAAATATCGCAAATATAGATTTATCTAGTAATTTATATTTCAACCAAATGGCTGTTAGCAGCGTTCAGTTGACAAGCTCACTGAAATTCAACGAAATGGCAGATAATAAAACAAAAAGTCAAACAATTCGTGTTTGTAGTTCTTGATGCTTGTTCACTCTACCTACGTCAATATTTTATTGACTTGGACCTAGTTATTAAGTGATACAGTGACAAACCAACTGGAACATGCCTTTTACTACAGTATATAACCTTTCAGAGTCTGAGGGTTATATACTGTGCTTTTACTTCTTAGTTCATTATCAACGTTCCTTCCATATGTTTGCAACACTATCATAAAACTATTTTATCACTAATACATTTCTTTTTTTACAGCGTCACAACGAAGATTCATGCTAGAAACAGCTAGCATCGCAGGCGGAGCAACAATTGCTGTGTTTTCAGTAGTGATATTATGTGTTGTGGTGTATCTGCACTACAAACGCCGCACTAAAGCGGCGCGGACTGCTACAGACTGTGTAGATGGTAGAATACCTTCAGTGAATCAACCAACGTTTGGTACAAGATGGCGGACTAATCCGCCTCCTGATCTGCCCATTCGAGTCCAAGACAGGGGCGACATGAAGCAAACCAGTTTGCACCAAAAGGTGGAGTTACACCAAGTAACGACACTGTTGTCAGCATCCAACGAACCGTGATAAGTGAAGTGCATAGCTAGCAATTCCAAAAACAGCTCAGTAAATTGATGGTGAAGTCGGCTTTAATCGTGCGTGATTGATTAGTGAATTAACAGTGAACGAACGAAATTTATACTTTGTATGAAACTTTGTATTGTAAAATGAAGTGAATAGCACTTTGTTACATGCAGCTTTGCTAATAACTTATTTTATTTTTATATACCTACCTACACAAGTGCAGCCTTTATATTCTGCAGCTAGTTTGTCAATATTTTGGCACCAAATTCATATGAATAAAAATGTTGGATGATTAAACATTTATAAATTTTATTTACTTTTTGGCGGTATCTGATTTAGGATTATCTATTCAGGTACTAATGTCTCTTTTTATTGAATATGTTGTCTTGATTGCACTTAACACTGTCCAAATGGAAAACCTATTGAAGGAAGACCAAATATATTGAAAAACACATGCTATTGATAAGTGTACACGTTAAAATGAATGACATCAGTTAATCAACAACGATGATTTTGAATTCATTTTCTAATTATTAACCATGTGGACTGATTTCAATTCCAACAGTGACAAAATTCCACTCCACCAATAAGGGATTGACTAAAACCTTGAGCGATCCCAGTGTTGTTCAGCAAGTCTTTGAAGAAAGAGAAACAACTTTCATTTGATTGTCTAAATCGTCTCTTCCTTTGATGGGTTAACTCTTGATGGAATAAGTGCAATAGAAGACAAGTGTTCCTTTATTCACAGATTTAAGTCATCGGTTTTATCAGTGACTTCACTTGACAACTCTACAATATGAAAAATTGTCAAGTGACGTCACTGACCAATGCGATGACTCAAATCAGCAAATAAAGGAATACGCATTAGGTATTCGATACAAAATTCGCAATAGCAATCAGTCATTTCTTGCTAGCTATGACAAATTATTATCAAGTAGTAAGTAAAAACTGTATTGAAACAGTGTAATTTGTACAGCAAGTCTGATATATATAAGTCTGAACTAAGTTATATAAGTTATTCAACATTGTAAATATGTACCTCATTGGAGGTATTTTAATAAATACAATTTTGTATAATAAATACAGTTATGTATGTCTTGAACTATGCAGATTGAATGGTTTTATTGAAATTGTCATTTTTACTTCGTTTAAAACTACATTCCCGGATGTATTCGTTGATTCAAAGCCTCGCTAACACATTGTTATTGTTAACTATTGTTATATTTTCTCGATCAGCATGTTGACGAATAATCTCGGAAAAGTGCGGAGGTTCTTGAGATGTTAGAGGATTCCTTCCTCATTTGATTTACTCTGATCAGAACCAAGATTTGAACTGATTTGAATGATTCCAAGCGAGATCTTCAGAGAAAATGTACATAAAAGCAACAGTCTGGGAAATTATGTCTGAGTCTGTTGATTGGGTAATTTTTGTGACCAGAGGATTGAAGATCAAAATTACATCCATATATGATAACTTTCATGAAATTTCGCGATTTTCGAGAATGTCAGCATCTGAACTGTCTTGTATAAATTGTAGATATTCAGTAATTATATTCCAATAATGAATGTTTTGGCATTCAATTATTATTGGCAATAATTATGTATGGTAGTAATGAAATATTTATAAGCACTTGGTTCCTAATTTATTGAAGTAACATTTTGTATTATTTTAGAAAACCATATTCTGCATACCGAAGTCTCAAATGTCTCTTTTACTCTATTGTATTTTAAATTATTCGAGTATTCTAACATAGCCTATATTTATTATTTTTCCTTGCTTTTTTGACATTTGTTACTTCGGTATTTGGTATTTTGTTCTATTGCGAAATGTAAAATAATTTACGCTCCAAACCAAAGCCGTTATTTCTTATGCAACACAAATGGAAGAGATAAGTCAATTGTTTAATTTGTCAAAGAAGAGATATCATGAATATTTAATTTTTCATGTGTGCTGCATAAATTACCTTATCAGACTTCAAGTATTAATGTCATTAATATATTAATAGTAATTATTGTGTTAATTTTCTACACTGCAGCTTCAGTGTAGTTTTATTATAATTTGGCGTCCTTTTTATTTTTGTCAAATATATGTAAATAATTTCGATGAACAAATGTTAGAATACTTATTTGTTTATTATTTTCACATATGTACTAAATTAAAGTAAAAACAATAATAAAATATTACACTCAATTGCAACCTTATACAAAGGCTTTTTCTTCAGTTTTCATAAATTTTTACACCAAAATGAATTTTGAAATATTACAATGAATGTGCTGACTCTGCAAATAAACTTGAGGAGTACATTTATATATCTCAGTGAATTAAAACATTACATTGGTATAAACAGAATATTCCACAATTCGCTACACATATTTCAAAGAAGTACTTTTGAGGTGGAAATAATGTCTTCTGAAATGCGCACCTAGAGCTGCAACTGGCAACAATTATTGTAAGTTGTGCCAGTTCTATTCTCCTGCTCCATCTGAGGTAACATTACATAACATTGAGACCCATATCTAGAAGCGTCATACTTTAGGTAAATGTGGCCACAGATTCAACATATTAAAAAAGCAGAACTAAAGAACCCTTCAATAGTCCAAAAGTTATCGCTCGGGATGGATTTTTCCGTTAAAACCCATTAACGGCCAAGACAATAGAAATTGGTAATTTGGAGAAACCATTTATTTTGCAGCTTCAGAACACTAAAACAAACAACAATTCGTCATTAAAAAAAATATCAACTGACAGTATTGAAAAAAACAAGTGGGTTCGTAAGCACCTTTGGCAAAAATGGTTATAATAATCTAATAAAAAACGAAATAAATTCAGAGTAGGTGCCCTATTTCTCAATGTGATAATTTTCGAAACGATCTGGGTGCACTTTACATTTCTCACATAAATAAGTGGTGTTACTTTTATCTCTGATTATCACATGTCCAACATTATCAAATCTTATATCATCTGGTAGAGCTGATTTAGATGGTCTTCCGTATAATGGGTTAGATTCGGCACCATTCGAGGTTCCATCAGACTTCTTGCTATTTCACTCAGAGGGATATCGTCTTCTGAATCATAACTATCTTCATTCAATTGTATTCCAGAAGTTCCGGCATCATTTGCCTCAACACGTTCTGCTATCCATCTCAAAGGGATGTCATCATCTGAATCATCACTATCCTTATCCACTTGTATTTCATAAGTTCCCGCAATATTCCCTTCTATTATTTCTTCTCCGATTATATTTTCATCAATGTTTTCCTCATTGGTTAGACTGTCTGTTTCCGGCGGAACATAAACAACATCAATCGAATCATAATTTTGATAATCCAACTCTTCCTCTAATAAAGCACTCAACTCTTTCGTCGTCAGTGCTCTCATTTCCCATTTCGAAAATTGACTATAATAATGAATGAAGACATTGAAATAACAAAAACTACACTCGAGTTATGATTTTCTTACCTCATTTTGACAATGTTATCAAAAAATACGAGAAATCTTTCCTGCCGATACTGATTTGCACTGAAAAACTCTAGCAAGGCGAATAATCAACTGACCATCGCAACGTATCCTGATATTCTTAAGCTTGTCGAGACTCGCATACTAGTGAATGAAAATTTTCACCATTATCGGCCAAAGGTGCGTATACGCAACCATCACCAGTAAATGAAAAAATAAACGACATCCGAAAATATTTACGTAAATGAAAATACACCTTATCATTGAGCAAATATTTCGTTACTGTTCGGCACGAAATGAATGAATGATTTTATATTCAGTACCGAAAAAAAAATATTTTATTGGAGAATTACGATAACGGTCAATTTATAACATTTTCAAGCGAATTTGAGAGATTGAAACAATCATGTTTTGGATTGAATAAAAATATTTTTACTTCTTCTGGGATCATTCTTATAAATATCCATCAGAATAAATATTAATAATATTGATCCAAATCACAGAAAAAAATAATAAATAAAAGTTGCGTTTACGCACCTTTGGCGGTTAATGAAGTCCCCCTACGGACGGCAACCCTCGGGGGCTGTTTTCTTGAAATAAATCCATATGAGATGTTGTGTTGTGTCCCAGTTCAACCATCCAGTTCATATCGCTCTATGTCATTCTATTCGAACGTAATAAAATTCCCTTGAGTCCAGAAGTTAGAACCTTGTTCAGGCAATGATAGGCTAATTATTGGACACTAATTATGTAGAAGTGTGTCAACCCACAAAAAAGATCATTCTTAATTAAAGTTACTGTCGAGTGATGAAAAGTTCAAAGCTTCAAAAAAGTTAACCCACGAATGTTGGTCTTGTGAATTGGCATTTGGCAATAACATTTCAAGGATCTCAACACGTTTCTGCATATAAGTCACAGATATGAACTTTATTCCGCAGTAATGTCTCAACCACCGCTTGACACATTGTTGCTAAATTGAGAATTGTAGTATGATGAAAATGTGAGTTATTTGTGGAAACATGTCAAACGCATTCAAAACTGTTTCGAAAATCTTGAATAGGTCTTTCTTGAAAAATTGA
Organism: Zygogramma bicolorata; assembly: GCA_032362365.1. Lineage (NCBI taxonomy): Eukaryota > Metazoa > Arthropoda > Insecta > Coleoptera > Chrysomelidae > Zygogramma > Zygogramma bicolorata. The sequence continues at coordinate 388,877 of JAVJAQ010001328.1, read as the reverse complement.
AACCACGTTATTTTATGCTTAACACATTCCTGCAACAGTCGTGAAAATAGTATCAAACCATACACTACTGTCGGCATTTTCACACATATTTCATTTTGGGGACTTTTCTTTGATGGTTCTGGAATTTTTCAATCAATCTAATTAAATTGGTGAAGTGAAGAATACAGGGAAACTTTAGTGTTAGTGTTGTAAATAGTCAAACGAATATTATTTAGGTGAGTTCGATTTTTTTTTTCATCGCTATAATCTCGGCACAAACATGATGGATAAATATTTTTTCCTAGTTTTCTGATTTTCCACCACAAAATAATGTCGTTCAAACAGTACTTTAGAAGCACGGTATGAGCCGTAATGTATAGGAGATTTCAAAAGTTTGAAGAATCTATACAAGAAACTTTCAAGTTCCCACAATAGTGTAACTTTCCTATGCAAATGCCGAGATGATAAAATAATTCCCAAAGGTTTGAGATTAAGACTTCAGTATGATTGCCGGCAATGTATACGATTCAGAGGGCAGGGTATGCTATGGTAAGAGAGAGAATTCAATTTCACCGAAGGAACAAGGTTACATTTGTAACTATAACTTTGTTGCCAATGAATATTTTCAAATTAAATTGTAGAATTAACCTATATGAGGGTGCCCCGGTTTCAAGTGGGTCGCACTGTATAAACTAAAATTATTATTTTTTCTATGATCAGTTAGAGGAAGGAAACTACCGCCGGCTAGATATCTCATGATTTCCCTGAGATAATTAAACATCCAGTTATGGCCGAGGTGCATACAACGATTTTATGTTTATTTTGAATACTATATTCTCATCACAGTATATTGCTTAACGAGCAATATGGAATGTTTCGTGAATCGTGTTCGGAAGGGTGTTTGAATCTAATGAGGAGATACTAAATGCTGAAATAATCTAACCCAAAGATTCTCCTTTTTGATTTTTCTCAATATATTGAAACGGATCGAAGGTTACGGAACAGTGAGCGCAATATGTGCATTTTATCTTAGATTACAGAAGACCTTGGTCTTTCTCGTTGTCGGTCAATTCCTCATCAAATCTCTTCAACATTTGCTTTGACTTTCCGGTAGCTCGTTTGATACCTTCGTGCAGAGCTTCTAGGAGGTAACTTAAAAATTCCTGGGCATGTTGCTGTTCATACCCCAAGAAGCGAGGGGCACATCTTCCAATTTGATTTGTAAAGAACTATATCTATCACTCACACAGGCGAATCTTCGGACCACAACTTCTTAATCACTTCGGCAAAAGCTTTGATAACATCATTTATACTGGAAATATACTCCAATCGAGTGTTAGACATAAGTTCAAGAAGCATGTTTCGAATATTCTTCGACCCAATCAGACCTGGTACATTGGCAAAACCTTGAGGTATTGATCTGTAAGATTTCCCACTGCTATTGATCTCAGAGTGCTTAATTGCGTTGATTATGGCTATATTTGCAAATGGAATGTTGTGGTGAGGAACTTGTATCCAAACTAGTAGGTGTCAATCTCTTTGGAATTCAACAATCTTTCACTAAGAGTTTGAAGTGACTATCCATTGATTTTTGAGGAGCATAATACGCTGGTTAAGGAATCAAATAGATCGGATATCACTTGTTAACTCAGTTTTCTCCCGATATTGTTGTATTACAGAATCTGATCCAAAACCACGTAGGGAAACGATACTTGAAAAAATATTTCAACTTCTCACTTGAAATGGCAGCTGCACTAGGTTTTCTGAGGTTTCACTTAGAATTCGCTTCTTGGTTGGGAACAGCAACAATGTCATTTTGAGAAATAGTCCATAATAATGACCATCAGGTATTCATTTGCACAAGTTGTCAAGGGAAATGGCCCTAGTATGTCCACTACGATCATTTTAAATGGATACTCTGAAGGGTACTGCTTCAATTCTCCCCTGAGCATCGTTTGCACCATGCCTCCACATTCTGGAGACAGTTTATCGAGGATCTCTCGCGCGCTACCCATTTTTCTTTTTACCCCGAAGTGTCGTCTGGAACAGTTGTCATGAAGCTCTTCGAGCACGTCTGGTACGCAGGCTCTAGGGTGAATCATTTGATGATGGACCAGTTTTCCATCAGGACTTTCGCTTTTCCGAGGTTCGAAAATAAGTGACAATTGGTACGACAAAATCAATTAACTTTATTCCAACATGCTCAACAAATCACCACAACAGCTAATATATATATATATATACTACATAAATAAATCACTTGAATAACTATCGCACCCCAAGTAAACATTTTAAGACAGTTTCTATTTAATTAGGTTTTGAAAGTGCTTCAATATGTTCAATAAATCGACATGGGATTTGAAGTAACCTTAAGATGAACTAAAAGTTCTTTAGGACCACTTATTTTCAAAAAAAGGATTTAATGCACTAGCCGCAACTCCAAGGCTTCCAACATTTTCTCGAATTCGCCCATGTCGTCGTAATTGTCCTCGTATTCACCATGAAATGCCTGGGCCTCCTCAGTCACTCTGGGTTCGAAAATTAGTGACAATTGGTTAGACATAATCAGGATGAGGCTTTCTCAAAATTTTCATCTTGTCTAATTCAAGCCACCAAAAGAAATATTTCTTGGTCAGAAATTCGGTTCATAGACCTGATCAAGTAGCTTTGGAACAATTCCGACCATAAAAGCTTGATTTTCAACAACTAGCTTTTCAACATGAAAACATCAGTGGTGTTTGCGTGTTGATCAATGTATTTCTGGTGCCGTGGTTGTGCTGCAAAGAGCTCGGGCTATCAGCCGGACAACCCAGCTTCGAATCCTGGGAATACCAGAATTTTTCAAATTCAGTATTTGCCATCCAGTCATGGAGCCAAAGTGGTTCGGATCCCACTTCATAAACTGTAGGTCCCGGTTTTTTAAAGAAATTTTAGTTTAAGTTGTTTTTTTTTTTAAATATAATAATGTTCTTCTTTTACCATGTGCGGAATCCTTGAGATGAATAGCAAGATTTTCTGCTCCTTTATATCACCTTGACCACTACCAACTTTATGAACACGTATTTTTTGTGTTTCGTTATCAAGGTGGAGCTTTTTTCAAAGTCTTCATTTTCATTGTCTCTTGAGTGCGGTAATTTTGATTATTCTTCACTTCATCTGATTATCTTCCATCTGTTTTTCAAAATTTCAGTTCAAAGCTGGCTTTCTGCAAAACAAGAATCATCCTGTAGCTCAGGGCTTCGATTATTCTGTTGTCTCTGATTAGGAGCCAGCTGGTTTACCTGAGGATTTCTTTTTTGTGTAAAATTTTTATATCGGCGCCTGATTGTGTACCGTTGATACGAACTGGTTTTCTTTGTAATAGTGCATTTTTCTCGTTTGTCCGTATACAATATTCTTCAACAAATAATATATTTTGTCATCATTCATTGACCTTGGCAGCCCGTTTTCCTCTTCTAGGTAGGTTTTTTCTAGGGTCTGTACATCACTTGTCAGTGGACCCCGTCCAGGGAGCGGAAGTGACGAGGTTGAAAATTTGTTCCAATGATTTTCCCCCCATAACAAAAATCGACGTGTTCGCGTATCGATATCTAAGAGAAACTGGCTTTGTTTGGTTTGCATTGGCACAGTCTGTATACAATGATGATCTGAAACGCGTCGAAGACGATACAAACCTTGGACTGAAGGACAGAATTATTCCAGATTTAAGATCACTAGATCTGAACTTCGCTCTTATTTAGAATAAGGGCACAACCAATGCACAAAGGGTTGAGCATTCACACTGAGATAATTGCATTGAGACAGTTGAACACAAAATCACATTATTCTCGGATTTTTCTATTGTCCGTTTTATGTGATAAATACATGATTTAATGTTTTTTTTTAATATGGGAACGGAATTATCAATAGCATTTGTCAATATAATGGCCGTCATTATCAACGAAACTGTTATTGAAAGTCCGAAGATCTAAGGTCTACTTGATTGTATCTCTATTAATATCCACGAATTTCAAAACATTTTTATTTATTTTCATGAAAGATTTTTGTAACATACACAATATCAACAAACTAGGCGACATCAACTTAGGGTTACAATTGATATCTTCAATCTTTCTCGTTGTTTACGTTTCTTTGTACCCTCTCTCCGTTCTCTAGTTGCATCTCTGAACAACTGGACCCCTTCAGCAGCCTCAATTTCTTTTTGAAGAAACCTAAATACATATATATTGAGGCCTACGACATCCTGAAAATAGATTTAATTATGTCAGTATAGAATGCCTGAAAACACATCTTGGAAGTCTAATCAAAATCGCAGCGCCACTTTGTCGATGGTTTCAAACTAATCTCAAGGAAATTGTTCCATAGCCACAGGTATAATTTATTCTGTGATTTCAATCATTTTGCTTCTTAACTATCATAAAAAGAAAAAAAGTTCATTCTTCAACCAAGCAGCACAACAAAAAACAATGCAAAGATTATTTTGTTCAATTGAAATTTTTTATTTGTTTTATGGTAAATTGACTTGAGTAGTTTTTATTCTAAGGGAGTATATTTCCTAGATTGGAGGTAACACAGCTTGCAGGCTGGTCATTTGACTGTATTGTTCAACAGAATGGAGTCGTTAATCTGGCAAATTATGCCATGTCTTCAAAGTAGTGCTTCGCACTCGAAAATTTGTGATGGGATTCGAATTGAAAATCCTCGGTTATCTGAGTATTGAAATACTCTGTGGAATTAAAATTAATTTTTATATAACCACAGAATTGGAACTTATAATTTCGACTCTATACCTTCAAATATTTATTGGATTTAGCCCACAATAGCGCACCGCACAGAACGCAACGGTGCTTTGCACTGCATATCGGCCATGGTACATCAATTCATTTCAGAAAACTGTAGAGCAAGAAATACTATCTAAAAAAAGGTGATGAATATCTTCATATCAATTTTTCTTTAAGTATTTATGGATGATTTTGTTTGATTCATTATACAGCGCTATCTAACATTTGTCCAAAAACTTACAGAAGACTAGCTCAAATTTAAAAATTAAGGTAGAAGACGAGGCGCTTTGCCAGGTGTAAACATGTGCTGTGTGAAGCAAGCAGCCAGGCTCATCAACACGGGCTCTGGCCGTGGTGCATAGACATGGCCACGAAACCATTAGATCATAACCTCAAAGTGTCAGAAAAAAAGTCTTATACTTTAGAAAATCTATTTTATTATCACTGTCTCAAGAAAAAAATTTTTGATTTTGATTTGAACTTATTGATATTTTTTATTTCTTTCAAGTTTTTTGACAAGGCATTATAAGTAAGACAATTCCCTATTATACGTGCTATGAACCTAAAATAAAAATCGCAGAAGACAGCTGAAGGCAATTTTCAATCATTTGAAAATTATTCTACAGAGTAGAATAGTTCCAAAGTGGAAAGGTTTCATTTAAATATTTTATACATGAGAGTGACACCTACAATGATTTTATATAAAAAAACACTCCGAAATATATACAATAATGCCACATTTTAAATATATACTAATTTGTCAGGTGGTATGGTCGGTAATTTCGTTTTTGAATGGATCAGTGTCAATACTTTGATATAATAAAACATTTTTTGAAGTGTCTGTATATTTCAAACCTGGAATTTTTCTGAACGTTCTTTTGTGTATGCCAAAGACCTTATTGACTTGGGATGTATAACCCCCCGTACAAGAATTTATTTATTCAATATACAGCTTCCAGACAGAACAGGCGGGTTCCGGTATGAGGTAGTAAAAAAAAACATAAAATTATGTACTATAAATAATTAATTAGTATAATATTTATTTGCTAATTTGGTGAACATCATTATGCAAGCAAATATTCTATAAGTTTTGAAAAAATATGAATGGATTTGGATGATTTTATTTTTTCTGGTAGTTCATTGAAAGTTATTAATGCTGATGAAATGGGGTTATTTTTTCTTTTCTTGGAATGAATCATATTAAAATGAAAGTTATTTAAAATTCTGGTATCGTGGCCATGTAAATCATAATTTTTTGACAGTTTTATATTACATTTCTGAAGATTTTTCGTTAATTTATATATATACTTAGATTTTTCATAATCAATCAGAATGGCATATTGAATAATGGTTTAGAGACTATATCAGAAAAATTGTGAAGAACAAACAATACTACTCTTTATTTTTTACGCAAGAAGTCAACGTGCTGTTCCCAGTTTAAATAAGAGTCTATGGGTACTCTCAAGAATTTAATCTACTTGGTTGATTTTTGAAACGTATGAAGTGTTATATAGTGTGTGAAGGAAGAGAACATGCCCCAAATAGTGTTTCACAGTGCCATGAAATCTTATGAGATACTACCGAAAATATCTTGGCTACTGTGAAAGATTCGAATACAAAATTCCGTCTAAACTATCACCTTGTCAGTTCTAATGGGATATCATCAGGAATGGCACGTTTATTTTTGGAATTCTTTCCCATAGCACAGCAACAGAAAAGGGCAATAAGGTATATGGGAAACCTTAAACCAAGAGAGTCCTGTAGAACCTTCTTCAAAAACCATAATATCCTAACGGTAACTGCATTATTCATACTGGAATCTGTGCGTTTAATAAATAAGCATATATTGAACTTCGCCACATCCTCTTTCCATTATAACACCCGGAACAGCAGACACACTCTGCAACTCACAGTGCCAACTAAAAACATCACCAGAGACTCCATATTTTACAATGGAGGAAAAATGTACAATCATTTGCCTCTGTACATAAGATCTGCCAATATAAATGACTTCCAATTCAGGAAGTTAGTCAAACAATTTCTATCTGATAGACCCTATTATACTTTGAATGAATTTTTTGACGATAACTTCTAACTGATTGACTAGCTCATGTTTTTCATTTCATTAAGGAGCATTTGAGGTTTAATTTCTATATCTATTCTTGTATGAACTTGACTTCCACTCTTTTATATATACATACTTTTTATAACCTCCATTTTACGATGTTTTGTATGTATTTTTAGTTTTATTTTTGTTATCTTTTGGTATATATCGCATTTTTTCATGTTTTTACTACCCAAGCTTTGTCAACAAGATTATGTCTTATGATAATAAAGCATATTATTATTATTATAGCACAGCTCGAGTTCACTATACTCTTGCTAAAGCCAATATTGATTTGCGGGCGCCACTACACAAAGCCCGCTTGTAACTCTCTAGGGCATAAAAGTAAATTATAATGAAGTGAACAATAAAAGTACTTTATGAATTTACTAAACAAACTGTGACAGACCTAGGATTCTCGCGTCTTACAGATCAATGTAATTTGAGAAGAATATATATGTTTTCCTTTTATTTTCAAAGAATATGTTCGGTTGAACTTCCACAGAAATTTCATCCCAAATGAAAGGAAATATTTTCTCAAACGACTAGCAAATTGGGTAAGACTTTGTGATTGAAAATTTGAGTCAGTTTTGTCAGATAAAACTTGTGATTTATTAACTTATTTGCATCTAGGTACTTGAAGAGTGTATGTTTGAACTATTATCCTCTTCTGCGTCTGATATTGAATAAATAGGAATATAAATAGTAATCATTCTGGTGCATCTCCACACGATCTAGTCCATCACTATAATTATTAACCAGTGATCAATTTCATGTAACAGATTTTATGAAAGCTGGTGTTGTCTTTTGTAGTTCAATGGCGCGTAAATCGTTTGATAAGGATACAGAAAAGATTTAATTACCTTGAGGGTTCTAATCTTCTCTGTTCCAAGTTTATTCAATTTCTCCAAAGTTCCCAGCAAGGCTTGATTTGACACGATGGGAGCATGGTGCAGCTGCACAAGGAATAATGCGACTTTACAAATAAGTTGGGCCTGATCCCCTCTGGTCATCAACAACGATGGTAATATCTCCAAAATTTGGCATACTGCTGAAAATGGTAATATGAGAAGGGCTTCTTCTAGATCACTGCAATGAAAAAAATTTAAATTATATTTTGGAGTTATTGATATCTTCAAAACAGTAAATACAAATTAACATTTACTCAATCCAACTATGTTCAATCCAAGTATGTTTCGGAAATTTATCTCACTAGGTTATACTGCCCACATAGACCTGGGGTCAATCATTCTGTAAACTATCAACGCGACATATCAAGGTGAGGTATGGTTCGAAACTGATGAAAATTTTGGTTTTTTGTAAGATACCTCAAAACCCTGGTGTTGGGACTTATCCCTATGAAAGTTGACTGTAAAAATGGCGACACATGCCATGATAATAGGCATCATGGCCTCTTGACATCAAATCAGTTCAGATGGAGTATGTAATGAAAAGAGTCACAAATTTCCTAGGGGATGTATGAACAGCCGACCTGTCGACTGATATATTTACTTTTGGACGCTGACTGATTGACAGCCTATATTATTTGTTTGGAATACTGGCCTAATTCCCCATAATTGTGTTCCTTTCATTCGATTTTGTTTATCAAAAGTATGAAATTAGATTTTGCTCATTTTGTTGACTGCTCGAATCGAATATACTTTGTCGATCGATCGGTTGACTATTCACTTCCAATTACAATAAACGTCAAATTTCAAAACTGAGTCTCTCCATGACAAATGGGAATATTCGTAGAAAAAATAGTTCGCAGCAAGTGCAAGAATGTGTGAAGATGATGAGTAACGTGTGCTTCTTTGGTTTTATGATACAGAAAAGGTGAAATAGGCCTGTCTTTCGAAATTTGAAAGGCGATAACTTCTGCACTAGGAAAAAGCACAAGTTTTCGTGAGAATATTTTTAAACGTGGAGATATATGACAACAAAACTCTACCTCAAATCGAAAGGCAAATAGTTTTGAGAACAGTCTTTCAATCATACAATATAAATAAAACAGAATATAAATGAAATATGTGAACTTCAAAAAGGAACAAATTTCAAACATGTTTCCATTATGCTTCAAGATCATTGTGTGAATGATAACATATCATTCATCATCATTCATTCATCATTGTGTGAATGATAACATATATTATAGATCACATCCTTCAGTAGGTACTGCACATTGCAAGTCGTATCTGTGACTTATTTAGAATTCTGGTAAGTACAAAAGCGGGAATATCGCACGAGTTACAAGTTTCAAATCAACAACTATAAGCACCACTCAAAAAAAAACGAAATAAACTATAAATAGCGAATCAACTCAAAACTTTAATGAGAACTCAAATTCAGCTGGAAGCGGGACTCATCTTCCAGAAAAAAAAACAGCAAATAATCTGTCGTTGTTTGTTTTGTAATGGCTGACAATTGGCGTCAAGCGTCAACTATATAGCGATGTTATTGAGAAACACTCCATGATACGTAAAAATGACATAAAAGTGTCGCCATACAATTCTAAACAATATCGCATCAATTCCAACACCATGCTTTCAGGTAAAATAAGAATCACTTTCATTTCAAAAAAATGGTGACATTCACAAGAAATACAGATAACATAATATGAAATGACGTCACAGAAGCATAGTTATAATAATATTTGTATGTGGACAAAAATTTATAAAGATAGATAGATACAGGTGTTATTCAAGTAAATCATTAGAAATTGATGAGAAATAGTTATGATCATGTTCTACACAAAACCTGACGATAGATCACAATCGGAGAAAGTGTCATAATAGATTATGATGATATATATATTTAATTGTGATCCAGAAATTCTTCTATATTATGAGGTTCAATAATAAGTAGGCAGTTCATTGTACAATTGTATAGCGGCATAAGAAGGGTGTTATTCAGTTGCTACCAATCTGTGTATTAGGTAAGATATTTTGTTTGTGTGTCCGATGACTGTGTAAATCGTTAAATTGTGTAAATTTGTTTTTTGTACAAGTACCATAACATTCATATTTAAACAGGGCGTACACTTTAAGTATGCGTTTATTTTTGAAGATTCCTCTACAGGAGTCCCTATAGTTCATTTTGAAAATATTTCTTAATGCTCTTTGCTGAGTTGTAAACAGATGGCTTACGTTACTATTAGGTACCCAAAAAATAATCCCAACTTTCAATGATGACTCAAAAGATGCAAAATAGATAATTTTTAAAGATTTTGTGTCAAGGTATTTGCTGATCACTCTCAGACTATATGATATATTCCCTATTTTATTTCCTAAGTGTTCAATATGAGAGTTCCATTATAAATACACCTAGAAATTTGGTTCTCTTTTCTATCATTTCATTGTTCAGTAATTAATTGCACTATATTCGGTATACTAATCTTTTGCTGTTGTGTTTGAAAAAGGATATTGTTAGTTTTTTTTTCCACATTCAAAATGAGTTTATTTCTTGTGAACCAGTTAGGTGCTACGTCTAAGAATATATCTGCATCTTGTGTTGAGTCGAATAGATTTGATCCAGCAACTCATAAATTTGTATCATCTGCATACTTAGTAACAGTGCAGGATGGATTCACAGGATGGTGCAATTTTCTACAATATCATTGATCATGTGATACTGCCTTGAGGAAGCAGAGCAGTACCACGAATTCCATATCGTTTTGTTTTTCGAAATGTTTATGATTGAGGCAATCATATGCTTTGGATAATTCTGAAGAAATTCCCAGCAATAAATGGTTGTTTTCAAATGAGTTTATAATCCTGTCGGTAAATTGCATGATAGCTGTTTCTAGAGATCTACCTTCAATGAGAAAAACAAAGATCTACAAAATATGTTTGATATAAAAAACAACAACTGTACATGTTCATCCAATTGGACTACAAATAGTTTTGCTTATTTTCCAACCACAGCAACTGAAATTCTAAATGTTATTAGTGGTATAAAAAAACAAAAACTCTGTAGGTGATGACCAAATGAATATTAAATTATTGAAACATTTAAAAGAGCTTATTTCTGAGCCCCTGGCTCACCTAATCAATCAATCATTCGAAACAGGAATTTTTTCCAATGACTTGAAATTATGTAAAGTAATTCCTATTCATAAAAAATTGGATTCTACTTCTATTGATAACTATAGACCAATTTCACTGTTAAATATCACTTCAAAAATATTTGAGTGTATATATCACAGTAGACACATTTCTCAGAAAAATACAGCGTTCTGTCCACTAATCAACATGGCTTCCGATCGGGAAGATCCACAGAAGGAGCTGTGCTTGAATTCATGAATATTGTGTATGAGTATCTAGACAAAGGGACTCACAGTTGCCGGGGTTTTCTTTGTCCTCACGAGAGCATTTGACAGCCTCAATATTACATTTCTCAAAGATAAACTATATGCTATTGATATAAGAGGTCCTGTGCTCGAATTACTAGGCTCATATCTAACTAAGCGCAGATTTTATGTTCAAATAAAAGACGAGAAATCTGATATATTTGATACTGATATAGGCGTTCCACAGGGGTCTGTGCTGGGGCCACTTCTGTTACTTATCTTCATTACTTTTCGTTCTTCAATACTATTTACGGCAAATAAAAACGAGCTGGATCGACTCCAAAAGCAACAAATTAGAGCCATGAGAGTCATACTGGGGGCACCAAGAGGCACACCAATAGTCATCATGTTGAGAGAATTGAAATGGATGTCGTTAGAAGACTATGTGTACTACCATACAATGGTACTGATATATAAGAAAATAACTTATAATGAAAATTATCATAATTATATGTAATATAAATGTACTGAAAAATCGATTTATCATGCAGGAATGTTGGCTTTCAATAATTTGGATGATGGTATCAAGGATTGTAATTCGATAGTTCAATTCAAAAGAAAATTGAAATTGCACGTAATGGGCGAATGATTTTATTATTATTTTTGGGTTTGATTATCCCATAGCTATTCTAAGGTTTTAAAATTGTTATATTTGTTATTTTGTATCCGTATCAATACTTGTGTCTTACCCTCGTTACCTACTTTTATATATATATAAGTAATTGAATTTTATTATTTGTGAGTGTGACCATTTATTTATATTTTTCATTCATTGTTTGAATATTTTGACATTAGCCTATGCTGTGCTAAATAAAGGAATAAGGAATGATCTACTCGAATGCATTAACGATACACTAATAATGTATGCAGGCGACTCATCGGTGGTAGTTGCTGCGCAGACTCCCGAGGAATTGTATCAGAAAACAAAACGTATCGTTAACACTTTTCAGAACTGATGTAGTCAAAATTCAATTAAATGAAATCTTGATAAGACAACATATATGAACTTTAGATACAGAAGGAATACTTCACGCATCATCATGTCTGATATTGCCTATGTAACAGAAATTACATTTTTGGGTATTCATTTAGATGAGTTTGTGAGTTGGGACAAAGACATAGATCATATCAGTAAGAAACTCAGTTCAGCATTCTATGCCATTATACAATTAAAGAAAACCTCTAATTTGAATACTCTCATCAGTGTATACTATTCATTGGTTTATAGTCATCTTTCATACAATGTCTTTCTATGGGGTAACGCTGTTAACTGGAAAAAAGTATTTATTAAACAGAAAAGAATAATGAGACTTATCTTCAATATTCCACATGGTAACACCTGCAGGCATATTTTCAAAGAGAATAACATCCTAACCCTATCATCAATTTTCATATTCAAAACTCCCCTTCATGTAAAGAACAACTCACACAGGTTTTCAAAACACTCTGATCATCATGGATATCTTACCAGGAATGCTCATACTTTTGATATCATAAGACACAATCTGTCTTGTACTCAAAAATCCCCGGACTATTTGGTAATCAAACTATACACAATCATTTACCTCGAGAAATTAGACAAATGAATCTGAATAATTTCAAATCAACAATAAAGAGCATACTGGCTCAGGGGACTTATTATAATCTGAATGAGTACTATGAATCCAGCTTGCTATAACGGAGTAGTGGCATAGCTAATTATCAGCCTGTATTCTACTTGATCTTATGCCAGCCTGTATTATTAATTTTACCTTTAACTTGCTATCTTATATGCAGATTTCAATTTTGAATTGTAAATGTTACTTGTTGTCCTTATGTAAAAATATTTTAAATTTAAATGATGTCTCAGCTTATGCTACATACTTTGATAAACTTTCAAAATTGACGTGTATATCCATCTACTGATGGCTGTTGTATGCTTATACGAATAAATTTTATTATTTATTATTAATAATATATCTGTGCTGCATACTATTAATTTGTTCACTATCATTCAAAAAGTTCATTGGACGGTCACACATTGCCATCTCAAACAATTATGAAAAGGCCGGGTGAGATACTAATGGGTCTAACATTTTCGAAAGACTCGTGGTCACTTTTTTTATGTATAGGAAATTTTTCTGGAAATATACCATATTCAAATGAACCTTTGATTATGTGGCAGATTGCATTACTAACTGTATGCAAAGAGTATTTGACTATATTTACCGGAATGTCATCGTCACCACTGGAGTGTGTATTTTTTAGCCTAGTTCCCAAATCAGCAATTTCACTTATTGTGATTGGCCTTTAGAATATTGATTGAATATTGTTGGGAATGTTACAGTTAAATGGTAGAGAACTCACATTTTTTGAGCATTTGTGAAATAATTTGCAATAGGAAATTGTAATATTTGCTTGGAACTTCGCAAAGATCTCCCTGTAAGTTTGATTCCCTTTTCCTGCATTTGCCTATTACTTCGTTATGTACCTATGTTCCACATTGTTTTCATATTATTGTATGATGCAACTATTCTCTTCCCAAAATTTTCTTATTAGCAAATCATTGTGACGTTTTTTCATTCCTTTAAGAATAGTGTTTAGTTCCGGATTTTAATTTGATAACATCTTTCGAAACATATCAATCAACATTTAACAAACAAATCTAGAATTGACGACTATCTAACACAACAGAAAATTTTATCTCCCAACCAATTTGGATTCAGGAAAAATATTTCTACAGAAAATGCTATTACTTGCTATGACAAGTAATATTTATGATTCACTCGATGATAGATTGCCAACTATCTGTGTTTTTCTTGACCTAGCAAAGGCATTTGATACAGTCAGTCATGAAACACTTTTGGAAAAATTGCAGAATATCAGTTTTCGCGGAATAACCCAAGATTTATTTGCAAATTACCTAAACGAAAGAATACAAGTTAATATTGATGACACATTTAGTGATCCAAACTTTTTTCAATATTTATTATTTATTTATTTATTTATATCCAAACAGACACTAGGTCTTATTACATGGATAAATAATATATACATACAGTGATCAAGTAACAATTTCTCATATGATAACAATATAGTTAGGTAATCTATACAAAAACACATACGTAAATGAAATTACTCAAACACTCATATTCAGAATATAATTGAGGCACATACGCCTAAATTTAATTTGTGAGAGGGTCCAATATAATTCAATCATACCATTGAAGCTGTTGGCTAATCGAAATATGGTGTACCACAGGGTGTAGTTTTAGGTCTTTTGTTATTCAATATTTATCTAAACGATCTTTTTTTACTCAAATCCAAAGGAAAAATTCATGCGTTCGCGGATGACACTGTTATATTTTACACTGCTAAAAGTTGGACAGAGTTAAAAAAAATAGTACAAGAAGATTTCAAAAATGTTAAAAAATGGTTCGATAACAATTTATTGACAATAAATTTCGATAAAACAAAATATCTTCCCTTTTCTTCTTACGAAAATTCACTACCAAATTGGGGCCCTATTAAAATTACTAATAAATACTGTACAAATCTTGGATAGTTACTGAATCAAATACCTTGGCATAATGATAGATAGACATCTGAAATGGGATCAGCAAATATATTTTATAGTAAAAAAACTTCAAAATCTTCTTCCCAAATTTCGACAATTGAAAGGATTTTTAACAAAACAACAACTTGAAATTCTATATTCTGCCTTAATACAATCCCAAATAAGTTATGGAATATTGGGCTGTGGCGGGGTGTCTAAAATATATAGACATAAACTGGAAATAATACAAAAAAGATTTCTGAAAATAATTTACAATAAGGACTGGAAATATTCAACTGAATTATTATTCGAAGAAAGTGAAAAAATGGATATAAATCAATTATATATTTATAGAATGATGATTTACATTCATAAAAATACAAAAAAATCATAATGAACATAAATATGAAACTTGAAATAAAACTGTTATTACATCTAAAAAGAAAATTAAAAAGAAAATTGCACAAAGAAACTACAAGTTTATGATACCATATCTTTACGACAAAATACCACATGAAATCAAAAAAATTAAATCATTATCATCATTTAAACAAAAAAGTAAAATATGGATTATCAAGACCTCTCGAATTTATTTTGACACATTTTTGAATAGTTTATGAAATTGGTTTCTTTAAATTGATGATTATCTAGGTATGTAACTTCAAATGTATTGATTGTAAATTGTTATTACCTTCAGTTAACCTGTTAACCTTACAAGTTCTCTTCGTAAGGTTTGTTTTTCAGTTTATTCATAAAAATGTATATTCATAAAATTTTCGAATTGTAATTATTATTATCTATTCATGAATAAACTTATATATTATTACATAGACATAGCGCTGTAGCTGGCCTTTCAGAACTACTAGGAACATCCTGCCATTGTATATTATCTTACCTTGGTCTAATCCTCTCGATGGTTTCCAAGAGGAAATCATTTGGTGTAGAAACATTGAAGGCTAGCATGAGTGGAGGAGGCAATGGTACTGGTAAAGCTTGACTAGAAGCTGCTTGTATTGCTTGATGTTCTACCAACTGTTCCCGATATTTAGCGCCAATTTCCAAACATTCGAGAATACTTTCTGCCTGGAAATTTTATTTTATTTAAGCTATTACTTATTATAATGAAATTTATATTGAAAAAATACGAGTTTCACTTCGCCGTTTAGTAAAAGCAAATTTTGAATGGTATCCAAGCTCACAACAAAAAGTGATTCAATGTTGTTATTCACCCTGTATTACAAAAATTCCAGAAATATATAGATTTTTGCCATAAAATGATTTTGACTTTCAACAATTCATCAGTATCAGATTGATTAATAGAATATCAACAAATCATTATAACAAATTTTATTCATAACAAAAGGTAATATTAGTGGTAGAGGTTCGAACTTTCATTGTCCAAACCATTTAACTTCTTTGAAACCTCTTACGAAATAGTTCAGAAAATGAAGCTGAAAAAATGCTAAAACCTCGCAATTTTTTCGTCCAGCACCGATTTGTACAGAAATTTGGGATTAGGTTTATTACACCCTCTAGTTCATTTTCTATATTGTGCCGTTGTACGCTTTTTGTTTTCCAGGGGTGAAAACTACCCCTAATTGTAAAAAATTATTAAATAACATTAAAAACCTGAATGTGGGTAAAAATAGTTAAATAATGATTTTTTCATGCTCTAGAATACAATTTCATAATCTTTCAACCTACCCTATTATAAACTACCCTTGAAAACATTGAAATTTTTATAATATGTCTTCGAACTTTAGAATACACTGGGGAGAAATCAACGAAATATACACTCACACACGGAAGTAGATGTTTCTTCTTCTCTGTCTTCCAATATGAATTGAAAAAGTGGAACACGTATAACGGCCGAAAACACCGTTTATGTAGATTACTACGCTCCGAAGCAGATAATTCAAATTTTTCAAAAAAAAAAAATTATCGGTTTTTTAAGCATAGCTCCTTGATTTAAGATGATAGAAATTTTTTTTTGAGAAACGATTTTGTAGGGCTTTTCAAGAGCTATGAGACTATGTGGATAAAATTACTCAAGATCCCCTAATTTTTAAATGGGGAGAGTTTAAAGCGCTTGACTGAGGTGATGTTCGATCGTAAATGTAGGTGTTAAACGGCTATATCTCGACGAATATTCACTTTACAAAAAATCAAAAAAAGCTACAAATTAGTACCATATCGTTTATTCGTATCTTTAGTATTTTGAGAGATATTTTTAAGAAAAGGGTTAAAAACACGAAATTGAAAAAAATCATTTTCTATTTAAACTCCAGTTTTTCTAAAATCAGGCATTTTAAATTGGTCAAACTTCGTGGTGTATTCTGCCGTCAGAAGAAAAAAACCACGTATTCCACAAATTTATCAAAATTGAGATATATCATTTGGAGGGCTTGTATAGGCTTTTTCAACGATTTGACGAAGAAACATGTGCGTATTTTACACTTTTAATATCAGTTTGGCTATTTCGATGTCACGTATTTGACTCTTCTAAATAGAAGGTACTAAGTATTAACTACGTAAACATATAATACTACGAAATAGCCGCGCAAAAACATTGGACTTACGTGTTTTTTCCCTAGCAACTCTACGTATTCGAAGTTATTTCGACACTTCCGCGGTTTTTGTTTAGCCAAAACTTTCAGATCAGAGGCCATTCACATACGTACTGTTTTGTTTTACCGGACTCTCATAATAAAACGTACCGATTATTATTATTAAATGATGAATCGCGGACGGTTTTTGGTCAATTTAGCATTAAATAATGCAGAATATAACAAAGTATGTGTTCCAAAGTGGAATATGAAGGCTAGCCAAAAGTGTGTCCCTACTGAAGACAGCAAGAATAACGATAATAATCTTCAAATCCATGAGGCATTGAATTTACCTATTTTGACTGAAGACAATTACTAAATTGGATTCATGTCATATGCCTCAAATCTTAAATGAAGGTAAGTACTTTATTTCAAAGCTGAACTATTATTATTCACATAAAAGTTGAATTGTGTTCATCGGGCACACTCAGGAAAAAAAGTTTGCAGGAATTCACGTATTTTGACATCCTGAACAAAAAACTCGGATACAATTTTCGGCGCTCCCAATTAGTTTGGAAGATATAGGCCAATTTTTGGGGGAAAATGGGATTTTCTAGTAAATAACACTCGAAATATCTCCTTTTTTATCAGCACAATGTACACACCCTTAATCATCCGTTTCACACATTTTTTCACTAGAAAACAATACTTTAATTCAAATGCACTTTTCTTCAACATCAACAAATATTCGGCACACCGGCACGGGAATATTAGTCAGTGCCGGGATCTGTTGTTTTCCTGACTGCTAAATTAACGAGGCATTTTTTTATGAGAAGGGTGTGTACATTGTACTGATGAAAAAGAAGGGGCATTTCGAGTGGTATTCTGCTGCAGAAACGTGCAGAAAGAGGCGGTCAAAAGCTCAAATAAAGGCCACGTTACAGTTAAATGTATGAACATAATTGATATAGCTGATTGGAAAAACTGTTCTTCGATCACAAAGATAAATAAATTGAATCCTAGACCGTATTTACGTGAAGTCTCGGAAATACTGATTACAAAAGGAAAATTTCCATTTTCATACAGAACTTATGAAAATGATATATTTGTTGAAGCGGACATTCTGCAAAAAAAATTATGAAAAATAGCAACCTCATGCGACCCACTTTCCGTAGTACCCCGTGTGGTATAACTTCGGAAAAGAAAGAATCTATCATAAAGAATTTGGGACCACTAATGCCAGAAACCAGACTACCTTTTTGGCAAAATATTCCAATTTGTAACAATTAGTACCATCATTGTATATCATTATTATTAAATAGACTATCTTGATAAATAAATACCTTTTTTGTTTTGTATGTTGCAACGTGCAAAAAATATAATTTGGACTTTTTTATTTCACTTCCTGATGTACCTATATATCTATTCTTTAAAATAAATAAAGTATGTTTCTTTACGACATGAACATCGAAAATTAATCCTTGTATTGAGAAATCACGTATTTACTAACATTTTGATAAGAAAGAACAGCGTGAAACCGAAATGCACGCAGTTTTTTCTTAGGAATACGATCGTACGTATTTTTTCTTCAGTAAATCAAGTCATATTTTGTAGTCAATACGCTGTATTTTCAATATTTATGCCATAAAACAAATACTTTTTGTTGAATAACCACGTTGTTATACTCATTCACCTATTTTTATTGTGAGCAATCCTGGAGTCAAAGAAAAATTCAAATGAAACAAATAATAACCGTCTTTTCAACGACCCGAACTATTTCCCTCATTTTCTAGACTTTGCCATTTTGTGGTTTACGTGGTTATTCTCAATGACGGCAGCATTAATAGTACATATATAAAGAGAATCACTCAAGGGTGGCGATCAATTTTAGTTGGAGGGTACTTTGGGGGTTGTTTTCACAGATTTCTTTCATAGAAAAAAGCGGGTACCGATCTTATTTTGATCATAGGTCGGTCAATTTTCATGCTAGGAAGACATTCTTTCATTTGTTTGAAAGCTCTCATTGAATACTTCATGAGCTTTCTTCGAAAAATGCAAATTTTTCTCGTTATTTCGCTTCAAATCCAATTTATACATTTGACGTAAAAAGCTAAGCATTAATTTGCTGTATCTCCGTTCGTATGTGTCGTAGAAAAATTATCAGGAGAGCATTTATTTTGATTTTTCAATAGCTACAATTTGTCCTTCCACCTTTTTTTTGATAAAATGTATAGTTTTAGAGTTATTTGCAGAAAGCCATTTGAAAAAGTCGATTTTTTCGTCAAAAAACTGTTACTTTCAACTTCGAATAACTGAAAAAATATTACTTTACGGAAAAAACGTATAGAACATTTTTTTCTTAGAATTACTTTTTCCGTCGATTCCTACAGTTGAAATGTGATAACAAATTTCCACCCCTGTGATGGGGTGGCAACTACCCCCAAGGCTCTAGCGTACAGCGGCATGATATAGAAAATGATCCTCGAGCTATTCCCTACCTTCTGTGAAAATTTCAGATAAATCCATGGTGGACGAAAGAATTGCGAGCCAAAATGCTTCATTTCCTGAACTAAAACATAAAATGTCCAAAATAAAATTATATGTTAGTTTATGAGCATAATCAAGCATATCAAAACTATATTTAAGAGAATATTCAAAATCAGATCAATCATTTTTTCAGGGGAAATATTAAACAATTCAATCGAGCCAAAAAAAATCTACAGAAATCACATGAGAGCGCAAGAAAATGTAACAAAATAAACTCTAAAAGAAGCATTGATAGAGTGGAAATTTAAATCATGATATTCTGTAGAATAATGAGATAACTTAATTGAAAACATCCATGTGAATCATGCTTATAGCTACCGTTGAGTTTCTGATTCGAAATAAGAGGCACCTATAATTCACTGTAAGCTATTTTATAGTGTTCATTCATACACCCAGCGAACTGTATATTACGATATCCTATATAGGAGTTTTCGTTTATTTATTTGTCTTTTGATCAGAAATATTCACATGAAATGAAAAGAGTTGGGAAAAACTAAAATGAAATAGTTTTCACCGAGTCTGGGAATATATGCAATATCTTGGGCAGTGGCCCTTTGAATCAAATGTAATTTTATTTTGTTCTAATAATTTATCAAGATGAAATCAATGTGTATCCTCATTTTTCAAAATTAGCAATTTGTACTTAGGTATGTTTTTCTCATATTAATATATCTGCATTTATTATCACTATATCTCCACTGTGATTGTGAAATACCTGAATATTCTTTTTGTTGTGTGAATATATAAATTTTCACAAATTGATTGCATACGGTAAATCGCAAATGTTAGAAATTTTTGTCAAGAATATTCCTTCTTACTATTAATTTTTCAACTTTGTCTGATAACAGCAGAAAAAATATGAAATTCGGACTTATGATGAGAACTTTTAATATTTACCGCTTTTTCGCTGCCTATTGTCCTTTTTGAAGGCAAGTTCAGGCCAGGTTGACCAGGTATCGCCGTTTTCTCCTCAGTAGCAAGAGCTTCCTGTTGTTCTCTTTCTTCTTCTTGTTCGTCTTCCAGGACAAGTGGCTGGTCGGATTTTTCATATAATCTCAACACCTGATCTGACCCACAGGAGACAACAAACTGTCCGCTCGGACTGACTGCAAGGGATCTGGCTGTTCCAGCATGTCCCTATAAATGGGTTAAAAAAACATATTGAACAAATGGGATTGGGAATTTGTGCTACAGCTATAAAATAGTGGTTGCGCAACCGAAACACAGTAAGCGATCCAAATTGACGTGGCAAATGATAAAAATAAGTGCTTTTAACTAGCAAACAATTATCAGTTTGAGATGAAAGAGTTTTCTGTTTCTAGAAATACATAAAAACTCTAGCATCATGTAGTGTAGTGATTAGCACGTCTAGGAACCACCGGATGACTATCGTCAGCGAGCAAATGGCGATTTTCCTTAGAGGTGAACACCCTCGGCACCAGATTCAGACTTTTGTTTTGAAGGAACAGACAATTCGAAATGTTCTGTATCTGCAAGTCCAGCCGAGTTTCACCGAGGAGACCGACGCCACCTTCTGCATGACCATCAACAGCCAGCAAATAGCATTTTGCCTCAGAGGTTAACACCATTTGTACCAGGTTCAGACTTTCATTTCCTTAGGGACAGACCGTTTGAAATGTATTGTGTTTGCAAGTTCAATCAAATGTCACTGAGAAGACCTATGCAAATTGACCGAAAACGATTCTCGTTCGCGGCGGGTCATTTGTTATGGTTTCGCCGTATGATGTGCCCGCTGTTAAAGATCTCTACTTGGTATAGTAGGTTTGATTCTTTGGTCAACCAGCAGGTGGCGTTTCTCCTTTGAGGTTCATACCATCTGCGCCAGTGTAACAAGTAAATTGTTACATGTCCTATGAATCATTAAAAGTCTCAAGTCATGACAGTTCATTCTGAAAATCTACAAATATTTTGGTAACGTATCCGTAAGACGCAAACAAATGCCTACCTTAACGCTCACAAATAAACAACTATTTCAATACTCGTCAATAAACGGCTATCGATCGCGGTTCTGTGACCTCCGTCAATTCTGTCAAAATTTCGGCGTGAAGATGGAAGTAGATGTGTTTTCGACCGGAAATTATTTTTTTTGTGTAGACGGAATTAATAAAACCGGTGAGCACCTTGTTTCACTCTCTTTTTCGACTGGAGGAATTAGAGGCATATTTGCTGTGTGTTTGTGCACTGAGACGCCATTTTTCTGATTGAATATCTGAAGAGACGCTATCTTTTTTTTGCTGAATAAATATCGGAAGATTTGGTTCTTCGATTCCTAAAGGGACTAATAAAGGTTAGTTCGAATGATTATTCATATTTTTATATTGATTGCCCGTATATAAAATTCTTTCCAGGCACTAAATAAGGTTAGTTTTATTATTGAACACATTTTTCTATTTGAGGTTGCATCACACAACTTTCTCAGATTTTACCTTACCAAATCCCTTGCTTTTTCGATGTGGTTTTATTTCATTGAGATTATTTAAGCTAAATTTCAACGCTTCATGTATATGTGTGGCTATTTTCACATGCTTTCAGTCGATCCCAGAGCTTCTGTTTTTACAACAATAGATATAATATTCAGATTTGTGTAAGCTTTGTAATGTACATGTTATGATCATATTGTGTTAATCGTTACTATTAAATTTGTGATAATGGGACACAGAGCTCGAGTCGAATGGAGGTGTGTAGAAGTGGTGCATTTCTTAAGGCCTATAAAACTTACAGGTCCCTTTCAAGCCGGGGCATATCTGGAAACCCAGACATTTTCAAGCCGGGGCATATCTGGAAACCCAGACATTTTCAAGCCGGGGCATATCTGGAAACCCAGACATTTTCAAGCCGGGGCATATCTGGAAACCCAGACATCTTTAAGCCAGGGGCATATCTGGAAACACCCTTCTGAGTCTGGCTATCTCTACAAAGACCTTTTTGAGTCGGGCAAGTCACACACATCCAAGCAAGCTGGGACATCCAGGAGCACTTCCTTTCGGAGATAAGTACACAAACTTGTGTACTCCTAGTGTTTTTTTTTTAAATTCATATTCATTATTTATGTTTTGATAGGAAATAAATGTCATATTTTATTGTTAATTAACTTGTTAATTTTCTCATAACTGTTCACTACTGGTGGTGGCGCCCTTAAAAAAATATAAACATTGTAAGGTCTCAACAACGGCAGTGCAATGTCCACCAATAGTGAATAGTCTCCAGTCTAACCCACCTGAAGAGAGTCTCTGTCTGCTGCTAGTTTTCTTTTTTTTTGAACTTAACGTTACACTAAATTGACGCCAACGTGTGGGGCTGGTTTTTGAGAAGATTAACAACTTGTAAAAGGAGAAACACTGGGAGATACATTTCTTTTTTTTCAAAATTTTTCTGAATCACTTTTGAATATCTACCGCTTACTTACCGTTCCTAAAATTCTCAAATAAGACCACTTATATTTATCTTTCATTCTGCTTTTGAGTTATCGAGTCTTAAGAGAAGAGAAAAATTGCCTGTTATCTCAACTATCTTTTGAATATCGAATATTTTCTATTTCTTAATATATCTTAATACTTCTATATTTTTTTTAATATTTGATTTGAATATTTAGCTTGTCTTTGGTATTATCATGTCTCACTTTCGATTGAACGTTGACTATTTGTACACTCATGAATTAGAGCATGAAATCAAAGCTCGTGGGTTAGAGGTTCCTGTATCTGCTAGTGATCGTAGAAAATTATTAAGAGGCCAACTCAAACAAGAGGCTGATAATCGTAGCACTCTTACATTTGTTGAGAATCTAAACTTTGAATCTGAAATAACTGGTATTGAGGAAAGTATTAGAGATTTAGCTATCAAAATTCAATCTTTTCGTGGAACTTCCTCAGATCTTGAATTTATAAGATTTACTCATAGATTAACACATGTTTCTGGCCGCATCTCTAGATTATCTTGCACTTCTGATGATGAAGAACGAACAAAAAAAAAGTATTTACAGGAAGTTTTAACTTTAGAAGGTGAACTTGATATGAAAGTAATTTCACAACCAGGGGCTCATTCTACACCAAATCATACAGTTTTGGGTGCCTCTAGTTTTCCTTTTGTCAAGCCAATTCCTATTCATAAATGGGGTGTTCATTTCACTGGGACCAATGATAAAGAATCTGTAGTGGGATTTTTAGAAAAAGTTGAGTGTTTCCGATGTGCTCGAGGAGTATCAGACTCTGAGATTTTTGCTAGTGCTGCTGAATTGTTTCAGGGTAAAGCTTTTACTTGGTATCTCAATAATAGATCTAGATTCAGTTGTTGGGCAGATTTAGTTTCCAAACTTAAATCAGATTTTCTTCCCTACAATTATCAAGAAGATCTCTTAGAAGAGATAAAAGGTAGAAAGCAAGGTTCAAGTGAAAGAGTGGCCTTGTATATTAATGCGATGAATGGACTTTTTAATCGTCTGGAGAGTAAACCAGAAGAAAAAGCTATAGTTCGCATAATTCAGCGTAATCTTCTTCCTTCGTATACTCAACCTTTGGCCTTATTAGACATAGATTCAGTTGACGATCTCACTGATAAGTGTAAGCGTCTTGAGGAGTCCCTTACCTGGTCTCATAGACCTCAGTCTTTCCCTGTGAGAAAAACTGGCTTTTTAGAACCTGATCTTAGTGCTCCCAGCACATCAGGGTACCGTTCTCTTTCCTCATCCTCTGGAGTCAGGGGAAATATTTCTACAGTGTCCTCCAACATGAAATGTTGGAACTGTAACTTTATGGGACATACTTATAGCTCATGTTCTAGGCCAAGGAAGATGTTTTGTTATGGCTGTGGAAGAGCAGGCGTTACTAAACCAAGATGCCCTAATTGCTCAAAAAACGAAGCAAGCGGTGTTGTGTCCCTGGACAACACAACTGCTTCTCCACAAACATCAGGGAACGAAAGCCAACAAAACAAACCTCAGAAGGGAAAGAAGAAGTCTCAGGATACTCCAAGCACAAGCAAAGATTAAAGAGGGATTTTATTCCTCCAAACAAAAATGCTAAGTTACCTTTTCTTTCTGTGAAAACAACTAAATTAGAGTGGGAAAAATGGCTTGATAATGTTGGTAAATTTTACAAACATTCTATAAGAACACTTGATTTAGCTTCTCTTTTGTTCAAGAAGGGACATGATAATAGACCATATATTAAGATTAAACTCAACAATCATTCAGTATCTGCTTTAATCGACACAGGTTCTAATCTCTCCGTGTTAGGAAGAAATGGCATAAACCTTCTTAGAGATGTTGTTCCTATAAATGATATTTGTGTTAAGGTGACAACAGCTGATGGACAACTTCAGAATGTCCAAGGTTTTGTTGAAATTGATATTATTATACAGAACGTCTCTAGAAAGGTTAAGTTCTATCTCATTCCCTCTGTCACTCATGATGTGATCCTGGGCATGGATTTTCTTAAAGCTTTCAATGCTAATATTGACTTTACTGATTTTTCCCTTAATGTCAGCTCATTATCTCTGTTTGTGATCAATACTATACAGGATGTCTCTAAATTATCGGTCATTCAAAAGGAAAAACTTGATCAAGTTATTGGGAAGTTTAAGACTCTATCTCCTAAAGGTAAATTGGGTAAAACTCATGTTCTTGAGCATTATATCGACACTGGGAATTCCCCTCCATTCCGACAAACACAGTATCCTCTTCCACAAGCAATGCAGGAGTACATCAATAAAGAAATAGATGAACTTCTTGACTTGGGAGTAATTCAGGAAAGTACAAGCAGTTATTGCAGTCCCTTATGGCTTGTCAAGAAGTCAAATGGGTCATACAGAGTTTGTTTTGATGGGAGGAAGTTGAACAGTGTAACTATTAATAGGGATGCTTATCCCCTTCCTCGAATTGACACTATTTTGAGCAAACTTCGTGATGCGAAGTATATTTCCTCTATTGACCTGAAGCAAGCTTTTTTTCAAATTCCTTTGGAAAAATCATCTCGTCAAAAGACAGCTTTTGCAGTTAGTGGTAGAGGATTATTTGAATTTGTTACTATGCCTTTCGGGCTGATCTCTGCTTCTCAGAGTATGTGTCGGTTAATGGACATTGTGATTGGTCCATCCCTAGAACCTCATTGTTTCTATTACCTAGATGATCTAATAATTTGTACTCCCAATTTCGAGAAACATCTGGAAGTTTTGGAAAAAGTTTATGTTAAGTTGCGGGATGCTAACCTAACCATTAATTTGGATAAATGCCATTTCTGTCGTTCCTCCCTAAAATATCTAGGTTATCTTGTAGATGAAAACGGTCTCAGAACTGATCCTGATAAGGTATCGAGTATCTGTAACTTTCCGGTTCCCCAAACTACGACCCAGGTTCGTAGACTGATAGGTATGATAGGATACTATCGTAGATTTCTCAAGAATTTCTCAACTTTAGCTGCTCCTATTACTGATCTGTTGAATAACAGAAAGAAAGGACAGTCCATTATATGGACACCTGAAGCTAACGAGGCATTTGAGAAAATTAAAATATCCCTTACTACAGCTCCTATCTTAAGCAGTCCCGACTTCACTAAGGAATTTTTTCTTATGACTGATGCCTCAGACCACGGATTGGGATGTGTGATTTTCCAGATGGAAGGCAATCTAGAACACCCAATAGCCTATGCCAGCAAAAAGCTTAATAAATGCCAAAAGGTTTACACAACAACCGAAAAGGAACTCCTAGCAGTTTTGTTTGGCATAGAACATTTTCGATATTTCCTTGAAGGCCGTCATTTCTCTGTCATCACAGATCACGCTTCATTGACCTGGTTGCACAACATGAAAAATCCCTCACCCCGACTGGCCAGATGGATTTTGAAACTTTCCCAATATGATTTTTCGATTATTCACAGAAAAGCTTCAGGTACCGTGGTTGCAGATGCACTATCTCGCATTTATGATTTGAATCTGTTAGACTTATCTCTCTTACAGCCTGATGAATGGTACACTAAAATGATCCAAAATGTGAACAGCAATCCTGATAAGTTTCCTACTTTTAAAGTTGAAAATAATATCTTATACAAACATATTTTTGACAAATTTGCCCCTATTAGTAATGGATCAAATTGGAAGATTGTTGTTCCTACTAAAAACAGAGCAGAAATTCTATCTCAATTTCATGATCATCCTACGGCTGCACATTTTGGGTTATATAAAACTCTGGCTAGAATTTCTGAAGTATATTATTGGCCAAATATGAGGAAATCTGTCTATAAATATATCAAAAGGTGTAAGATCTGTGCATCATGCAAGCCCTCAAACTTACCTCAAGCTGGTCTGATGGGTTCCTATCGTAACATTAACTTCCCGTTTCAGCTTATCTCTTGTGATCTGTTAGGTCCATACGTTAGATCTCGTAAAGGCAATCAGTTCTTATTAGTCGTTGTCGACTGGTTTACCAAATTTCCTTTGGTTCATGCTTTACCTAAGGCTACGGCTCCAGCTATTGTTAAATTTCTTGAAAATCAAGTATTTCTTGTTTTTGGAGTGCCTCAAATAATAGCTGCTGATAATGGTAAACAATTCACTAGTAAACTTTTTACAGGTTTAATGGAGAAATATGGCGTTCAAAAGATCTGGTATAATGCTAATTACCACCCACAAATCAATCATACCGAAAGAGTAAATAAGTCCATTGTCACAGCCATTAGGTCCTTTGCCCATGAAGATCACAGAACTTGGGATGAAGAAGTTTACAGAATTGCCCAAGCCATTCGTCTATCAAAGCACGAAGTAACAGAGCAAACTCCCTCTTTTCTTGTTTTTGCTCGTAACGTACCTGTTTCTGGTGATTTCTTTGGTAAAATTGCTGACAACGCTAATAATGAGTTCACTATTTCTGATAAGGTTCATCGATTAGATGACATTCAAGAAATGCCTTCAATTTTTGATAGAGTCAGAAAACGACTACATGAATCTTACCTCAAAACAAAAAAACATTATAATCTTCGTAAGAGAGATGTTAAATTTCATGTAGGAGATTATGTTTGGAAGAAAAATTATCTTAAGTCAGATAAATCAAAATTTATAACAGCTAAACTTTGTCCTAAATATATTCCTTGTGTAATAACAAAAGTAGTATCTCCTCTGGTATATGAACTTAAGGATAGAGACGGAAATTTTCTAGGTAAATGGCATCAAAAGGATCTCAAAGCAGATGTTACTATGAGTGACGAGGATAATTTTTCGTCTGATGACAGTCATGACGATACTGAGTTGCTCAACTGATTTTGCTCAATCAATGTTCATGTATATCTTTTAGGCCACATTTTTCAATTACTGTTTTGCTGTATGTTTGAAAATTTTAAAAGGCCTTGCACAACTTTTGAATAAACTTTCTGCAGCAATTTCAATAGCCAAATTACCTAGCTAGTTCTCCATAACTCGGATAATCTGACTAGTACCTTTTTTTTATTATGAGTATGTGTAAATTTTATCAGAAATTTCTCTTCCATCACAATTTCCTTGGAATTTTTTTTTAGAACTAAATCTCATAAGATTTTCTTGAACGTAAGTTTTCTTTATGAATTAATAACATTCATCTTGCAAAAGATTCATATAGCTGTCGAACCTAACGTTCATTTTATCGAACAGTTGTCATAATCCATGGAGACACCCTGAGTAGTACTTTGATTAACAATAGCTATGTACATTACCTTCAGCTTTTTTTTGTATCTTTGTACCTCATTATGTATCCTGTTTCTAATTATATCTTTTGCAATCTCGTACCATACAAGTAATGCAATCATATACGTTCAGTAACTACCGACTATCGCTCATAGAAATATAGTATTTCTATTATCGGGCCAGTAAAGGCAAAATTTCACTTATGCAGATGTACCGTATTTCTATTATTGTGACAATGTAAGCAAATTTCATTTGTACAGAAGTGATACTTCATTAACGTGCCAACAATGCAAATTTTCTTAGAATATTTGGAAAATGGACTATCTGTGAATAGTAATCAGTCCAGAAATTCATAGTATCGTAGTATCTTGTAATTTGTGAAATTTCAAGTAACATATTATTTTGGAAATATAGTTTCCTTATTGTGGGAATGAGAGAGTGTTATAAAATATTGGAGGATGAAGAGTATTTGAATTAGAATCCCCAATTAACTCAGATCACTTTCTGTTCATATTACCTTGCTGCAATTATCTTATAGTAATAAGACTTCAATAAGCATATTGCTTCTATATCGTATCTTGCATTGTAGTGCAAGAACCTTTCTGATTGCATATTTGTATGAGGCTTACAGTTTTCCTCTTGAATTTCTGAAGGTAAAGTATTATTAAGAATTGATAATATCATTGAGGGTTGATTTTGAGTTCCATGTCTTGGGGTACATCATCTTCAAATCTTTTATTCCTTGATTGTGACTTTTGTACTTACTTAGCTATGAGTACAAGTTCTTTACTTCCTGATTCTTGTTTATCTATCTCTTTCTTGTATCTCTTTATCTTTTATCTCTATCGTACTTTGAATCTCCTCTAATGGCTCTGTGGACAGGGGCCTAAGAATTCTGCCACCATAGCATATACCAGATGGTAGGTAAAAGTCCTACAACTGGCCACTATCGATATTACATAACATCTAGTAATGGCTCTGTGGACAGGGGCCTGAGAATTCTGCCACCATAGCATACACCAGATGGTAGGTAAGAGTCCTACGACTGGCCACTTTTGATATTATATAACATCTAGTGACCGATCTGCCATTGATGATTGTCTTGGGATATTTAGATGATGTTAGTCATGCAGTAGTGTGACGAAGTCACCAATGTTCAATGTACAAAGCACTCTCGGTTTACTCTTATCACCTAATAAAAATTATCGCGCACGACACTGGAATCTCGGAATCTCCGACAACACCAGATATCTGCGACCCGAGTAGTTAGTGAGTAGTACCGCTAGAGGGAACCACTTACGCTTAGATATCGTGACTATAGCGGAGGACTACGAAAGCAGAAATTTGAATCGTCTCGACAGCAGTTCTGCAGTCGCGGTCTAGAAGGTGACAAGCAGAGAGCTAATTGGAGAGAGTACCGAACAGCCGTTCAGTCGTTCCGCCAGCCAACCGCTCAGCCGTTCCGCCAGCCAACAACCGTCCAGGACCGTACTGGTAACTTTTTGTAAGTGGGTGGTAAGAGTGAACCAGGTAGACTTTCAACCAAGGTAGTTATTTTCGTTATTTTTATTTAATACACTCAGTTCTAATTTAGTTTTGCATATCCGAAAATATTAGGGCCGGTAAAGGGTGGACCGTTTCGCATCACCTGTTGTGAAAACTCGGGTGTTGAGAGCAAAAACCCTGAAGAGTGTATTTTTTGGTACCTGTTGTGAATAACTCGGGTATCGAAGAATTCGTACTCTCATTATTATTTTGGGAATTTCCGTTATTAGTTTGTTGAACGTTTTGATTTTCAGCGCCTGTTGTGAATAACTCGGGCGTTGAGGTCAATAACCGTAAGGAACGCTTTTCGGTGCCTATTGTGGATAACTCGGGTATCGGAAAGCTTGTACTTGATATTACCGGTATTTTATTTTTGAGTGCTCTGAGTTTCAACACCTGTTGTGAAAAACTCGGGTGTTGAGAGCAGAAGCCTTGAGGAGAGTTTTCTGGACCTGTTGTGAACAACTCGGGTGACAGAAAGCTCTAGACCATCATTATCAATTACTTCCTTGAATAGATTGAAAAATCGGAACTGAGAGGTCGTTTTGTAAACTAGAGGGTACAAAGAATTGATATTGTATTGGTTGAGGGTCGTACCACCGTAGACAGAGCTTTAACCGATACCGTAGAGCTTGCCGCTTAACACTGTAATATATCGCTTAGATCATAGCTTCGACTTTCCGTAAGACCCGCTTGCTTTCTCTTGCTTTGCCCGTTTTGACTGTGTGCTTGCACGATATTTGTTGAACGTGTTGTTTGAGTTGATAATAAATTATACATTTGTCCGAAGTTACTTATGATTTATTGATAAACTCCTTACCTAGCAGTAAATTACCAGGACGTAAATTACGTATTCAAATATTCAACATCTTGTGACCCCTGGAATTATTTTACTCCACTGAAGCTGCTCGGAGCAGTGTCCTTCACACTCTAAACAGAAGGTGGCGCCCGAGAAGAACCTTGACCAGGGCGCCAAAGTGACAGGAGCTTAGAAAGAGCGTTACAAATTGGCGCCCGAGCAGGGACCGTTTCTTTATACCGTACCAAGGCCGTAGATTACCGAATTATCAACCAAACTAGGAAATTCCGATCCGAACAAGAAGGGAGCAAGATAGGAAGCTGAAACCGTCCAAAACCTACTCCGGAGGTTGGAAAACACCGAAACCCATCGAAAATCGCCGACCTGTCATTTTGACAGATTTTTCAACTTTCTGAACTTTGAGCGAGATCATCGAAAGACACCTCGTTTAATAGGTTTTCGGGGTCGCTGAAGCGAAATTCGCTACCCGTTTGACGCTCACTCTCGCCAGTTCCAAGATACCGCAGTCCAGAGGACGAAAAAGGAAAGTTTTGAGAAGGACCTTCAATAGAAAGTTCTACTACACCCTTAGAGCTATGTCGAGACACGAAGGAGAATCTGGTAACTCCTCCGACGAGGATTTCACGAAGAAGATAAACCTCGGAACAGAGCCGAGTGATGTCAGAGTGAGCTGGGTTTACCGCTTACGAAAAGAAGAGTTGGAGGCAGAGTTGGAAAAATTCCGACTAGAAGTTCCTGGGACCGTAGAGGAACAAAGAAAACGATTGGTGAAGTTTCTACGCGAGGGTCGATCATCACCGTTACCTTTGATGACGTCACCGTACATGTATCCGCCAGGAAATGTAGTTGTCCAAACTACATCTACGACAACTACCCCCACCACGACCATCTCATCCACCTATCTCACAACGACTCTCAGTCAGCAGACTACCGGAATACTACCGGGGCAGTCAACGTATGCGACCGGTGGAATCTACGCAGGAGTACCGTACTCATTACCGTCTTCGCTACCGTATTCATTTCCGCCAACGCTGCCACATTCCTTGCCATCCTGGATTACCGTCAGCCAGTTCCGTCGTCCCTACCGTCAGTTCTACAGACCAAGTGGGATCAATACCGTCGGGTTTAACACTACAGTTTTCGTCCTCTCAACCAGTTTTTCTTATCCGACGTCAAATCCCCTCTTCACTACCGTATGCAGTACCGTCTTCCCTCCCAACAACAATACCGTCGTCACTACCGTTTCCCCAAGCCATGTCGAATATGTCACCCTTGAAAGTACAAGACTGGAAGGTGACGTTCAATGGGAAAGGAGATCCGGCAGCCTTTCTTGAAAGGTTGGAAGAAATATGTGCGTCCCAAGGGATCAACCCAGACAGACTCCTCCCAGTGATGCCAGAATTGCTGAACGACCTGCCAGCCTTGTGGTTCCGAAATAACCATTTCCACTGGACAAGCTGGAAGGATTTTTGCACCGCCTTCAAGGACTTCTTCTTCCCTGTCAACTATCAGGTCGATTTGGAAGCTGCGATTAGCCGTCGAGTGCAATCCTTGGGTGAGGACACTTCCACTTATGTCACTGAGCTACAGACGTTGATACGTCGACATGGAGGAATAAATGCAGAACAAGAGCTCAACTGGCTATACCGTAACCTACACCCTGAATACCGCCAACGGATACGAAGAAACGACTTTACAGACATTCCGACCCTAGTGAGAGCCATTCGGGAATACGAGCTTCTTCGCCTGGAACTAACCCAAGTACACCGACCCACTGAGGATTACCACCGCCCACCACCACCTCCGAGACCTACTCTTCCGAGACCTGTACCTACACAGCCGCCCAGACCCACCGTTAACAACCCGCCCATGGTTAATAATCCACCCAGGACACGTGACAACAGGAATTCGACCGAACCGCCTAGACCTTCTCCACAAAACATAGATTGTTGGAAATGTGGACAATCTGGACACTATAGGAGTCAGTGCCGTGAACCCCCTCGGCTGTTTTGTTCCAGATGTAAGAGGGAAGGAGTCATGTCCAGGGACTGTCCTTGTTCCCGTTCGGGAAACTAGGTGGGTGTTGCACCGGAGTGAGGCCCGTCCAACACCGTCCACCAGAAGCCTCACCTGTCCCAAGTCCTAGCGGAACCGATGACAGACCGCACATTACCGTAGTAACCCCAGGAGGCCCAGTGAGAGCGCTATTAGACACAGGAGCTGCCTTATCCTACATCGGAGATCGTATAGCAGAACAATGGGAGATTGCAGGAATCACCCCCAGTAGAAATGCCGGAAGCTCAGCACGATTGGCCAACGGGGAAGTGATAGCAGTTGCCACAAGGTACACAGTGGATATCACCCTGGGAAATCACACCTTTTCCGAAACTTTTGGTTATATACCTGGACTCTCGACAGACATGGTCATCGGTATGGATATTCTTAGTAGAAGGCAATTTAATTTACATCTAGGAAGTGGCGAGATATGTATTGATAAAGATCCGGTTCCGAGAAATACTGTGCCATGTTTTCCCTTAGGGACTGACGATAATGACCCACCGTTTACCACCGATATTGACTCACCGTCTACCGTCGATAAGGAATCTCCGCTTACGCTCACCGTCGAGGAAGAGAATCGCTTGCAGGAATTTCTAAACCAAGAACTACCGTTGTTTGAGGAAATTCACGGGGTCACTCCGCTCATTGAACACCGTATCCGTCTGTCCAACTCAGAACCAATCAAACAGCGTTACCGACCTCAGAACCCTCGAATGCAAGACGTCATCAACTCCGAAGTTGATAGGATGTTGCAGGAAAATATCATCGAGCCGTCCGACAGCCCCTGGAGCTCGCCTGTCGTCATTGTCCGAAAGAAGGATGGCAAGCCCCGATTTTGCATTGATTTCCAGAAAGTGAATTCCGTCTCCGTTAAGGATGCGTACCCGCTACCATTCATCAATGCAGTCTTGGATAAACTCAGGCGGGCGCAATACATCTCCAGTATTGATTTGCGACAAGGATATTGGCAAGTCCCCTTATCCGAGGACAGTAAACCTATCACGGCGTTTACCGTACCTGGCCGTGGATTGTTCCAGTTCCGAGTTATGCCGTTCGGCTTGCATGCCGCTCCTGCAACGTTCCAACGCCTGATGGACAAAATAATCGGACCAGAAATGGACCCCTATTGTTTTGCATACCTAGATGATATTATCGTCTTGGGAAGTTCGTTCGAGGAACATCTTGCCAACCTCAAGGAAGTATTTAGGCGATTGAAAGCCGCTAATCTCCGACTGAACCCAGAAAAGTGCCAGTTCGGCCGCAGGTCACTAAAGTATTTGGGACACCTAATAACGTCCGAGGGAATCCGTACAGACCCCGAGAAAGTCGCCAGTATTGTGGAGCTCCGTGCACCAACAAACATCCGTGGGCTACGACGTTTCTTGGGGATAGCATCTTGGTATAGACGCTTTGTGCCCTCCTTCTCAGAAATTGCTGCTCCGTTGCATCGCCTGCTGAAAAAGGGACGTCGATGGCACTGGGGTGAAGAACAAGAGAGAGCTTTCCAACAACTCAAGGATTGCCTCACCAAGTCACCGGTATTAGCATGTCCAGACTTCAACAGACCGTTCATCCTTCAGACCGATGCGTCGGACCATGGCTTGGGAGCAGTGTTGACCCAAAATACAGAACAAGGTGAGCGTGTCATCGCCTATGCTAGTCGCTCCTTGACTTCAACCGAACGAGCCTATTCAGTAACCGAGAAGGAGTGTTTAGCGATTGTTTGGGGAATAGAGAAGCTGAGGCCCTACCTGGAAGGCTACCGTTTCCTAGTAATCACCGATCACCAATCCCTGCGATGGCTCCACTCGATAAAGAGCCCGACTGGACGTCTTGCTAGGTGGAGCATGTTTTTGCAGCAGTACGACTTCGAAATCAAGTACCGTCGAGGAGGTTTGAATAAGGTGGCCGATGCCTTATCGCGAGAACCCACCACAGAGAGCGAAGTCATTACACCAGAGATCGCCACCCTGGAAGGTAGTAATAAATGTGCATGGTACGACAGACGTAAGGAAGAAGTCCGTAAAAATCCAGAAGGCTTTCCGGATTTTTGTATTCGCGACGACCGATTATACCGACACTTCTGGGAGGCCAATGACCTAACGGAGCCAGAATTAGCAGATCCGTGGAAGCTTTGTGTACCTAAACCCATCCGACTTCAAGTCCTTCAAGAAATGCATGACAGGCCAACTGCTGGACACCTTGGTATCGCAAAGACCGTGGCACGAGTATCAGCCCGCTATTACTGGCCTGGTATGTTCAGAGACATAGCTAAATATGTACGTAAATGCCCTTCTTGCCAGAAGTACAAAGTTTCCCAGATGAAACCTCCCGGACTGATGCAACCTTCGAAAAACCGCCAACCTTGGGAATGTGTGAGCACGGATCTCGTGGGTCCGTTACCTCGGTCCTCTCGTGGAAACAATTTCCTGATAGTATTCCAGGACAGATTCACGAAGTGGGTGGAATGCCGTCCGATTAGGAAAGCCACCGCGAAAGCTGTTACACAGGCGCTATACGAGGAAATCATCGTCCGTTTTGGCTGTCCGACCACTGTCGTCAGTGATAACGGTTCTCAGTTCACCGGACACCTCTTCGAGGAATTACTCCGAGATTTGGGGATCCAGCACCGACGTACCCCTCCGTACACCCCGCAGGCCAATCCGGTGGAACGTACCAACAAGACACTGAAGACAATGATCGCTCAATTCTGCGAGCAGGATCACCGAAAATGGGACACCCACCTTCCGGATCTGCTGTTTGCCATCAATACCGCCCGACATAGTACTACCGGATACTCTCCAGCGTTCCTGAACTTTGGGAGAGAACTAGAGGTCCCGAAAGCCGTGTACCGAAAAGTAGTGCCGATCACCGAAGAGAGAAGGGATCCAATAAGTTCAGAGGAAAGTCTTAACGAATATACGGACCGAATGAAGAGACTGCAAGAGACTTTTGAATTAGTCAGACTGAATCTCGCCCGAGCTTTTGCAACCCAGAGTCGACACTACAACCTGCGACACCGAGAATGGAGATGCCATGTTGGAGATCTAGTTATGAAAAAGGAACATCCCCTCTCGTCCACCGAGAAGAACTTCGCCGCAAAACTAGCTCCTAAATATTCCGGACCGTATACCGTGACAAAAGTTATTTCTCCAGTAGTCTATAATTTGAAAAGTAATACCGGCAAACAGCTACTGCGGATTCATGTTAAAGATCTACGTCCTGCCCATATTGACTAAGGATGTTTCTTTTCTCTATCACTCCCTCTATTACAGACCATGTCGAAACGTCTTCCAGGAGAACCCCCTGTAGGAGCAACTCCTCCGAAAAATCCTTGCTGCCCCCCGAAAGACGGAGAAAGGAAGAGGCGAAAAATGGGGATACTCACGAGGGCGTGTCGAACCCTAGCAAAAGACTTAGCCTCCCGTCGGCCGAAAGCAAGGGTGATGGGACCTCCCTGTGCGTCAACCGACCCGTCCCAGCCCTGTAGAGGTTCAAGCCCGCCGTCCACCACCCCCGTCCTCCACATCTATTGATGTGAAGGATATTCCTCTGCCTCCCAATCCTCCACCCCCCAACCCAGCCCTTTTTTTTTTCACAAACATTCAGATGCAGCGCCAGAATGAGCCCCTCTCAGTGTCCCGAGGCCCCTGCCGAAGAACCGTCCCCCACACCGGCCGTAACGATGTCAGTAGGACAGGAAGCCAGGGTTTTATGGACAGCTGACAGGCTGTATGACGCCCTCTTGGCGTGTCCTTCCCGGGAAGAGTGGAGTGAGGATCTCACTCAAGCCCTTCGATCCCTCCGACCGTCGGACCATGTGTCGGGCCGAATCCGATACCGTATAAGAAACGCTCAAGGGAAGAGTATCCGGGTGTGGCTGCCTCAATAGTCGTTTTTTTTTTTCTCTTTCTTTCCCTCTTAAAGCTTTTTTTTTGTTTTCATGCCTACAGGTTTTTTTTTTTTGTTTTTGTTTTTTTTATTTTCTTTTATAATCGTTGTTTTAAATCCAATTGTTGAGAATACATACTTCCGTTACTAATGTGTTTTATTTCGAATTCTGATTTTACGTCTGTGTCCTAGGGAGAGTTTAAACCGACAATGGACGTCCTGGAATTGGAGTTGGAACCCGAACAATCCCCCCGCCCGGTGGATAAGATTATTGCCGAGTTATTGGAAGCTATGCAAGACACCGATGAGTCTTCCGAGACAGTACCGAAGAATGACCAAGGGATCAAATCCTCCGTATCCGACCCGGTAGGAACCGCTTCTTCAGCCTTAAAACCGGACCCGAGTCAAGGATCACTGGCTCCACCTGAAGCGAACATTGCTACAGCTTCTCCTACCGCCACCGCCGGGTCCGACAGCCCTACACATCCGTATTTTTTGGAACATCCCGAAGAGGATCCGTTTAACGACGCCTTCTGGTCTCCATCCAACCCGATGCGTTGCCAAGAGAACCGCCCCCTGTCCCCGTTCACCATTCCGGTATATCTGCCGGTAGAGAAACAACTTTGCTGGAGATGTGGACAACCTGGACATTCACGCCAAGAATGCCGCCAGACCCGGTCCGTTCTCTTCTGCTCCAGATGCGGTCTAGTAGGTGCCATGTCCCGAGATTGTTCCTGCCATGGACCAAAGAAGAATAACCCTCCCTGCCATGGATGTGGATGTCCGAGCCCCGAAGTGCATCTAACCTGTTCCGCCTGTGGATGTACCCACTCCAACCGCCATTGATTGATTCATCGTGGAAGCAATCCTATTTTTTTTGTGTTCTTGGAACTTATGTTTATATTGGGATGTTTTTCTTTTCCAAACTTAGTTTTTTTTTGTAACGGGTGTACCAGTACCTCCAAATAAAGGTTTCTACCAGGGAAGGAGGCTGGCGCCTGAAGTAAGGTTAGGTAATCCGTTCAGTTTATTAAGTTAAGTTAAGAAAAAAAAAGAAGTATGTTAGTAAAATTCTTTTTTTTTCCCGAAGTGGGAAGGGTGTGTGACGAAGTCACCAATGTTCAATGTACAAAGCACTCTCGGTTTACTCTTATCACCTAATAAAAATTATCGCGCACGACACTGGAATCTCGGAATCTCCGACAACACCAGATATCTGCGACCCGAGTAGTTAGTGAGTAGTACCGCTAGAGGGAACCACTTACGCTTAGATATCGTGACTATAGCGGAGGACTACGAAAGCAGAAATTTGAATCGTCTCGACAGCAGTTCTGCAGTCGCGGTCTAGAAGGTGACAAGCAGAGAGCTAATTGGAGAGAGTACCGAACAGCCGTTCAGTCGTTCCGCCAGCCAACCGCTCAGCCGTTCCGCCAGCCAACAACCGTCCAGGACCGTACTGGTAACTTTTTGTAAGTGGGTGGTAAGAGTGAACCAGGTAGACTTTCAACCAAGGTAGTTATTTTCGTTATTTTTATTTAATACACTCAGTTCTAATTTAGTTTTGCATATCCGAAAATATTAGGGCCGGTAAAGGGTGGACCGTTTCGCATCACCTGTTGTGAAAACTCGGGTGTTGAGAGCAAAAACCCTGAAGAGTGTATTTTTTTGGTACCTGTTGTGAATAACTCGGGTATCGAAGAATCCGTACTCTCATTATTATTTTGGGAATTTCCGTTATTAGTTTGTTGAACGTTTTGATACTCAGCGCCTGTTGTGAATAACTCGGGCATTGAGGTCAATAACCGTAAGGAACGCTTTTCGGTGCCTATTGTGGATAACTCGGGTATCGGAAAGCTTGTACTTGATATTACCGGTATTTTATTTTTGAGTGCTCTGAGTTTCAACACCTGTTGTGAAAAACTCGGGTGTTGAGAGCAGAAGCCTTGAGGAGAGTTTTCTGGACCTGTTGTGAACAACTCGGGTGACAGAAAGCTCTAGACCATCATTATCAATTACTTCCTTGAATAGATTGAAAAATCGGAACTGAGAGGTCGTTTTGTAAACTAGAGGGTACAAAGAATTGATATTGTATTGGTTGAGGGTCGTACCACCGTAGACAGAGCTTTAACCGATACCGTAGAGCTTGCCGCTTAACACTGTAATATATCGCTTAGATCATAGCTTCGACTTTCCGTAAGACCCGCTTGCTTTCTCTTGCTTTGCCCGTTTTGACTGTGTGCTTGCACGATATTTGTTGAACGTGTTGTTTGAGTTGATAATAAATTATACATTTGTCCGAAGTTACTTATGATTTATTGATAAACTCCTTACCTAGCAGTAAATTACCAGGACGTAAATTACGTATTCAAATATTCAACATCTTGTGACCCCTGGAATTATTTTACTCCACTGAAGCTGCTCGGAGCAGTGTCCTTCACACTCTAAACAGAAGGTGGCGCCCGAGAAGAACCTTGACCAGGGCGCCAAAGTGACAGGAGCTTAGAAAGAGCGTTACAGTAGCTATCTCACACTTTATCTTTTTCTTGGATCTGATATTCCATATCTTTGTGCTTATGTAGCATGTTTTGACCAGTGGTGGTCTCATCTGGGAATAGTCAGTTCTGTTATCTGTGAGATGGTAGTTGATGAAGTCAATGGTGATCACTTGATTCCATTTTATTGAGAGAAACAATTGACTGACTGTGTTTGGACTCG
Source organism: Zygogramma bicolorata (assembly GCA_032362365.1). Classification (NCBI taxonomy): domain Eukaryota; kingdom Metazoa; phylum Arthropoda; class Insecta; order Coleoptera; family Chrysomelidae; genus Zygogramma; species Zygogramma bicolorata. Next base: position 349,344 of record JAVJAQ010001328.1, on the reverse strand, counting down.
TTTCATTTTCGTGACTATTACAATCTCTACAGAAATGTACCAATTATCCATCTTATTGTAGAATTTTGTTGCATTTTTCTGAAAGTCAACAGTTTTGGACAGTAGAAGAATGAACAGGCCATTCAGTTGTGCAATATGTGATTGGAGTGATGTTTTTGAAATTTATATCTTTTGATATCTCCTGAAGGAAGCTCTGTCGTTTCAAAATCAAATCTCCACTTTCATTGAATCTGGCATTACTGTAACGGGTTGTCATTTTCTGTCTAATTCATGTTCTTGTTTCTCATATCTTGATGAATTGATTTCTGTAGATAATTCAACTCCAGTCAAGCTTGAGTCATCTCAATATTTTTTTTTATATCTAAATATCTCATCTTTATCTTTATCTCTTCTTTATCTTTCATCTCTGTCTTAAGGTTCTATCTCTTCTAGGGTATTTTTGGGTTACTTATTGTTGTAGGATATGGGACAGCAGCTCCCTGAATGCTGGACGATCTTGTGGTGGGTTCGGTTTGGCGAGTCGGTTCGGCTGTTGGAGTTCCATGCTGATTCATCTGGAATATTGATGTGGTCGTGATGCAACTTTCGTTTTGCAAACGTAGTCACCACATTTGATGTCTTAGGAGTTTTGGTTGGAATTTTTGATGGCGGCATCGGTTCGATGGGTTGAATCCACTCCACAATGATCAGGTGTGAGTGATTTGGATAGCAAACTTGGAGGTGGTTTCTATCTGGGTTTTTAACCTCCCATTCATTTGTATTGAATGTTGTGTCTGCTAGGGTACCAAATTTTAAGGCGGTTTGGTATCATGCATTTCAATGCCTCCCCCATTTTTTTGTCTGTAGGAGACCTGGTGTGATGGGCGCGAGCATAGTTCAGTCCGACAGCTTGTCTTGTCAAGCAGAATCCATGGAAGGGTGAACTTGGGGGGTGTCGTGTGCGCTATCGTGGAGGTCTAGGCCGGTCAACGTGTGAAGCTCGCCTAAGAGCGGTCGTGCGGCACTACTGGGGGATCCTGAGCTCCTTGGATTCGTCGCGACTGAGGACTTGTTCGCGGTATCAGACTCAGGGAGATCTCTGAATTTGTAGGGGTTTTTTGTGGTTTAGCCACTTTCAGCCTGGTAGAGCTATATCTCACCCCAATTGAAGTGGACAATTGGCTATCTCTGTCTTTGTTTATATCTATTTTAACTTCATTTCCTTTTTTTGTTTCCACTTGGGGATTCTTGTGGGGTTTCTGTTACTGTTGTGATGGTTGGGGTGGTGCTTCAACATTGGACTCAGGGACGAGTGGTATCGGATGTTTCGATGGCGCAGCATTTTCATCTGGCAGCGAAAAGATCATCTGATCTGAGTTCGGTGGTGGATAACCACTCTTAGCTTTTGCTTCGGGGGCAGGAAGCCAACAACTATTCACCAACACCAGTTTAACACAGTGTTGTTGACTGTTTTATCGCTATAAAGGGGAAGTTTTTCTTCTCAATTTTTTTTATAAATTATTGCGTGTACTTTGGGATATATTTTGCAAAGGTGACAAACCTGAGGTGATTTGTCATCATGCTTATTAAGCCTCTCATTTTGGTTTTTGGTAAACAGTATTTTTTTTTTACTTTCTCTTGTTAAATTGGCGTAATTAGGGTGTCTTGATATTACGGTTAGTGGTAGGCTTGAAACGCATTTTTATTTGGTGCCCTTCTTAAAGATGTGACTTAGTGAAATTTTATGAGTTGGTGCTAAGCTTGGAGAGCACATCTCTTGGAAGACTCAAATAAAGTGACCTACTGGAACCATATTTGGTTATGTAATTGATTAATTTTTCTCTTCTCAATCTCTCAATAAATTATTGTGTGTAACTTTACTTTCTAATTGTTCAATAATATCTTGACCATTTGGTGCCTGAGGGAAAATTTCTCAACGACGTTTCGAAATTTTTTTTACCGACATCGGGGGGTGTGTAACAAGTAAATTGTTACATGTCCTATGAATCATTAAAAGTCTCAAGTCATGACAGTTCATTCTGAAAATCTACAAATATTTTGGTAACGTATTCGTAAGACGCAAACAAATGCCTACCTTAACGCTCACAAATAAACAACTATTTCAATACTCGTCAATAAACGGCTATCGATCGCGGTTCTGTGACCTCCGTCAATTCTGTCAAAATTTCGGCGTGAAGATGGAAGTAGATGTGTTTTCGACCGGAAATTATTTTTTTTGTGTAGACGGAATTAATAAAACCGGTGAGCACCTTGTTTCACTCTCTTTTTCGACTGGAGGAATTAGAGGCATATTTGCTGTGTGTTTGTGCACTGAGACGCCATTTTTCTGATTGAATATCTGAAGAGACGCTATCTTTTTTTGCTGAATAAATATCGGAAGATTTGGTTCTTCGATTCCTAAAGGGACTAATAAAGGTTAGTTCGAATGATTATTCATATTTTTATATTGATTGCCCGTATATAAAATTCTTTCCAGGCACTAAATAAGGTTAGTTTTATTATTGAACACATTTTTCTATTTGAGATAGCATCACACAACTTTCTCAGATTTTACCTTACCAAATCCCTTGCTTTTTCGATGTGGTTTTATTTCATTGAGATTATTTAAGCTAAATTTCAACGCTTCATGTATATGTGTGGTTATTTTCACATGCTTTCAGTCGATCCCAGAGCTTCTGTTTTTACATTCAATAGATATAATATTCAGATTTGTGTAAGCTTTCTAATGTACATGTTATGATCATATTGTGTTAATCGTTACTATTAAATTTGTGATAATGGGACACAGAGCTCGAGTCGAATGGAGGTGTGTAGAAGTGGTGCATTTCTTAAGGCCTATAAAACTTACAGGTCCCTTTCAAGCCGGGGCATATCTGGAAACCCAGACATTTTCCAGCCGGGGCATATCTGGAAACCCAGACATTTTCAAGCCGGGGCATATCTGGAAACCCAGACATTTTCAAGCCGGGGCATATCTGGAAACCCAGACATCTTTAAGCCAGGGGCATATCTGGAAACACCCTTCTGAGTCTGGCTATCTCTACAAAGACCTTTTTGAGTCGGGCAAGTCACACACATCCAAGCAAGCTGGGACATCCAGGAGCACTTCCTTTCGGAGATAAGTACACAAACTTGTGTACTCCTAGTGTTTTTTTTTTAATTCATATTCATTATTTATGTTTTGATAGGAAATAAATGTCATATTTTATTGTTAATTAACTTGTTAATTTTCTCATAACTGTTCACTACTGGTGGTGGCGCCCTTAAAAAAATATAAACATTGTAAGGTCTCAACAACGGCAGTGCAATGTCCACCAATAGTGAATAGTCTCCAGTCTAACCCACCTGAAGAGAGTCTCTGTCTGCTGCTAGTTTTCTTTTTTTTTTGAACTTAACGTTACACCAGATCCAAGGGAAAGTACTATAAATTCTTATAAACCCAGAAACCTGCTTGATATTGATGTGATCTCCCATGTCAAAATTTGCATGTTAATTTAATTTTGAAAACAATAGCAAAGAATCAGTTTTGAACAAAATATTAGTCTAACCTCACGATGGTAACATTGGTCAAAGAAGCATTTTTTACAAAGGAATCACTTCATATAATTGTCTTGTATGTATCTTAGAATGATTAAGTTACTGTTAAAAATAACAGTTCATCTCAGAAGACAATTAATAAAATGATGTAATGAAATGAAATAGTTCGAGGAATGATTCAGAAAAAGTAAATAAAAAATTTCAAGTAAGGATTATATACACATATCTACAGAGTGTTTAATTATTCTTTCATATTTCAAAGAAAATGAAAGTGACGGTAGTAAGAGATTCGTTTACACTTCCAATCACTTTCTGGAAATTTATTTCAGTTGGGATTTTCTTCAAAAAATGTGTAGAGAAAATAGTGGGCACTATATTTTGGAAAACTACAATAGTTCTTAACGGCTGTTTTCTAGTAGAATTGGAAAACAACTTATTCAAAATAAATGACAATTTTTTGCATTGCAATAACACAAAGTTGGCATTGACTGTCACTACCACGGCATCTTATACAGTTGTCAAGCCAGAAATATTTTTACTTTTCATTTTTATAGCTAGGTTCTTGTGAGTAGGATGATTTTAGAAAAAATTACGTTGTTGTCATATCCACATGTCAAAAGGCAATTATATGATAGAATTAAATTTACTGGATTAACATTTTCAACATAGAGGACTATTTTGAAAAAACAATGTCAAATTAGTATCAGAATATCTTACCTGTAACGTAATGATCTTGTCAAAAGTATCACCGTCCCATTCCTTCACTGCTCCATCCTTACCGCATGTAAAGAAATAATGTGTGTTTGGCACGAATTGTAAATCGGTCACCGAGTCTTCATGAGCGAATATGCTTTTGTGGCAATCACCATAATCCATTCCCCAAATTTTCACATTCCTATCGGCAGAACCCGTAGCTATAAGAGCGGAGTCTGATGAAATGTCAAGGCACAACACCGGCAACTTATGACCGTAAAGGGAAAGGTAAAACTGAAAAAAAGTTGCAGAAATCACTTTGAATCAGGACACATCCAAAAAAATCATATTATTCATTGAGAATTTGTTTCTAGTATGCTGGATAGCCCGAGCCTACAAAACAATATGCCGTATTCTGGTGATATCTACTACCACTAGAAAACTAAGGCAAATACTACTAATTTTCGTCAGTGCAGCAACCTAAAATTTTGTTTCGGTATCTTTCATATTTTTTTGTTCATTCAATTTTTTCCTGTTTAGACTAGTTATTGATATGGTTTTAAATTTCAACATCTTCTCAGCCTTAGTTACATTATATTGTATTAAAGAGAATGGAGAAGTTTCATGATGTTGATATACCATATCGAACATAATGAAATTAAAATATAAGTCCAGATTGTTGCATGAAAATGAATCTAATAGCCCAAAATCCCAAAAAAATTTCTGTATTACCCATTTTTTTTGTGAATTATATCAGGAAGGAAATACCAACAACAAATATCTGGAAATTAAAAACAGACCTATTCATTGGTTTAGTCAGACCGGCATCAAGATTAGATCGATAATGTGAAGAAGATTATTAGTGGAGTTGAATTAGATCAGATCGTTCTTAGTCGGCAGTTACTTCCCCATAAGAGTATGCAACACATATCGTTAATAATAATTTGAAGTTCTGTATCGAATCTTCTTCTGTGGATGCCAACTTTGTAGACAAAATCTGCATCGGGTGCAAGTGTATTTACTTTTTTGAAGTGATGCTTACCTTTAGTGTATCAACGAAAAATATTTTCACTGTCGAATCTAATAATGCAACAGCTATAAACTTTCCGTTTGGTGAAATTTTCACACATAGGACGCTATCATCCAACTTCAATGTTCTTTTATGGGCCACTGATAATACCTTGGCCTTTGATTCGCTTTCCTCATCAACAATTAGTTCAAACTGCCAAAACTTAACAGTATGGTCACCTCCCCCAGTCACACATCCTCTCTGAAATGAATATAGTAATAAATAAATGATGAATTCGATAATCATTTGCATTATTTGTGGTGTTTATTGATGTAGAATGTGATGATAACCGTCTTTATGAAGTAGCATGAAGCAAAATGATGATTGTTGAATAAATATTTATTTTCAAGACATTTTTCAAAAAAAAACAGATCAGGAAAAAAATTCTATGGGCATTTTGTTGTTCTTTTTTCGATTCAAATATGCAATTTCAGAAAAATATTTTGTCATTTACTACCCATTCCGAAAATTTATTCGAAAAATCACGAGAATAAAGTGGGGTCAAAGGGGGCTTTTTCGGGAAAAAAATCATATGGGCATATTTTTTAATCCTTTTTTGATTCAAATATGTAATTTGAGAAAAATATTTTGTCATTTACTACCCATTCCGCAAGAAATCCCTCAGTCAGTAAAACAGGCACAACCCCGTTAGTTCGTGAATTTTGTAAATATTAAATTGATGAACACGCAGTTTTAGTTGAAATAAATTTTTTTTGGCAATTCATAGTAAGTTCTCGTTAATATTCTTCATAAATGTTCTGAATTCATAGGATGGAAATAAATGATTGAGTTGAATTCATGCTAAGTAAACTAATAAATCACGTGACAATCTTCGGAAATTATTAGCGATGACCCAATGACTTGACAAATTCAAGAACATAACCAGGACCCACACGTTTCCATTGTGCGAGCGGGAAATGTAATGTCACCAGATTCTCGAAGTGCGCCTGTGTTGGCAATATTTCGGAGTGGTTTTTAAGTTGAATTTGTCAAAAATTAATAAATTGTTACAATAAATTTTGAAACTTTTCCTAGAGATTAATTACCCTAACACCAAACTGATATTTTTGCACTCGACGCGCGTTTTGCAGCAAATGTTCCAATCTTATCTTTTACAATGAACTTGGATTGCGATTTTTTAGCTATAAGTCAACGCATCAGGGTTTTTATGTATCTTGATGACGACATTACCCAACAACGAAAAATGAATTCTACACCCGTGGGCTGAGTGATCAAGGCAAGCCCTGCACCTAGATTTGAGAACCTCTATAATATATATATATATATATATATATATATATATATATATATATATATATATATTATCATAATTATTATAAATTAGATGATATTTCGATTTTTATTGATTGAATCAAATTGATATGTGGTTTATATTTCCGGGACTTCAGTGCACTAAATTAATTCTCAATGCACGTTTCGCCAATAATAAAGTATAGTATAGTGCAGTGGAATGAAGGGGAAAGCAGTGAGGGTTGCAAGATAACCCACCAAACATGTAGATTGAATCTATCTTACCTTATCAGGCATCAGGCTGACAGACCAAAGTTCTGTAGTATGTGCTGGAACTTCCTCGAGAATATCACCCACCGCAATGTCAACAATTAGCAATTTGCCGTTCTTCAAGCCCGCTAGAACATGTCGGTCACCAGTAGCAAAAACTGCCGATAGTACATACCTAAGAAAAACAATATAATTTAAACTTTGTTATGTACTAAGGAAAGGAAGACGTTAGTGGTTGGTGTCAACTCTTTCATTTACCAAAACCATATTCAATTAATTAGGGCCCAGACATACACTTGTGAAAGAACAAAAGTACCACCTAAACAGGAAATAGACTGCATAGAGATTTGTGTTAAAAACACTAGTTTTCCTCTGCCTAGTATCTTATTTCCGGAAAATGAAAACAAAAATGTGTACTCAAACTTCCTGTATTATAACAAACCATGCCAGTTTGATAGAAAAATCCTCACTCCCGCTTTTCAGTCGGACTTTTTTTGTCTCTTTGATATTGTGTAAGGACTTATCGACATTAAATCTGATAATTTCAAAGTAGTAATAGTAGCAAAATAGGAGATATTGGATAGTTAGTCCAACATACAAAAATATCATTTGAAGAAATGGATATTACGAATAGGTGGCATTAGTGAGTTCGTTTCCAAATCATGTTATATATTCGAACAACTTAAATTTTTCTCACGGAGGTCGCACATTTTTTTGATAACTTATAGATATTACTTCGCAAACTTTCATTCAGTAATGAGATTCGGGATCATATTTTGGGGAGGTAGCAGCCTAGCTGAACAAGTGTTTATTTTGCAAAAAAAATGTATCAGAATATTATTTGGCTTAAACTATAAGGAGTCATGCAGAGGCAAATTCAAATCATTTAATGTACTAACTATGACAGGCACGTATATATACGAGTGCCTTATGTTTCTTTTCAAAAATAGAGATAAATTCCAGATACATAAAATACAACATAACTTAAATACTCGAAATAAAAATACTAACTACAATACACCAGTGCATAGACTATCTTCTACAGAGAAATCTCCAGAATACGCGTGTATCAGATTTTTCAATAGGCTGCCAACCGAAGTCAAACTGGAGGGTAACATAAAAAAGTACAAGCAATATATATTGAAATTGTTGATAGAATTAGAACCATATTCGGTCAAGGAATATGTTGAAGAAAGTTGAAGGCCCCAGCGATGCTGATGAGACATTGATAAAGCTGTGATTTCTTTTTTTTATCAATATTGTAATTTAAAAAAAAAAAAAAAAATTTTTATCTATTTTAATTATGGCATAGCTATCCCTATACTGACGCTGTTTTCTTCAATCTAGTCATGATAATTGTATTGTTATGAATATGTATTTTTGAAAATAAAGCCACTATGACTATGACTATTGGCCAACAGTGCCATATATCATTCATATTTTATTATTATTTTGATTCCCAAACTTTCATTTCCCATATAAACTTCTGTTGTCAACATCATTTCGAAGTTTCAATAGTTTTCTGTCAACATTTCCTTCAAAGTAACAAACAGAAATCTGCACCCACCCCCTTCAGAGAAGGTAATATCTTCGTACAATGTCAAATAAACGGAAATATAAGCATTATAGTGTAGATTACTGTAGATGGAGTCATAAAAACTATTTCTCTACAAATGCTTATAGTAGTAGTAGTATTTTCTGGGTTTCTCTACGGTTGAATTAGCAAATGCGCAACCGTAAAAATCAGTGAAACGCCCAAGTGCGCTTTGGCGCCCAAGACGATAAGCCGACCCTTGCCCTCACAAAGCTCTATCTTCTGGGCATACTCGTAAGAGTGTTCAGCAAAGGCAAAATATAAATTAAAAAAAACTAAAACGATAAAACTGACAGCAGTGAAATTAAAATATAGCTTGAATCATACATGACACTTAGGGCCTAGTTATGCATCATCATTATAATCACGATTTTAATTACTGGTATTGACCTAATTATAATTTCAAAGAGAACCAATTATATGAAATCAAATATTCGAGTATAATTTTGAGTAAATATTGAAAGTTTACGAACATGTTTATACAAAAATGCACAAGTTTAATTTTACACCAGGATTACAACAGTGTCTGTGATGATGACAATGATGCATAACTAGATTCTAACTCGACTGAGACAACTCAAATGACCATGTAGAAAAACGAATTGGCTAACCTCACTGATTCACATAACCTCAAGAAAATATTTATATATGACATTTAGAAATTTCAAAATCATATGTACTCTGTAGCTGCCCTGATCAAATCTACAATTAATCAATTTACATTAGACCTGAAAATATTTGAATGGATATTTTGTGGAATTGATATTCAAGAAATTTTGTATCGATGCGTGTTCTGTTTTGCTGTTTTGAGAAGTGATGAAGGAGGTGGTATGGAAAAAAGGAGGAATTTCGAGCGGAATTGGCTGAAAAACAAACATATGCGTCAACCCCGTTTTTTCTGTCTTTGGGGGGATACCTCCAAAACTAGTTTAGAGTGCCAAAAATTCCATTTGAATTTTTTGTTCAGGATGCCAAAATACGTAAGTTCTACCAAAAAATTTTCTTTGTCAAGGTGGAGCCCGATAACTATACATTTACCATGGCAACTAGGAAGATATGGAATGGGAGTTGCATAGGAAACTGCATTGCAAGGTAGACAGAAGACCAACTTCGGTATAGTCAGTTTTTATGTGTGTTGACGTAAATAACCATTATTCATTTTTGGGAAGAAATATTGAATACAGTAACATTGATCTACTGACATTTTCAATTTAAGTGGTTCTCGGTAGTGTAGAGGGTTGGAACATCCGCCTTTCAAGCGGAAGACCGGGGAAGTAGACTTTGTTGGTCTCACTTGATTTTTTTTGCATAAACCTTTTTTTTTTAATTTGATCAAATCAATGGTTGAGATCAGAGTGATGCATTGTTTCAATGAATACTTCTCATCTTATATTCAATCTTATATCTATTTTTGTCCTGTTACTATTTTTTATTTGTTGCTAATGTGCTGCTCAAAATTATTAGCAGGTTTCATTTACAAAAAGGCACCTATTGCAGAGTACTAGCAGAAAAATCCCAAGTTCATCACTAAAGACCTCTTCTACGTGCAAGAGGCAGAACTCAAATATTTTCGATATTGCCTTAACATCCAAAACTTGACGTGGAGAAATCTACTTCTGGTGACAGCACCTGCTATAAAAAAAATAATAGTCCAGGTTTCAGCAACTATTAAACACCAACAAAAACCAGAAAACCTGTAGATGAACACCATCTTATACTAAGATGTATACATTTTATATCTTTCCTGATTATATCATAATATTTGATGGGACATTGAGGTGGGGATCAACAAACGAACACATCAAGACTTTCCATAATCATTATTCGTCGTTCGTAAATAAAAAATTCACTACATCTATTCTAGAATCTTTTATTGTCTAGATAATTCATCAATGTTGCCATATCTACTGAAATGCTATTTTGGCAAACTGAAGGTTTCCACCTCTCGAAAATACCATATAATTTTAATTGAATACTTCTCGTAGAATCCTTTCCTAACATATAATAATGATAATAATTCTTTGCATTGGCACACTATCTTGTAATATTTCTCAATTGGTTTCTATTTAAATTTTCTTCAAAGAGTTTCATAATGAACATGTTGTTTAAGTCGCTTCCCTCCTGTAAGTTAGAAAAAAGAAGGTAAGGTCCGATGACTGAGTGGAACAGCAAAATTTTGATCCTGAAACAACCAATCTAAACCCTGTCTGTCACTGAATAGGTGCTATTCCAGAAATTGCTCTTAACAATGTATCTGGTTATTTTTTAAATGAAACAATATTATTTATTTATCTTTTTTTTTTCATTTCCTTCACCTTCAACTTTGAACTATCCTATTCTGCTTAAGCCGATTTGTTTATTATCCTTCTAACCACTTCTAAATGTTAATATTTAATTGTTTTCATTTTGGGTTGAAATTAAAGATAACCATTCTTTCTTCCCCCACCTAGTGAAAGATAGCTGGTTCACACAGAACCTTTTTTGTAACTAATTCTGACATTCCCCTCCATAACTTTTTGACCTAAACAAATTTCTTGTATGCATGTGTAAAGAAATGATGTAGATGTGAAAATAAAAAATATTTGTTTGTATATGTTTGATTCTGTCTGAAGAAAATTCAGAAGTTCTCAGTTTGCAATTTTATGATGATCAATTGTGAAGTAATCTGTTCATATCATGTCAGCTATGTTTTGTCAACGTGACATCAGACTTCAGCAACTCAAGTGAAACGTACCAATGTACAAACATAGAATCTAGAATAAAGATTTGCTTTACCAAGTAGTATTCTTTACATGGTGTCAGAAGTGAACTGATTTGTAATAATTATCAAGTCGAGTTGGAGATATACGAATATGGAATCAATTTTTCGACCACCGAAACCTCTCACGTTCGACGGGAATTTAGCTGAAAACTGGATCTTATGGAAGCAGCAGTTCAATTTATTCATGAAAGCTTCGGGGAAAGATAGAACCGATGTTAAAGAAGATGTTAAGGTTGCAATTTTCCTAAGTGCCATTGGTGAAGAGGGTCTGAAAGTTTTCAATTCACTGAAGCTAAATAGTGAAACAATCACACTGGTAGAGTTGTTCAAAGAATTTGAGAATTACTGTAAACCAAGAGCAAATATTGTATATGAAAGATTCGTGTTCAGGAATATAACACAGAAAGAAGGGCAAGCATTCGATAGTTATCTTACCGAACTGAAAAATTCCATTCCTAAGTGTGCATTTGGGGATCAGGAATCAAGCATAATCAGAGATCAACTTATATTTGGAATACGAGATTCGAATGTGAAAGAAGTTCTTCTGCGAGATGGAAATATTACCCTGGAAAAAGTTTCGGAATATTGTCGAGCAGTAGAAGCCAGTAAGCAACAGATGGAAGAATTAAAACGTGAAGCAAGTAGTGTCAATGTCAACGTAGTCAAAAGGAAATCTATCAAAAGAGACGTCATCGACGATTGCAATTTTTGTGGTTATTCACATAGAATTAGAAATTGCCCAGCGTTTGGTAAAGAATGCGGGTTTTGTAAGAAGGGCATTTCGTCAAGAAATGTTCAGAATATTTGAAAAACAAAAAGAATATTCATGAGGTTCAAGAAGATGAGGCCGAGTCTGACGATCCTGATTGCAGCGATGATCCTAATGAACATAATTCTGTTGAGTTATATGTGAATGAAGTTAGGGAGACACAACTTGAACGTCAACAAGTATGGTATGAAGATATTATCGTCGATGGATTGAAAATCAAAATAAAATTAGATAGTGGTGCAGAAGTAAATTGTTTACCTTTAAATATTTTTTCGAAATTCCGAGATGTTAATATCCAACCAACAAATATTATGATTTTAGGATTTGGAAACAAACATTCAAAAATCAAACCTTTAGGTATCACCAAATTGAACTGTATTATAAAAAAGGTTAGGAAAATTGTTGATTTTATAGTAGTTGATGTTGATTCTGAACCAATTCTAGGGTTAAGTGACTGTGTGAATTTTGGACTCATCAAAAGAGTAGATATTCTGAATCATTCATTGAAATCTGAAAAAGATTTATTAAATAGCTATCCTGATTTATTTACTGGTACAGTAAATTTTCCTGGAACATATCATATACATATTAAATCTGATGCCATTTCAGTAGTGAATCCCCCTCGACGAGTCCCTCATGCTTTATTAGAAAAACTGAAAGAAACACTGGAGAGACTGGAAGGGCGAGGAATTATTTCCAGAGTCGACAAACCAACGAATTGGGTGCATAACTTGGTAATAAGAGAAAAGATCAATGGTGAGTTACGCTTATGTCTTGACCCGAAGGACTTGAATGGTGCTGTCAAGAGGGAGTTATATCTCATCCCTAAACCGGAAGATATAATCGCACAATTAACAGGTATGGCATTTTTTTCAGTTTTTGATATGAAAGAAGGGTTCTGGCATATAAAACGAGATGAGGAAAGTGCGGACTTATGTACTTTTAATACACCATTTGCGCGATATCGGTTTAATCGGCTTCCATTTGGGATTTCATCAGCCCCTGAAGTGTTTCAGCGAAAAAACATGGAAATTTTTGGGGATCTACCGGGGGTTTTCATTTATTTTGACGATATAGTCATATGTGGTAAGAATGAACTTGAACATGATCGAAACCTGATCAATTTTCTTGAACGGGCAAAACAATTTGGAGTCAAACTCAATAAAAACAAAATTCAATTTAAGGTTTGCCAAGTCAGGTATTGTGGACATGTAATTTCGGAAAACGAGGTCAGGATAGATGACAAATATATAAAAGCTGTTACTCTTCTTGAGTATCCATCCGACAAAAAAAAATCTTTGGAGAGATTTCTGGGGTTTTTGAAGTATTTAACGAAGTTCATTCCTAATTTATCACAAATAACTGCACCTCTTCGAGACTTATTGAAAAAAGATGTTGTTTATAAATTTGATGAGATACATAAAAAAACTGTTGATAAAATCAAGCTGATAGTAACAAGAGCACCTAATTTGAAAATTTTTAATAGTAGAGAGCCAATGGTCATACAGACGGATGCATCACAACATGGTCTAGGTTCTTGTCTCTAACAAAACGGGCAACCTGTTGCATTTGCGTCCAGAAGTCTGACAGATTGTGAAAAACGGTACGCCCAGATTGAAAGAGAAATGCTTGCTATAAAATTTGCCTGTGAAAAATTTCATTTTTATATATATGGACATGAAGTGACGGTTCATACAGATCATAAACCTCTCGAATCCATTCTTTAAAAAAATATCAATCAACTCACCTGTAGACTTCAAAATTTACGAATGAAAACTTTGAAATATTCTCTCAATGTGAAATATTTGAAAGGTTCCCTAATGTATATTGCCGATTTTTTATCTAGAGCTCCTTTGCCAGAAACTGGTCAATACGAAATAGATGATGAAGACAAAATTGTACACTTGGCATCAAAATATATACCTATGTCAGACGAACGAAAATTAGAGTTCCAATCAGAAACACAAAAAGATGCCATATTAAGAAAAGTGTTTGAATTCACCGAAAAAGGTTGGCCACCTAAAAAATTAAATAATGAGCTAGAAAATTTCAGAAAAATTAGTCATGATATCTCCATAGGAGAAAATTTACTTTTTCTAAATGACAAGTTGATTGTCCCTTCTTCCCTGAGACAGAAAATTTTGTCTTTACTCCATGAGAATCATTTCGGAGAAAATAAGACGAAAGCTAGGGCAAGAAGTTTTTTTTATTGGCCTAAAATGTCAAGTGAAACTGCTTCATTGGTGAAAAATTGTAAAGTATGCGAAAAATATGCAAGAAATAATGCAAATGAACCTCTACTACAACCCCAGGTTCCATCAAGGCCATGGGAAAGAATTGCAGGAGATATAATGTTTTACGGAGACAATGAATATTTGGTTGTGATAGATGCCTATAGTAAATGGCTCGAAATTCGTAAGTTGAGGGCGAAACGAGCCACTGATATAATTCCAGTACTAAAAGATATTTTTAGTTCACAGGGTATTCCAGACGTTTTCCGTTCTGATAACATGCCGTTCAGCAGTATCGAATTTCTGGATTTTGCAAGTGAGTGGCAATTCAGAACAATTACTTGAAGTCCTAAATATCCGCAATCAAATGGTTTGGCTGAAAAAGCTGTTGGAATAGCCAAATCAATTATGAGAAAAAGCAAAGACCTTTATGCTGGTCTACTAGAATATAGGAATTCACCAATTGTATCAATAGGTCTTTCACCTATCCTTTCAACTTCTCAATAATCGAAGATTACGAGACAAGTTACCAGTCCATTCGGGGTTTTTGAAACAGGAAGGGACAAACAGCGAGGAAGTCAGGAGAAAACTGATAAAAAGTCAGCAAGTTCAGAAGTATCATTATGACAAGAAAGGAGTTAGGAATTTGCCGAAAGTAAAAGAAGGTGATAAAATCGTCATCAGAAAAGATGGAATATGGGAGCCCGGCACTGTTATAAGTGAACATCAAAGTCCAAGATCGTACATTGTAGAGGATGATTCAGGAAAAATGTTGAGAAGGAACAGAAAACTTTTGAAACCCTCACCTTCCTCCTCAACTAAACCATCTGATGATAGAAATGAGGGCTCTGAAAGACCTGAAGGAAGAGTATCTAGAACAACGAGAAGGCCTGTAAAATTTGATGACTATGTTCTGAGTTGAAACAATATTCAGTAGAACTTTTGAATCAATAATGATGATAAAGTAATGACAATGAATGATTCGAATAATTTGCTCTTATGAGTATCTTGATTGTTTTTTCAATTGTATTTTTTATCGTTCAAGTTTCGACATTTTCATTTGTGAAAGGATGTGAAGTAATCTGTTCATATCATGTCAGCTATGTTTTGTCAACGTGACATCAGACTTCAGCAACTCAAGTGAAACGTACCAATGTACAAACATAGAATCTAGAATAAAGATTTGCTTTACCAAGTAGTATTCTTTACAATCAATAACAGTAGATATCAATTTTCAAAATATGATCAGAAGTAGGAGCATAAATTAGACAACACTTCCAACATGCAATGAAGTACAATTTATCAAATGAATACTCACTCAGTTTTCACAGTTCTCAAACAAGCCTGGGAAGGCCTATTCCACAACTTCAAAGATTCTCCACTTCCGGACACTATGGCAAGATTGTCACTGCTGAAACTCACAGTTCTTATTTCACTATGATGTCCTTGATTATCGATTGTCCTCAGACATAAGAAATCTGGGGCTTTAGCAGCAGAATCTATGCTATATAATTCAACTATGTTGTTCGCCAGGCACACAGTAATACGAAGTTCGCCTCTGTTGCCAAGGACTAGATGAAAAGATTTAGGTTGATGTGATAGATTGATGGAAGGCAAACGTTTTACCTCATCTCTCAAATTTAAGGATGCGTCTTTATCCTCATCTGTTGGAAGCTGCTGATCTGCAAGTTCCTTTCTGAAATATAAAGTGATATATAGTTAAAATTCGGTGATGATATAGTACAGGCTGAAGGGTCTATAAAGCAGATATTTGAGACATTTGATGAATGAGGGATTTGATACAATAGGTTTGTTCTGGTTCTGAAAAATTGTGGTTCTCGGACGTCAGGATCATGCGCAGTTAATAAAGAGCGTTCTGGTTTGTCGAGGACAAGTTCGGATTGATGAATCCTCTGTTCTGATTTCGCGTTTAAAATGATCTCGGACCGTCCTGAACTATCACGACTTGTTTTTGCTCTTGAGCGAGAACTGATGAAAACTGTTCTCGATGCGCATGCGCAGTCAAGTTCAAGTCGCAGGTAGGCAGGTAGGGTAGGGTAGGTGTTTGTTTAGTTCATTAAGCTGTAAGCTGTGGCATAGGCCTTAGTTTCTTCTTGTTGAAGTTGATTATTGTTGTCAGCCACTTTTTTATAGGATCGCTCCAATACTTTAAATTTGTTTTCACATTTCGAAGGGTGAATGGGTGATATGGCATCTATTGGATAATTTTTCCCACATTTTTTTCATACTCTTAATTTCTCGTCTACCTACTTTTGGTTTGTATGATTTAAAAAAATCCAAAAGTATTAGGATTCTCTCCCTGCTAAAAAAGTTATCTCCATCCCTATCGTCATTTTTTTCATTTTATATTAGAAACTCTGACAACTGATATTCTTCTGAAAAATATTTATTTTCTAGTTATATCGGGACCATGCACTTTTTCACTCAATGTTTACCTGACATGGTACCAAAAAGGTTAAAGAAAAATAATGAACATATAAAAAAAACTAAAGAACGATTCAAACTGCGATTACGAATGACGAACAAACAGTGAACTCCCAAAATCCCAAAATACTTTTTAATGGCAGCCAACTCAAAACTTCAAAACTCAAACAAACCTACTGTGTTGAAACCATTAATTTCCAAGCTGCCCACTTGTCAAATAAAAGCTCCCTGTATACGAAAGATGGCGCAGTGGTCACTCAAAAAGAGCGTTCTGGTTCAACCAAGTTTTCGAGACTGTCCCTGGACTGTCTGGGATTTTTTGCTTCTACGCATCATGTCCTGCGCAGGTTTGAAACAGTTCTGGATCTTCGAACCAGAACAAATCTAATAGACCGCGGGCATATCTGACAGACGGCAGTAAAATGATAGTTGTATATCCAGCCTGCTGGACAAACAAACGGATCTACAAATGCTTATTGTGCATTTGTGTCATATTTCAAAATATTCCCTTCCATTTTCGACAATAGAAAGAATAATAAACCTTTTGATGTTAAGTTGAAATGGGCAACAGTATAATCATGCATTTTGAATCTCAGAATTGCAATTATAATCTCATTGAATTACCATTGTTGTTTATGGAAATACGATTTTTTTTGTCCAGCAGGCTGATGCATGTGACGTCACATGCCCGCAGTCTATATCTTTTATTTGTATAACAGCAGCAATGAGCCTGATATCATCCAAAATATCGTGTCAAGGACATTAAAAATGAAATAAAATGGAAGACGTTTTCCAATGGCCAAAATGCTAATATTTATAGTTGAGTAGTCCTGAAAATGACAATAAAAACTAAACCCCTTTATCAGGGAATCCATCAGCATATTCTTTGTATGGGTATTATTTGGCACTGAGTTCCGAGGTTATTCTCTGATATTTTGTTCAAAATATGCTGTTTTAGATGTTGAAAGAGCAAAACAACCTACAATATCACTCAGGCAGAAGATGCACCCAACCACCATTCACAAAGATTGTCATCTGTGAAACCCACATTACACATTTGTGAGACCAAGGCATATTCGGATCAACACAATTAAATCCACAATACCAACAATAGCATGGGAGTATAACATATATTTCATTATAATTTTGAGAGAAAAGAGCAAACTTTATACTCAAAACTGAAAAGATCACTCGTTGAATGAACCAAATTGTTGGGACTTTTAATTTTTCAATTCATGTACTATAAAATTCTTCTCTTACTTTTTTCTCTCTTTCGCCAACCTTTTTTTCAGTCTTACTTTCGCCTCATCATCTGAAAAAAACTTGAATAATTCAATCTGCATATCAGTCCCATGGCATCCAAGTATTTGGCCACTTGCATCAGTGCTCATAGATATAACTCTTCCTTTTCCTCCTCTGAGTAGGGTTCCTGCCCTATTACATTGTAATGGATGCTGAAAAGAATTGGGAACATTCAGTCAATTTAGTTGTCTTTGAATGTTTGGTTACAAGCAGAAACGTTTCAGGGGAGGAAGATTAAATTCACATAAACCACCCCTGGCCACAGCCATGAAGCAACTGTCAACGGTGTCAATAAGCAACATTTAGGGTATGCTCCAAAACTAATAAAAACCTTGATTGTGTGTAGTAAATCCAAAAGTTTGTTATTTTCATGAAAAATTGGAGACATGTGGAACATAGTTTCCTGAATGAATCCAACAAAATCCTATTTTTTGAGACAACTATTATTAATAATTCCTTCAAATAGCAATTGATCACATTCAGAACATACCCTGTGACATAAAATGATATATTGATATGATAATACATTTTTTCAGTTAATAGATACTAGGTGAATATTAACAAAAAGGAACGAAATTCAATGAAAAACTTACTGTCTCATCATCAGAATCTTGTAATGAAGTAAGTTCTAACCTATCGGCTAAATATTCAACAGCATTCTTATCTGTATCTCGGATGGATAATTTCCAAACTCTCATTTCAGCATCACCGCATCCTGTCACTAGGTATTTGTCATCTTTTATCAAGGAAAAAGACCAAACCTAAAAACACCCCAGCTGATATTATAAATACTATTAACAAAACAAAACATGTCAAAATTACTACGTTTTTACATTTTCAATGAGATTGTATGAAAAGTCGAAATGTACCTCAGTATGATGTCCTGTTATAGTTTTGAAACAATGGTGGGTATCCAAGTCCCAAAATTTAACAAAACTGTCTTTGGAACTTGATATCACTACAGGTTGATGATTCATAAACTCAATTCTGGTGATAGGACCACGATGCCCAGATAATCTACACAAACCAACTTCTGCAACGGTGTCCCATATAATAACATCAGTATCCTGAAAGCACATAAAGAATTGTGATGAGGATGTCTACAAAGTGTATGCAGGTTCTTACCTGGGAGCCTGATGCTAATTTGTGACCAAAACTGTCATATATTAGTGTGGTAACCTTGGAGCGATGTCCTGAATAAGTACTAATAACCTCTGCTGTTTCAAGGTCATACACTTGTACTATTCCATCAGAATATCCAGCGGCTAAATGCCTCTTATTAGGGCTTGCACAGATAACTGTCACAGTTGCCTTTTCTCCAGGTAACACTTGAGCCTTCGAACAAAAATCTAATGAACAATATATTTTCGAGGTAATTTTTAGAAATTATGCAAATCATAAACATGAACAGGACGTAACTAGAAATGAATAACAGACTCAGACTATAAGTCAAAACACATATGGGGCATAGGTATGCAGAGAAAAATTTGCAAAAACAAAAAAAGGAATTTAAAATTAAAGGAGATCCTCAAGGAATAAGAAATGACTTCAATATGAATCTACTGATCTTTGATGGAGAATCAATATATTTCAAACCAGTCACTTCAGAAAATATGTAAGGTATTTGACAATAATTTCAGAAATAATTCAGTAGTGGAGATGGTGAAATACCAACTCTGAAATATTATCTAGCATTCATTTCCACGAATCCTCGAAGTGTGGTATATACCGAGAACAGCACAAAATATCATTTATAAACCACTGTACAGAACAAATGAATGCAACCTGATGTGAAAACATCCAATTCTATGTAACATCTGAACGGACAATTTCTACATAATACCTGGACGGGCAGGATACAACTTTAGAGAGAGATTAATGATATAATCATCAATGAGATCGGACCAATTTCTAGTCGGATAATAATTGAGGAGAATCATTATAAATACCAGTTTCTTTGGCGAACAGACAATTGAAGTCTTTCCTTTGTCTTGCTTGTCTTCATAAGGGGAATGATTGACCAGGACGGTATAGACAGATATTCGTTTCACAGTTCTTGAGAATGACTTCAAAATAGAAGTCCGAACATCAAACAAATCAGAAGAAACCAAACTGATAAAAACCGGGGAAATCCACACATATGTACATTATATATATGTATGTACATTATATATATATATATATATATATATATATATATATATATATATATATATATATATATATATATATATATATATATATATATATATATATATATACCGCGTCTGGAGTTTTGTTCTCGACGTTTCGGCTCCGATTTTGGAGCCATTTTCAAGAGTAAATGTGACACAAACCCTTTCCCCCTGTGACAACACCTGAGGAGTAGGCAGATTGAGACCTCAGCGTGAAGTCACATTTACTCTCGAAAATGGCTCCAAAATCGGAGCCGAAACGTCGAGAACAAAACTCCAGACGCGGTTCAACCCGAACTCAACAACAACATACAACTGACCATGGAAACCTATCCGGACACATTATATATATATATATATATATATATATATATATATATATATATATATATATATATATATATATATATATATTGTTCTAAATTGTTCATATATATAATTCGTCTTCGATTTAAAATTGACTCGAAAATTGAAAATTCATTTGATTCCACTCTTTCCACCCAAAAAAATTATCTAGCCACTGATTCAAAGTACAAGTGATCAATCAACAATATGGATTTTTTGCTAGCATTCCGTTCAGCTCTTAAAAAATATGTTTGGGCGTAGTTACCTTTTTGTTTGCATAGAATACACATCTGAAATCTGAACGCGGCGCTCTTCAGCCGTTCAAAATTCTGAAAAAGGGCATATTCTGCCTTCTGTTTCACACAAAAACAAACAATCGGTGCATTCTTTTGTCTCTTCTAATTCCTAAATCGTATTGAAACGTTTGATTCGAGTTTTAAACTTGGTGAAAAATGCTTTGAATTCGAAAAAAAATGGCGAGGAAGGTGGAACGAGGTGTAGGCACTTAATAAATCAAATAGCGTTTTTCCTATCGTAATATTGAGCAAAAAAGATTCCTTTATATCACAGTTTCAAGTGTTATATCTTCCGAATGAAGAGAGATGTCCGCGTTGTAACTTTTGATTTTTGTTCACATTCAAATGCGTACTTCCAACATTTTTTTCCAATTTTGTGGGTCATGCTAAACAGAACTTTCCTAATTTTTTTGTAGACATTTGATTTATGAATGCAGAATAGTTTTTTTATAAATCTGTCAATTTGAAATCCTTGAAATGTTGTAGAAATTTGACAGTGTTACTATATTTCATTTTTCTGTCATGAATATTGATGTTTTCAAAACTTTCCATTCTTGATTGAAAACTGTTGAATAAAATGGTGTTCTCCTGTTCATTCAAGATTAATTTTGTGTGAACCACATTGCAGGATTTTGAAATGAAGTATTATCTCTTTGTATTACTTATAATAATAATGTTTATTCAACAAAAAAATATATTACGTGCATAACACAAGTAAAAAGTTATAGTTGTAGTAGTTATTCTGGATATGTTTTGACTTCTGCCAGCAGGTTGGTATTGCCTAGGTAATTCACATTGGAAGAATTTTCTTCTAAATCTAATATTACCTGAGTGTATCTTTTATATATATATATATATATATATATATATATATATATATATATATATATATATATATATATATATATATATATATATATATATATATATATATATATATATATATATATATATATATATATATAAAAGGTATACATAAAACACTGATATCCCTATATAATATCAAAAAATATTGAAATAATAAACAAGAACAAAAATACAATACATGTGTATCAATATCATTAACTTTCCAATACATAAAATCCACACTACATAGGAATACCTACAATTTTTTGATAAACTCAAAAAACATGATCACTGGCATCACTGCTACAACTAAAAACATACACAAACAAAGGGTGCCCAGAAAAAATCTCAACGAGAATATTTGAGACTATCACAGAGCTCAGAGTTACGTTTAACAGAGATTCAAAAGAAATTTTACATCTTACCAGATAGTCAAGGCCTGGTCTTGGTCACTTAACTATTTTGGTCTGGTACGAAAAAAAATTTGGTACCAAATCAAGCTGGTCACCTGACCAAGTGTGCTGTTCACACCAAGATGTTAAAGATGTTTGGTTAAAATAAAGTCATTAGTTAGCTTACTAAGCAACGGTGTAATGGTGGCCATTGACTCCAAAAAAAAATAGTTCATGTGAATAAGATTTCACTCACTGCACTCTAATAATTTGTCAGTTGTTTCTCAATCCCATGATTTTTGAAGTGAAATTATTAATTTTATAATATCTCTATTAAGGGGCCATACACACGACGGTTTTTCAAGGGCCCTTGATGCGCGTTTCAGAATGAGCTGGGAAGATGTTATTAGTAACCACATTCAATATTCTCAAGCAGAGCTACAGAGCAGTTACAGCTTACAGCGTGTGTCGAAGGCGTGTGGGCATGTTAGGACTAGGTCATATTCTAAAAAAATTATATTATTTCGAAAATATATACCTTCTCTCCCAATCTGAGGTCCCATATGATGACATGTTCGCAAGCACCTACTGCGACAAATCTACCTTCCTGTCCCTCCAAAGTAACAAATACAATGTTACAGGCTTGACTAGCAATTATATTGAAATTGCCAGCAGGAACATATCTTAAATATTGTTTAGTCAGTCCCATTTCTTGAAGTTAACTTTATGTTCGAGCACTAGCTTTATTAGATCGAAACAGCCATTCTCCTTTTTATAACATAACCAAATTTTCTTGCTTTTCTCTGTTTATAACTTCGCTCTTCTTCTTCTTCTTTATTTATGGTCCCAGCTGCCGAAATTGGCGCTGCGCTTTTTGTTAATAGGCGAAAATCGTCAACCGATAGATGGCGTTGCTAAATCCAAGATGGCTTCACTTTACGGCGAACAACAAATTTTGGCCATTTGAAGTAATGGTACTATTAGTTCATGATTTGCATTCTTCAGGCCTTGTTGAGTGTAAATTACTGTTTAAACGTCTTAAGTTGCTTTGTGTGCTGAGGTATTTACATGTTTGGCTAGTATTACAGCCTTATTTTACTCATGAGTGTTATTATTTGAACTACTTCACCAACCTACATTCCAGATCAAAATGTCTTATAGAATTGGAGCTACGTAATATTCTGGATTACGTGGAAAGCAGAACTAGAACGTTGAAAGAGGGTGAAGCTGTGTTCAAAGCAGGACATATCATTGCATGTGGAGTGGAAGGAAGTAACCATAAACATAAGGAGCTTATGTTTGCGAACATTAGCTTTAGTAGAGCATCCACATGAAATCAATATATTGCTGGCTGATGAGGGATGGAAATGCCAATGTTCCTGCAAAGCGGGTTTATCCTGGGCTCTGCAAACATATTGCAACCCTTATATTATTTTGTTATTAAGTAGGTAATGTCATTTCGTAAATATATAGAAGTAGTTGATTTTCAAGAAATGTTTGCATGTAATTAGCTTTTTGTGATAAATAAAGGATCAATATATCAGATTTATCAAAACATGTCACCGAATAGTGTTTCAACAAATGTTTTATTTTTACTATTCAAATAAATCATGAGAAAAACCTGATTTTTGTTTTGCTACAAAACTTTTTCTGTACTTTTGCATTGTATAATTCAGTACTGAGTATGAAAAGCTGAAGAAATAGGTTGGTTACTCCACTTCTAACGTGGAGATCAACAACCTTAACGCTGAACTGATTTCACTCGACTAACTATTCAATTCTTTAACAAGGTTTTCAGTATCATAGGCGTCGGGCTCCAGGGGGCCCGGGGGCCGGCCGCGGCCTCCTTTTGTCTTTCAGGTTTCATTTCCAGAAGAAAATTGATAATATCAAGTGTTAGAGTAACTGATCTCACACCAAAGGTTCAAATCTCACCAATCATGAATGAATCATGCTTTTAAAAAAAATGTGTCTAACCAAGGAGATACAATTGGCAGTTATGCTACTGACTAATTGGGGGATAGTGTGAAAGGATAAAAAACAGACTAGAAAGCTATGATTTATTTACATAATTGTAATCATACTTTGCTTTAACTATATATTAATAAATATTATATTATAGTCTTGAAAATGGCTTCAAAGTGGGAACTGAAACGTCCACTAAACTTTATTTTCAGACGCTCTAGAAAGTGGAGGCTACTTACAAACATATTTTTAGTTATTGGTTTACTAATTTTCAATATATTTTTTTTCCTGAGACAAAGCTTTTTGTCGTTAATGGGGAATTTATGTAGTGAAATAGTACTAGTATTATATAATGAGCACAGTGACACCGAGCACATTTTTCTCGATTTTGTAGGAATACTTCAATGAATTCGCTGCATTGTGGATTGTGAACCATAACAACACTTCATAACTATTTCACTCTTCGCACTTCTGTACTGTATTAAGTTATAAATATTTCCAAAATAATAATTTTAAATCCAACACTCATAAGGCTCCATAGAAATAATATTTGTTGTTCACCGTCCGGTTAGTTCAAAAAAAATATATAGATGGCGATCCCTTCGAAGTTTTAGCAAATACTTTGTCCGGGGGGGAGCATCTCGTTCTACCCACATTTCGTAACACCCACAGTGCATAACACCCAAAGTGCGTAACACCCAAATGTCATAACTCCCAAATTTCGTTATGCCCACACTCACCGAACATACCCGAATGATGCGCTGTTGCCAAATTCATCCTTCTTTTAGGTTAGGTTAGTTAGGTTAAGTTAGATTGGTTTAACAGGAAATTGCAGAATATCCGGTAAATTTTGCAACAGTGCATCATTCGGGTATGTTCGGAGAGTGTGGGCATAACGAAATTTGGGTGTTATGACATTTGGGCGTTACGCACTTTGGGTGTTATGCACTGTGGGTGTTACGAAATGTGGGTGTTACGCAGCGCACCCGTCCGGGGAGTGCAAGAGTCTTCTACCAAACCAGGGTTCTTCTTCTTATTCGTTTATTTTTGCTCCCAGCTTCCAATCAATGGCGCTATAATGACCAGTGCCCTTTTTGTTACAAAATTTCTGTAGCAAAAACTTTGTCCTGGGAGGGGTGCGCTGCGTAACACCCACATTTCGTAACACCCACAGTGCATAACGCCCAAAGTGCGTAACACCCAAATGTCATAACACCCAAATTTCGTTATACCCACACTCTCCGAACATACCCGAATGATGCACTGTTGCAAAATTTACCGGATATTCTGCAATTTCCTGTTAAACCAATCTAACTTAACCTAACTAACCTAACCTAAAAGAAGGATGAATTTGGCAACAGCGCATCATTCGGGTATGTTCGGTGAGTGTGGGCATAACGAAATTTGGGTGTTATGACATTTGGGTGTTACGCACTTTGGGTGTTATGCACTGTGGGTGTTACGAAATTTGGGTAGAACGAGATGCTCCCCCTGGGAGTACAGTAGTCTTGACAGTTAACGTTAACAGAACCACGGAATACCAATGAATACCATGGGACCATAGCCATACAATAGAGACACTAGCCATAGAACACCAACACCGGCAGTTTCACACCTTGAGGTGTTATCAATCAACTCAATTTCATCGTTCTTTGTGTTTGTTCAATAATAGCGTTTATTTCTTCATATTTATAGGTACTTGAGAAATTTCACATTCATTTCAAACGTTATTGTATACAGAATATTCATTTCAACATATCAAATGACATATGAATACTATTCGTTATCCCGTAAATGTGGGAGCATCTCGTTCTACCCACATTTCGTAACACCCACAGTGCATTGCATAACACCCAAAGTGCGTAACACCCAAATGTCATAACACCCAAATTTCGTTATGCCCACACTCACCGAACATACCCGAATGATGCGCTGTTGCCAAATTCATCCTTCTTTTAGGTTAGGTTAGTTAGGTTAAGTTAGATTGGGTTAACAGGAAATTGCAGAATATCCGGTAAATTTTGCAACAGTGCATCATTCGGGTATGTTCGGAGAGTGTGGGCATAACGAAATTTGGGTGTTATGACATTTGGGTGTTACGCACTTTGGGTGTTATGCACTGTGGGTGTTACGAAATGTGGGTGTTACGCAGCGCACCCGTAAATGTAAGGGTATGGTCCGAAAGTAAGCGAAATATTGGTTTTGCGGTTCAAAACTAACCGCTGCTGTCATATGTCAAAAAAGTAGTAACTTGCGGTTTCCTAAGACGGTTAACAACTGTCACATATTAGGCATTCCAGATACTTGTCAAAAATGTCAAATTGATCTAAATGAACCAATACGGCGCCATCTGCCCCCCAGGAACTTTCGTTTGTTTTCTTTTTTATAAGTGTGTGATTGGTTAAAACTGGTATTTGCCCCCCAGACATAACCTGATCTGGAATGCCTAATTGGGTGGTCACCAATTGTTAACGAAATCTTGGTCATGCAGGTCATGCGGGGTCACCTATTTCGTCATAATGTACAAAATAGAAATCGTAAAACGAAGAAATTTACGCTATCATAACGCTACATAATAGAAATCGTAATTTATCATATAGTACAAAATAGAAACGTACAGTAACAGAACGCTACACTTTCATAACGTAATGTATCATAATGGACATATTCAGAACGTATTTCGTCATATCGTACCTTATCATATCGCTACAATATCAGAACATCAAAATATCATAACCGTACTTCATAGAATTCGTAACTCATCATAATGGTACAAAATCAGAAACGTACTTTATCATAATCGTAAAAAATCAAAACGTATTGCGTCATAATCGTAAAGTATCAGAACGTACTCTATCATAATCTAATAGTACAAGGGCTTGCTTACAATATTAATAAAAATATATGGTAATGGGATATCCGCTGTCATTTAGGAATCCAGGAGAGATCTATGATCTTAAATATATTTGAAAAATTGAATAATAACATTATTTTTCACCTATTGTAGCTAATTTTTATATTTTGTATTCTTCAATATTCAAAAAAATGTTGCCTACCCTGATTCCTATATTGACATGACACTGTTGCAGTGTTGCCAGTCAAGTGGGCACTGCACTGTTATGTGTCTGTTTGATTCATTGTTATTATTCATAATTGTTGAAAAAGTTTATGCACTAAAATAAGACGGCGATGTTAAATCAAGTGTTAAAAAGATTGAATGGCTGGTGATTACCTACTTCTCTACATGAATCTGTGCGAGGAAAAACTGATATTGCCAGAATTATCACCTTGACGATTCTTTGCTCCTGATGCGAACAATTGTTTACTTTCACTCCAGAGTCGCTAAATTAGGTATATGAACTATTATGATGACCTAAGATTCCATATGTATCCTGTTACAAGTTTTAGTTTGGTTTCTATAAGTATTTTTTTTTCAGGTCCAAGTAATATAGAGAAAGACTCCGTATTTCAACAAAAACATGTAGTAACACCTAAATACATCTGGACCTGGACTATAAAAAGTTAACAATGGAGTGTATACTCAGTAAAAACAACCTAAACGAGAAATATACCAACTGGAATTTACGGAAACAGAAAATTGCAAACTTGGCAAATAATTGAAAATCGTAATAATTGATAATAATCATCAATTGTCATCAAAAGACAACTGTAGATGCTGGCAATGGAAACATCGTAAGACTTGTTTTCAATAAGAAGATATAAGGGACGACAAGTGTGAGGTGTGCATTAAATCGCTGCAAAAAACTTGTGGTATTAGATGTAATATCTGTACAATATGGTTTCACATTGCTTGTGTGGGCTTAATTCATGAAGATATCAAATTGTATGAAGATGAATTGAAAAAAAGCAGGTGGCAAAATATGAAATTGCAACTAGTGTTAAAGTGATGAGCGAGTTGGATGTGACTAATATCCCAACGACCGTCCAGATTCACACCGAAGATGTTTTGACAGAACTAGGAAATATCATGAAAAAAACTGGAACACATGGAAAATAATAACGAATAGACACATGATCAACAATTGAAAATCAATGAAGACTTACAACATGAAGTAGTAATTATTCGAAGCTAGTTAAACGAGGTCAAAGAAGAGCTGAACAAGCAACAACAAAATCAAGGTATAGTGAACACAGTTTATCCTACAAGGTTGTGGTCTCGGTAGTGTAGTGGTTAGCACATCTGCCTATCAAGCGGAAGGCCGGGGTTCGAATCCTCGCCGGGCCACCGTGCTGGGTAATCGCACGTTAAAAGGTAAGGCCCCGTTGATCCATTGCTCGCACAAGTTTCGACTTCTGAGGGTTGACGTTCGTCAGCTGGTTAACGGAAACGAACAATTTTAGAACAAAAATAGGACAGCTCAATAGCAGGATAAATAACTGAATGATGTATAGTTTAGAAGAATCCTTATCAGTTAATCCAGAAGATACATATAAATTTGATCTATCCAAAAACAAGGAGATTCTCAATTTACTCTCAGTCAAGATAAATGACGAGAATATTGCAAGAATCACATTATGGGTTTCAATAGATCCAGTGCCAAAACATGTTCCACAAACGTCACATTTGATGGCTTAGAGAAAAAAAACAAGCATTGAGACTTTCGAACAAACTCAAATAAGCACCTTACCAGATAAGCACTGACAGAACAAAGATGCATATTGAACACTTCAAGAGGATGAAGGATGGACTGAAAACAAAAATCTTAAATGGTGAACCTAATCTAATACAATGGTCAACCGAGAAAAGTAAAGAAAAATGGTAAACAGGAAAACAGGAGTACACCCCACTCTAGATTTATGGTTACAATATTGGAGGTTTGGAAACTAAACTTGAGGAGTTATTCAAAGCAGAAGCTTATATATCTATGATATAATCATCCTGATATAAAGTTGTCTAGATTGTGACATTCCTGATGGTGAAATCAACTTAGACGCTTACAATATGTTTCTATGTGACCGTAGTGATAAAACAAGTTTGAAAATCAGAGGAGACGAAGTTTCAATTACCACTTGTTCATACTTTTCATATATTTAATGAATAAAAATTGTTGACTTGTGAGTAGCTCTTTTGTTACTTCTGCCTTGACTTTGAAATTACATTGAGAAATTGTGTATCTACCCATTACCCACCTGAGGAACATATTTTTATAAATAAAAAAGACGTTTTTATGTTTGTTAATTTTTTTATTGAAACCTAGTCCTCTCTATAACCACAGTTCATATGAACTGTAGCAGAAAATGAATGTTAGCAAAAAAATATTCCACACTAACAACTACCTTATTTAATTCTTATAGACCTATACACTAATACAAAAATTCACCTGACTAAATGTTGACTAAGAAATCAAATAATAACTACTATCAGTAAAATCAAGAAATTATTAATGTAGGTCATCCTCCTAAAAGCTCCTTATTCTTCCCCACAGTAAAAACCCCATCATATGCTACTTGGTTAATTTCATCCATAGAATTGGTACTTTCTTCAATACCTTGTGATTTTTCTTCGTTTTCTATCAGTCTTATCTTTTTGATTTAACTTGAGGTGTGTGTAACTGTGTTTTAGTATACAATCACGAAAGAAACTATCCCTTCCTGGGTATGTGAAGGAATAGTCAGATTTGAACATTACATTATAAATTATATCCAAAATCTTAGTCATCCTGTTGAATGTGTTTTTCTCCAGACTCCTACTCATACCTGTCCATGAGTATTTAGTAAGAAGTTGTTTTGTGAAAATGATACCTGCCAACTTGTAACAAGCTGTTTTATATGGCATTACAGATCCAATACATCTGGTCAGGTAAAAACATTTTGTTTATAGGACTCTCCAGCTCTTTCTCCAATTTTTCTAAGGCAGATACCATGTCAATTGGGAATATGTGCAACTCATTCTCATCAGTAACAGTCAAAGATGACTCCGTTTTCTTCAATATACTGTCAAGATTGTCAAGACGCTCAGAAATATCAGCGCACTTTTCCACGATTTTTTCTTTACCTGAAACAGGAAATCATATAGTACTTGATGCCTTTTTTTAGATAGATTGTTCAAATTAAAAACTAGTGTGGTAGTTTAGTCATCATCGTTTAAATACTTACATTCCTTCAAGTCTTTGGATATCTCATCCACTTTGAATTCCAGTATGGATAATTTTTCCATCAGTATCATTAACAAGCATATTTTCATCTCTTTCACTGATTCCAGCATCAGAGCTTGCTGATCTAGTGGTGGAGGTTGGCGTTTCAGGATCTTGGAGTACCTATACATTGACATTCTATTGGTTTTTCTACTGCCTTCTGTTTATTTGAGCTAAATTCATAAGCAGGCAATCCAGATATTTCATTTTTCAGAGCACTTGCTCTTTTGCTAAAAGTAGGCAAAGATTTTGAGGGTACTATTTTTCCTTTTTCATCATCCCTAGTGTAGTCAGGTAATGAATTGTCTTCAATTGCACATATTTGGTCTGTCTGGGCCAAAGAATGCATAAAGAGGAGTAGTTAAAGGTGTAGAATGCATTGTCCAAACCGATTTTGAATTTTCAGGGCGATTAAAAACGCCATAAAACGAGTATTGACATTGAAAATTTTCCGCGGAAACGATGGAAAAAAGTTTTTTTTTATAAAATACACATTCGAGATTAAAGAATAAAAACAAGAAAGTAGAATATTGAACGCTGTCAAATATTGATGTTTAAAATATTTGCAATATTGTCACATTGCAAATTAATATCTTAGATTATAAGATATTGAAAAATTGAGATCGAAATCATCATAGATTATATTATTTGGTGGCCCTAAAAAGGTATTTTGTGTATCTCAGCAAATATAAGGCAAATTATACCTTCTTCTCATTCGGGAAATTAAATTCCCTTCAAAAGATAGGAATAATTTGTCCTTTTCTGCACTATAGATCTATCAAAGACACATGATATTTCCAATACGTTTTTTCTGAAAGATTCCAGCTGTTTGAATCATGCTGTTCCAGGTTCAATTTTTTTTTCTATTATACGATTAAAAAAATTACAAAAAATTTATTGAGAATATTTTGCTATAGTTCAAATTGCTAGTAATATCTTCAAATGATCTTCAATAGAAATTTGTTCTATATAAGGAGCAAGGATTCTTGAAATTATTAAATTAATTTAAAATCTGAAAAAATGAAAGGTCGTTATTCCTCGATCGTACTTGTTTTTTTCAACAAGTTTAACATATTGCATCCTGGATTTTTTTTTGTTTTCTGTCCCCTGGAAAAGAAAGTTTCAAATTCTTATACTTAATACAAGCATGTTACGTACGTATCGTATTTTTTATGAATTTGGAAATTAAACAAAAAAATATATCAAAAAATGCATATATACTTCCCCTAGGCGACGTTTCGGATTATTAGAACCCTTTGGTGGCTATAGCATATGTATGTAGCATAAAATGTATGTTAGTTGATGCAATAGTTATGCAGCCGCCTACATGACTTTATTTAAACAAATATAAGTATATTAAGGTCAGAAATGAATATATGGCTGTCACAAAAAACTGGATGTGATTGAAAAAATTATTATATATTTATGACACCAACAAAAAACTTCACAAGGTTTATGTGACAAAAACAATGTTGACCAGTGTTATCTGTTTGGTGTTCTGAGACTTAGAAGTTTTGTTTGAAGTCTTTAAACAAACAGCACAACTAAGTTATTTCAGTCGTCTCATTTTTTACTGAGGCTGAATGGAAATATACTAATCATAATTGTACAAGATATATAGTGAAATGTAGTTACCTATTACCAACAAAATTCATTAGTAGAAATATATTTATGTAATCTCTATCTCTCTACTTTGGGTGGTCATATAGGTTCCTGCTTCGGTAAGGCGCATTCGACCAATATTAATTGTTATGGTTTACTTCTTATATTTTATTTACACCCTGTATTTTTTGTTGACAATTGTAATGAAAATCTAGGTTGATATGTTAAAAAAAATGATTGTTGTTGATGAATAAAAAAAATTTTTTGAAATAGACATCTTAGACTTTTCCTAAAAGAACAAAAATTCGTTCTTCGACTCGGATTAAAGCATAATTTGCAGGTATTCAAATAACATTTATTTAATCAAAAAGACAGATTGGGATGTGTCTTTCAGCTAAATTAGTGTTTCTGATAAGAATGGATTTTTATTCACCTCAATAATTACAGAATGTTTATGAAACAGTTTCAAAAAAGTCTATGTATAGGAACGGCATATACATTCAAGAGCTTGAATGAACATTCAGATACACAACATACCTGTGAGTTAGATATTTTCGATACTACAGTGTGCAGAATTTGATAAATCACATTCTGTTAATCATTCTG
Source organism: Zygogramma bicolorata (assembly GCA_032362365.1). Lineage (NCBI taxonomy): Eukaryota > Metazoa > Arthropoda > Insecta > Coleoptera > Chrysomelidae > Zygogramma > Zygogramma bicolorata. Next base: position 317,041 of record JAVJAQ010001328.1, on the reverse strand, counting down.
GAAAATATTATGTTGATAAAAAAACAAATATTCACAAAGAGGCCTAGTCCAGTGTAACTTCACAACTTGACCATTAACAAAAAAAATTGTTGCCAGAAAAAATAACATTTGAAAAAAAGGACCTCAATTGGAATACCAATATCTAAATCACAGAAATCCAGGAGATCTGTGAGCTGAGTATGTTCATTTAATTTGAAAATGTCTGAAATATTTTGAGTACAAAAAAAGTCACCATACAAAATGTCAATTTGTCTGGCTCTGATATTTGATAATATGAATATCTGGTATACTATATAGAAAAGTGCTTATATTTCAACAGCACACATTTTTTGAAACAATTTTTAAAAAATGGAATACTATACCTATAGAGTGTGGAAGAGCACGTTGAATCCGTTTTTTTGGCGACTCAGAATTTTAGAAGAGTCAAGTCATTGAGCTATTTTATAGATCTACAACTCAAATAATTCTGCCAAAAGCCATTTTTCCATATGATTGGTGCAAGATCCTGTCATGAATATATTTTATGCTACTTACTGTACCTCTAGATGAAAATGCTTTTACCTTGGATTGTACTGGAATGTAAAAAGTTCTAACAAGAATATCAAAAGGTGTTTTTTGTGATCGGTGGAATGGGACATTAAAAAGACAGTCTATCTCCAGCCGTCGTTTTATTTAAAAGATACATACACAACAGATCCTATTAGTGAATAAGTTCAATGCAATACTCCTTGAAACAAAATCTATCATGAAGCATTGAAATCTTGAGTTTTTCTTTCTTCATGTGCCGTTTATTAAAATTAGTAAGCAAATATCAGTCAAAAACTGAACATTTGTACAGACACTTTGAGTACATTTTTTATGAAAGTGTTTTTATTGAGAAAAAAAAGTAATACAAATTATGAAACAACAACAAAAATTAATTGGCGATCCGGGGCGACTTGATTGATTCTAGTGGCACATTTTCTTTTTCAGCTGCAGGAAAACCCAGAAAAACCTGCAGCACCACATCACCTGAAAATCTTGATCTGCCAATGTCCTCTCATTCATAGAATAATATGTAGGGTGTCTCCTGGGGCTTCAATAAATCCAAGATATCGCCAGAATATTTAGTGACACAACTATCGTTAAACTTAAACCAGTCCGTTTCGTTTTCGACCAATTAGTAATAATGGCCAGATTCAATGCCAGAACCACAGCGAACAATGACTGCATGAAGATTATAATAGTGGTCTGCTAGATTGAAGTGTTCATCTATTTTGAATCTTCGTAAGAGTTTGGTGCTTCCTCCAGAGATTGAATTATGTTTGAAGGGCATCAGTGTTATTATTAGATTGACTGGTGCCTCAGCTATACTTGTTGTCTTATAATGGTAAGTCAGTTTGGCACATATTTGGCAATACAGTTGATGATCACCTGTTAAAAGTTCTTTCTTGAGATGTTTCAACAGTAAGCTTTGCAAGGATTGGTTATCAGTCTTATTGGGAAACGCCACTTGAAGTTCCAGAAAGTCACAAACGTTTTTGCCACCTCTTGTACATGTACTACAACGTAAAAAAGTGGGGATTTTTCCAACAAAAGTTCTAGAAACACAAGACAAGATGGACTGTACGGAATCATTCAATCCAGAGCGGTCAGGAGTATTGATTCTGCTATTTTCCTGCTCACGAAGAGTATTCAACAAGAATTTGGAGCAATCCTCTTGTTGTCCTAAAGAGTATGTAGTGGACTTCAAAGACTCCAGGAAATCAGTTGGTGGGAAAGATGATACATTCTTTCGAAACTGCAGCTGTATGAACAGGTCTTTGAGTTTGGTGAATAAGTAGGAAACGTTCTCGTTCATCGTTAAAAACTTGTTCTCGAAAGTCTTCGTTATGAACAACACTTGTGAAATGTCACCTCTTTTTGTCATTGTTTCACTTGGTGCTCGCCATTTCAATATTAGAATTGTATCTTCAGGATTCAGGAAAAGAACACCATCCGATTTCAGAGGGTATTCTTGTTGATTATCATTGTCATTAACCTGCAAAAAATATATTTTGAATTATTTTAAACTCTTGTATTGAAAGGTAAAAGGAATCAGAGAAACTCATGTTAAATATTACATGCTATGGTGCTAATTGATTAACACAATCAACATACTTGAATTTATTTTTGAAGAATCCTTTGACACGTTCAACTCAAATGAATTTTTATTTGTCAACCTCGTGCAGATCTTACGAATCATGTGTTTCTTGAAGAATTACGTCCCACCACAAAGCACATATATATAGAGAAAACTCTCAAATGAGCGCTCTAGAAATGCATTTTAGTTCACGGAACTGATCCATGTAGCGCTGGTGCACGGATTGAAACATATTGTTGCCAAAAGATGGCAGAGGAAAATTATCGTTTGACGTTTGAATTTGGCAATGACAATGCTATTTAGTTCTTCGTATAAGAATTATTGAAGCGCTAATTGTTTCAATATGGAGATCGGAATCAGAAGTTCCCATCCAAAAAAATGTGTGCCAAAGTGTGAGGATTGGTTTAGTAAACGCCATCGATTTCCTAGACCAGATAAGGAACCAGAATTGTTTAAAACGTGGATGCATAAAGTGAAGAACCCATTTTTCGCAAATAAAAGTCATGCACAAATTCACAAGAATTATCTTGTTTGTGATATTCACTTCAAAGATGAGTTCAAAGTGGTAAGCCATAGGGGTCTCTCCAAAATTGCATATCCTACAATACAATTAGGTAAGATTTATTTATTAGTGTTTTTGTTTCTGTAATTAAAACTTATATATTGTACTTTGTTCATTATTGACTTACTATACTCACAAAAAAGAAGGAACAGTCCATCTAAAACAACTACGCCCTTACCTATTTGGCACGACTGGCACTGAGTTGTCGACTAATGCATTCAAAATGTAGTCGTGTTTTATCCATGAATTCATTGATGGTGAACATGAATGTGTTAATGAGTTAATTGAAGAGAAAAGGCAACTTTTGAAATAAAGGATGAAATTGCAACCATCGGAGTAAAAGTTGAAACTTTTTTCAGAGATTAATTAGCTTACCAACAAACTGATATTATTTGCACTTGAAACGCGTTCTGCTAACAAGGATAGCATGTTTACGAGAAGAAAATTGATATTCTTATCTCCCTATAAATTTTCTTCTCCTGAAGATGACAACCTTGCTAGTGAAACGCGCTTCGAGTGCAAATAATATCAGTTTGGTGGTAAGCTGATTAATCTCTGAAAAAAGTTTTAACTTTCAACATATTGCCACGCTTTTATAGTCTTTGTTGTCAAAAGATGTCGCTACTGAAGCCTCATGTTACCTCAAACGTCAATTGTTAGTCCGGCTCCAACAAGTTTGCCATCTGTTGGCAACAATATGTTTCAACCGTGCACCAGCGCTGCATGGATCAGTTCCGTAAACTAAAATGCATTTCCAGAGCGTTTCATGGCAGATACCCTTCTATATATACGTGTTCTGTGCGTCCCACCGATATTTATGACATAAAAAGTATCAAGTTTTTGACAGCGGTGCGGTATTTCTTTCTGGTGTGAATAAAACAGAGAAAGCAATAACCGCTTGAGTGATTCCAAAATGAATCGAGAACGGCTTAGCCCCTTCGAATTAGACTATTTTCATTGCACGTTGCCAAAATTATTAAGATTCTAACGTCAGCCCATATATTAAATTTTGAATGCGCGCGCATCCAAATTATGATAGATTACGATTCTGATAGAATCCGTTATGATATTTTACGAATTCTATGGTGTACGATTTCTATCCTGTACGATTCTGATGGTGTCCCGTTATGATATATTACGAATATGATTTTGTCACGTTTCTATCGAATACGTTATGATAAAATACGTTATGATTAAATACGTTATGATGAAGTACGTTCTGATATTGTACGTAATGATAGTATACGTTTCTATAAAATACGATTTCTATAAAGTACGATTCTGATATTATACCATTATGACGTATTACGATTTCTACCATGTAGCGTTATGATATGGTATATTATGATGCAATATATGGACCCGATTGCAATATATAGACATTTATATATGTCAGGTACACTAAGGGTATACCCATAATTATGGTAAACCCGTAATTTCTTCATAATTACGATCATAATCTCATTAAATTACCATTGTTGCTTATGGAAGTACGGTTTGTATGTCCAGCAGGCTGATTGACAGTTGTCTTGTGACGTCACATGCCCGCCGTCTATTCTACCGATTTTTCCCGATTGGTTCTACCGATTTTTCCCGATTGGTTCTACCGATTTTAGAATTTTTGGCAACACTGGTTGATTAGGTAACTGGTAACCTAACAAAAATTTGATTAGGTTGCATTTGAAGTTCATAAGTGAATTGATGAGGAAATGCCAATAATTTTGTAAGTTGTAGAATCCTTAATGAATAGCAAAATATTCTGAGGTTCAATTTTCAGATGGCTCTTGCAATAGGCCGTTTGCTCCAAAGATATTGTCTGGTAACCGCTTTACCATTCTTCGTAGTTAGCAGCATCTACGCTGATTATTCACGGACCCAGTTGTACAAAGCAGCTCTGAAAAGAAAGGAAAATGCTACCGATTATTCCTAAAGGAGTTTCATGGGCAGCCTTGCCTGCACTTGGCTTCGCCATCGGCTGGTATTTGGACAGAAAAGAAACTGAGAGATTAGTTCTCTTTCGAGATAAAAGTGCCCTATATGGAAGAGTTCTTAAGGAAGGAGAGAAGCCAACATGGCCCTGATCGAGAAGTTATGTACATGATAGTTGTGAATAGATCAATATATTGAGTAATTCACTTTTAACATTGCTTTCTTGTTTCTTGCAATTTGGGATATCCAACTGGTCTAAGGAATACTTGAGAAATTTTCAAGAACCTAAATCGCCAAAGAAAAAATGTATGTTTACCTGAAATACCAAAACTTTCTATGAATCTAATTATTTCATTTGTAAATTACTTATATCCCTTCACTACTCTATGCTTAATCTTGTGTTTCTGAATCTGTAAATTTTGATTTTTCATAGTTTGAAAATCAACAATCTGTAAATTTTGATTTTTCGTAGTTTGAAAATCAACAATATTGGTAATTCATGGTTTCATTAGAAGTTGTGAATGTGTAAACCATTACACATGTTCTAATATCAAACTAATTGAATTAATTAGTTTTTAATTGTAATACCTGTATAAAATCATTGTCCAAAAAAAATTCTGATTTTTACAAGCCATCTTAGCCATTTTGAATTACCTAACAATAATATTTCTTTTTATGAAAAAGATCTTGCTCTTCCTTTCCACCGAAAAGCATTCCCAAATAAAGCCTGATCTTCAATTGGTTAAATATAAATTTAATCTTTGTGTGATAAAATTTCTACTACTTAATTTTTTAAAACCTGTATTCATGAGGAAACAGTTTTTAATTCAAAAAATATTATAATGGAATACAAAAGCAACAGTATTACAAAGAATAATAACAACATCAATAAATTTGCAACTAAAACAAATATTTGAAAGAGGTGGTGTAAAATAGAAGTTCAAGAAACATTGCTATAGTGTGAACGTCTTGATCACACTACCATTGCACATACAAAACAAATTCACTAATCTGTCTAATTGTTGAAAAAAAATCCTAATATACTTGAAGTTTGAGTGGAACATTTCAATCATAAACAACAAAGAAATGGAAATCAGAAGAAATTAATGAATACTCTATATTCAAATTGTTCAACTAGATTTTTTGTCAAGAGAATTGCTGGTAAGTAGGTACCTAGTATACATAATTAGTCAAGTTAAAGCCATTATTATTGTTATGACCGCCAAAGAACACATTTGATTCAATTTATATCATCGGTAACACGAAGAAATTCAGGTAACATACAAGATGGTATGAAGTGGATGCATTCATAGGACTAAAGTAAGTACTAAGGTGAGAAATGTAATAAATGGTCACTTCATTATGCTTCCTTAAGCATTCACCACCTGTTTGATAAAATTTTTCATATTTCATAAGTGTATATGGGTATTATTCATTGAATTATTCATATTAGTATAAGAGTTTTTTTCCACGATTCCTGAAAAATATATTTGAAAGCTGAGGATACTTTATATTCCTAGAATTTTATAAATCTTGATTTTTTCAGTATTTCCAACACAAAGAAATGTTCTTTCAATGGAAGATCACTTTATGAAAATTGAGTTTATGGATTGTATTGGATTATTTTTCAAATTATTAATTTCAAAGGAGAAATTTTTGAGATATGACCCTGCAAATATCAATTTTTTTTACATTTGTATTTATTTTGGCTTGAAATAGTTCAGCTCTAATATCTGAATAATGAAACTAAAATGATTTCAGCTTGGGAACCGGCTGAAGAATGATTCTTTTGATGCCTATATGATTTCATTCTATCTAGGAATTACGAAATTCGCTTAATCGCCGCTCTCACACCGTGCCGTATCATACATTCAGAAATCAGTTCGTAAAATGCCATTTTTTTTGTAGAGGTCACTGAAAAATTATTTTATGAATACGACTATCTTGATATCAATCTGTTATAGATCTCCAGTTGGAGATATCGATGATTTTAAAAATAATCATTCAGGTTTGAGAACTCTTTTTCAAACCAAAAGTGAATAATATTTTTAATGGAGATGTCATTTTCGCTGCTTCCATAGAAATTCACGATAATTTGCATTTTATTTGTCTAGAAAACCTAATGAAGCATTCAACTTGAGACAAGTGGTCGGTGGGCCTATACGTGTATTTAGTCTTTTTCAAGAATTGAGTTAATTCTCAAAACACTACCCAAGTATAACAAGAGAATCTATTGAAACAATAGTAAAATATATTTTTCCACCTGCTAATAACTCATCAATTATTTATTGATAAAAGTATTGAATCTTCGCATTGACTTTATTTTCAAGCTTCATTCCTGAATATTTATTTATTTATTTATTTATTGAAAGCAATTCAAACAGGTTCATTGAACCTAATTACATGAATTGACTACAACATATTTTGTGCCTACTTAGAATAAGTCATTTTCCTATATAACTAAATCAACTTAAAATTAGTTCTCTTAGTTTCAAATTATATTTGAACAGATAGTGATATCAATGAATAATAATGTTGAGAGAGAGAAAAAACATTGGAATTGAAAGTATTCACACTTTCAATTAACTGATCAAACGAGAAAAAAAAATAGAATAAAACCCTGACCAAAAGATAACATATTCATTCGAGAAATTGGCTGAAACATGGAAAAAAAATGTGGAGTAACTGAGTTGTCAAGTAACAGACTGAAATTAAAAAAAAAATATATAAAAAATTATAGAAATTCAATTTTTTTTATGTGAGATCGAAAAGTATTGTAATTAGTATCGAATATATCAATTTGAACTTCATGAGCAAATTTGTTAAATGTTGCACACATGAGGTCAAGTATATTCGGAGTTCTTGGAATATGAAAAAGAATATTTCTGGGGCGAACCATAACAGGTGGTACATGAATTTTTATTTCGGAAAGAAGGTACGAATTTACCACTCTTTCTGATAATACTTTGAAAACAAATATGATTTTTTGCACTATACGCCTCTCTGTTAATCTTTCAATTTCGAATTCTTTTCTGTATGGTTCATAGGATGAGTATCCTGGGCTTTTTCGATATTTTTTAAAATACAGGTAAGAAATAAACTTATTTTGCACAGTTTCTATTGATTTGTTTTTATTAGATGCAGATGGGTCCCAAATGATAGATGCATATTCTAGAGACGTGAACGGACTATGGATGTGTATAAAAGCTTAATTGTTTTTACATTTTTAAACTCCTGTGTCATGCGTTTTAGAAAACCTAACAGTTTCAGGGCATTTGCAACAATAGAAGAAATGTGTTTGTCAAATTTCAAAGTACTCTGAAAAGTTATTCCTAGGTCTACAGTCTCTGTGAGTCTGATAATACTCGAATTACCAATACTATAACTGTACTCAACTATATTTTTCGACTTACTGTAGGACATTATTGTGCACTTACTCAGATTTAGAGGTAATTTGTTTTCAATTGTCCATTCATACAGTATTTTCAGATCTTCATTCAACTGTTCGAACTCAAGGGTGTTATTTACATTATTGTAAATTTTACAATCATCCGCATACATGAGACACTTTGCTGCAATTGTCTTGGGAAGGTCATTTATAAAAATGATAAAAAGAAGAGGTCCAAGGTTAGACCCCTGCGGAACTCCAGACCTTGCCAAAAACCATTTTGAGTTTTCACCCCGAAATTTAACTGTCTGATACCTTCCTTGAACGTAACTAGTCATAAGGTTCAGTAGATTGTCACTAAAGCCATATGTTGCTAATTTATCAATAAGAGCATCGTGGTTTACCTTATCAAATGCTTTAGCGAAATCCAGGTACAAGCAATCCACCTGATTTCCACTCTTCATCATATCCGCAACGTTGCAGGTGAAAGTAACTAAGTTAGATTCCACTGACCTGTTCCTCATGAAACCATGCTGTGTTTCTGACAAGATGTTTTTTATGTGCCAATACATTTTTTCGTGTAGAATGCATTCAAACAACTTTGCAATGCCATTCAAGATAGCTATTGGCCTATAATTGGATATATCATTCCTATCGTTATTTTTATGTATTGGTGTGAGTTTTGTGAGTTTGAAAAGATCAGGAAATGATTCATGATCTAAACATCTTTGAAATATCAATAGTAATGGATATAATAAATAATCTTTACATGCTTTGAGCAAATAGAAAGGAATATTATCAGGTCCAGCTGAACGTTTAGGTTTGAGTTTCTTGAAAGCCATATTCATGTCTACAACAGATATATGAGTGAATTTCAATATCCCAAAATTACTAGTATTTTGTGCGATATTCCTCCTTCCATATGTAGATTTCTCACCATATACTGACGCGAAATAATCTGCAAAAGCATTTGATATTCTCTCCGGATCATCAGTGTTTTCCCCTTCTATAATAAAGCTATTATTTGTAATGTTTTTACTTTTTCTAGAATTTATAAAATTCCAAAACACATTAGGCGAATCAATAATCGACTTTTCAATATCTCGAATATAACCATTATGGGCTTTTTTGATATCTTTTTTCAGCTCAGCTCTTAATCTTTTGAAATTAATCAGACTTTCCAATGATTCAGTTTTACTCCTCCTAAAATATTCCTTCTGCTTGAGTTTATTTTTGATTTCATGTGTGAACCAAGGAGGAAAGGATTTTTTTTTGTTTCTACCCTGATTTAGTTTCGGAACACATATATCAAATATATTATAAATTTGTTTATAAAAATATTCTACTTGATCATTTATATTACTTAAATAACCCAACTCAGACCAATCTATTTTATCAAGTAATTCAACCAATAGAGAGAAATTCTTTGGAAGATTTTCTCATCAACGTTGATTCTACTTTTGAAATATTATGAATATTACTATCTGAATCTTTATCGAATATGTTTTGGTCCTTTGAATCAGTTCCGAATCTTCATTGAATATTTATGAATTCTTCACTGCTGAATATAAATTTCATCTGTGCGAATATTCATTGCATGTTGAATATTCATTTCAAAATGTTTTGAAGATGTTTGATTTTTCTTTGAAGGAGTTTTGAATTTTCATTGAATATTGAGTTCAATCAAAAGCTTTCCCGTCCAGATAAATTTCAAGATGTTTGTCTAATTTAACATATACAGATTGGCCCATTAGTTGAGGAAGTATAGTATCTCGCCTATAATGAGGATGATAAAACGTTTTAGATAAAAGTTATATGGATTAGTTTGTTGCTTATTTTGAAAATATGGAATACACGCAGAGTGGTCCTTTGAAGCGGGGCAATACAAATCATCATTTTTAAAATGCACCCTCCTGTGAATTTTTTCACCGTTGAAATGAGCAAAATATTTCAAATGAGGTATTTCTTTTTTTCGAAAATTTTGTGGCGTTGTCAAGTTAACTATTGCTGAAAGAAAGATAATCTTGAGAAAAACCGTAAATCCCATCATAAAAACTTTGTGAATAGAATTCAAGCAGAAATATTTGAGACATGCAACACCAAGAGTGAGTTGAAATGTTGGTATAGACTGAAAGTTACCTTTCTGAAACAGATTTTCTACAGAGCCATTAACTTTACCAACTTCGAATATCAAACACTCGATTTTTTTAAATGAAGCACCCAGTATTTAATTCTTCTGTTGAGGAACTAATTTATTTTTGTTAACATGACTCAGCCCCTAAAATCACCATCTTTTGTGAAAATTGCAATTTCATTTTATTTCAACTGAAATAACTGCGCGTGTTCATCACTTTAATATTTACAAAATTCAAGAACTAACAGTTGTGCTCCGTACGAAACGGTCACTTATTAATTATGAATCTGAAGTGCTGGTTCTTGGTGCGCAAATAAATACGTCTTGGACATCTCAGTGAGGCAAATCGCGGTTCTTGTTCGTGCACCATACGCAATGAAACTGTTATCAAAGTGGGCTATGAATTTGACATTCAATGATCGATAAATTTTAGCATAAACAAAAATTGATGTCATACAGTTTTGTATTTATCGCTTTTTAATAAGATTATTTTTTTCACTTGTCAAAATGTGAAGTTTTTGGCATTTCAACCAATAGTAGCGGGTTATTCTATGGTTATTCTAGCCAATCATTGGGTATTAAACCGATAAAACTGCCTGGTCCTTTCGATTATTTTGATAAAACGTTGTTTACCTTTGAACTGTCAAAATTATAAGGTTTACCGCGTCGATTCTATTAAACTGGCTCATATTCATATAAATTATCATGAATGAAGAGGTACCTTATTATTAATAGTCATTCACTTTTTCAGCATAATAATAACATAACACATTTCAATGAACACTCAAACACGTAAATAGCTCATAACCCCAGCTTTATGACAGATATGTCAAACGACCGATTCAAATATTTAAGGTTTCCTTAACTCAAATGAAGATTACAATTAGTTTTCATTATATACAATTCATTTTTTGTTGTATGAGAAGAAACCGTTGTATGAAGGTAAATGAAATACTGATCAATTGAATTGTTCTTCCTTCTATTTGTTCAAAAAATAATCTTTCCAAATACAACTCGTTCTTCAAATTTAATAAGATAAATTTTAATTTTCGAAACACTCAAACTTTTTTATTTTGAGGCAAAAGCATTACATTAACTACATTAACTGAAATGACTTCTCAAAAGTTTATGAAGATCCTCATATCTCGCATAGAGAAATATAAAAACAAACTTACATAATCCCAATTTTTCTCGAACCACCTGTCAGAAAAAGTGGTCCCTAAATGTGTGGGGCGGCATGATTAAAAATTTCATCGTTGAGCCATATTTCTTTGAGGGAAGAGTGAATAGCTAGATTCACCTCAATTTTTTGAAAAACCAGTCACCACAATTAATTAATAATTTAAGCATGCGAATCAAACGAAGGGGCATCTGTTCACCACAGTGTTCCTGTCAATAATTATTCAGACACTGCATTTCCAGAAATGAATCAGTAGAGGAGGCCCTTTCAAGTGGCCACCTCGCTCACCAGATTTGACAAAAATTGTTTTTTATGTGGGGCTACCATGAACGAAGGAGGATATAAAAGAACCGAATTGAGGACGTATTCCAAAATATTCGAGTCAGCATGTTGAGTCGTGTTAATGAAGAATTTAAAAACCGAATACATTATTGTTTGGAAGTAGCCGGTGATCCCTTTAGGCAGTTGTTATAAATTTCTAATGTTTTTTTTTTGTTATTGTTTCAATTATTTACTCTCATAATTCCAAGAATTAACGAGGTCTTACGTTTCAACGTATGATTCATCACTCTCTCAGAAAAAAGATTCTGATGACGCAAAAGCTTTGAACCCACACGACCGGCAGATAGAATGATTGAAAAGCGATGCTCTTAACCACTCGACTACCTGGTCCTAAATACTTCAACGAAAACGTGTTTTCCAGACTTTTCCCAACCGACTTTCAGTTTCGAGTTCGATATAGCATTTATGTTGAATTCCAGTAACAGTAATTAAGTGACAAAATCCTAGCAGCTGACCTATATAAAGTCAAATATCTCGATGCTAGTAATAATCTCTCATGGGAAAACCATGTGAGATCGATCGCTAAAGTACGTAATGTAGGTGTATCGAAATGTGGCTATAACGCATTGTGGGTGTTACGAAATGTGGGTGCAACGAGATGCTGAAAGAAAGCATAGATCATACAAATATACACATAAAATTGAGATAAAATTCATGAATCATTAAAATAATATTCTCTGAAGTGTGTGGTAAATTTTAATATTCAACAAACAATTCTTCGAACATATCTGTATGCCCTATATAAAATATTATTATCAACAATATGATAAAATAATACTGGTAAAAAATAAAGGTACTTGATTCATTTACTCATATTAAATGAATGAGATAATTGACATTTTCTTCCACACTATTGATAAATCTAAACAATAAAAAAATAGTGGGTGGTGTGAATGAAGTTTAGGAAGATGCTTGTGATGGAATTTTTTGATACAAAACTAATTCGTGTCGTTGAGATATCTATTCAAAGAACAAATATATGATTAATCTTATGCTGAACTTTATTCACATAGCTCAACATTAATCTAGTAGAGTTATGCAGTTAGAAACTAAGAAATATAACAAATTTTAAGTTTATACAAAAAATTCCTCAAACCACAAAAAAGAAAATTTGTGAGAACTTTTGAGAATTGATACTTCCCGGAAGTAGGTTTAACCAAGGACGGATTGAGTTCCATAGTCATTAGGTACTACTTACAAGTAGGTGTGTTTCATATCACATTTATTTTCTTTATCATTATTCATCATCCTGAGCAACCTAAATGCATTTTTTTTACTTTCCTCAGTCCATTTTATTGGTTCACAAGGTTCCCTATGGATTTTTAAGTCATCATTCTCATAGGTTGGAGAAGACTTTGGAAAGAGCTGTTTACATTTGTTGTTGATGCTTTTCCTCCTGTCATTGATACTTGACCTAATATTATCTTCAGAACATGTTGACCAGTCGGTTTTAATTTCTTTCGTTTTCTTGGTCTGTTTGGCACATTTTTTTTTATTAAAGTCAATATCTTTCAGAGGACTATGACCTTTGAAACGAATTCTTCTCTCAGACAAACTTTTTGTGAAAGGTGCTGGCTTAACAATTTCATTTACATTCAGCTTTTTACTAGTGGGTTGTATTATAGAATCTCCAACACTTATATAGGTTGAATCAAGATTGGAGTCATATTTTATATTAGTACTCCCAGTTTTATACTTCGAGGTTTCAGAACTAGATGTAGATTTGTTCTCTCGACAGCGTTTTAGATATAGCTCAGCCTGTTGAAGTTTTTCTCTTGCTGTTCTTTCCATCAGAGCTATTTCTTTTTCTCTGCTGGCAAGCCTATAGTTCCACTCATTCAGCTTGTCTTCCCGCCTTTGGAGAGCTATTTCTTTACTATTGAGTTTCTTTAATTTTATCAGGTATGAACTCTCATCTTCCTGATTTGTGTCAGAAATACAAATACTTTCATCGATTTGCATGAAACAACGTGTTCTATTCCATCGAGCTGAAGTTAATAATACTTGAGGATGACAAAGTATTTTATCAATGTTGTCCTTCAGATTTCCATTATCACTCATCATATCAATTATTAATAACAAAAGCTTTTTTGAGTAAAACTTATTTAGTTTCATCAATTTTTTTTCATAATCAATTACATCCTCTTCAAGAGTACATATCTTGAAGAGGAGTACACCCAACTCAGACATATTTTGTTCTGTACCAAGGGTGCTGTCTTCTAATTCGAAGTTATATAGTTTCACCATGAAATTCTCATCAAAAAATATTTCTTTCAGTTGAAGCTTTCCAGTATAGCTATCCACAGTTTTGATAGCAAATGCTATCTGATATAAAATCCTACAGAGAAACTCTTCTGTTAGCAATTTGTTGTTTTTTAAACAGAAGTAGATCATGTCCCTCAGGGAACCATTTTTACAATATTTTGTTACCAGATAGTAGGTTTTAGAATCTTCCTGTTTTATTGGATTTTGAAATTCAAGTATATTCGGATGCTGCAGAGCAACTCTCCACTCAATTTTCTCAAGTACACTTTTTCTAGTAGCTTCATCTAGATTCTCATAGTTCAAAGCATTCCAGACAAAAATTTCATTGCTGCATTTATATTTTGTTTTTAAGGTTTTGGAGAGATTGTGTTTGCTTAGAACTTTCAATATTTCATAATCTTCCACAGACATCTGTAAAAAATATATTATACAGTAAATAAAATAATACCATGAGTGAAAAATAAACCTTGCAAAGAATTATGTAAATTATCCATCCACAATGTACTTATATAAAGATTATAATTTTTCAATCCAAAATCCAAGATATAGGACTTTAAAAACTTCAACAAAAATAACCGTTCACTCGTTCAGTGCACAGATAAGCGCAGTGTTGCCAATCACGGCAGATCCGTCCAATTATTGACCGTGTTCCATTTTTTTGTCTGGTTAACCATACTGGTAAGGATGGATTCAGACCGATCCGAAATCCGATCTTACGACGATCCGATAGCTTTCTGATTGGTCTGAATTCAAATTCAGACGTCTAAATTAAAAATTCAGACCAATCAGAAAGCTATCGAAACGTCGTACGATCGGATTTCGGATCTGTCTGAATCCAACCTAACTCAAGATCATAGACATTACAACGTTCATATATAGGAAAGTTACGAAATGTCACGAGTTTATAGGCGAGGGGGTACCTGAGGCTAGGGACAGGGTTTGGGGAAAACGAAGTTGGCAATTCTGGGGTAAATTGGGTAAATTAAAAATCTCTATGGGTGGCATAACCCCATAGAACCAAAGATAAACAGAAAAAGTGCAAAGAAATTGTCACAGAACACACAAACATATATGTTCTATGTGGCAGATTCCTGATTGTCTCTGTCTCTTGGTGTCTTCGTTACTCTGTTGTAAAAGTAAAAGATTTGTTGCGTAGTCACAGCCCACAGCATACCTGAACCTGCGTTGCGTTTTGTACTCTGTCTTGTCCTTGTGGGGTTTAGGGAATCATTATGCAAGTATTTTAAGTCGTTTGTTCAATTTTCAATAGTGTAAGGAGTTTCTTAGAGTAATATTTTACTAGCTTTAAAGTGTTTCTATAAGGATAAGTTTATTATTAGGATAAGATTTCATTCACGAATAATCATAGTACTCATTTTGTAAGAATGGACTATATCACAATTGGTTGCATGATTACAAAGCGATATCTTTGAAGAGGCATTTTGTTCATAAGTCCATTCGGATTCATATATAAATTTAACACTATACATTAGAAGACGTAGATAACGTTCAAAGTATAATACAAAGCTCAAACATTTTCTTGGCCTCGGAAAAAGATCCTTGAACGACTGGTAAACCCAAATACTTTCCATTTCATATAGGAGTAATTATCATACTCTGGCAAAGTTTCTTGCTGCATGAGGAACAGTCCCACTTTTTTTTCAAACACGGGTATTCCCTTCGGATTTTCACCAACCATACACAGTCATCAATTTTTCATTTGCTTTCGTTTTCAATTTTCACATATATCGAGATCAGATCGAGTTGAATTATCTGTCAAACCAAACACAAATACGAAGAGAATATCCACAATTTTTCTCAACTGACATTCAGTATTGAACACCATAAGTTAGATTTTCAATATACTCGAATATTCATAGATCTTATTAGGGAAGCAGGTATTTTTTTGCAGTATCTGTTGTTATCTACCAATCAGATACCAGAAACTGAAATCCACTTGCATATTAGTATATCGTGGAATTTCACCTTAACCTCATTGACGCCCCCGCAATATGGAGGGATCGATATGATGACATTTCGTAACTTTCCTATATATGAACGTTGAGACATTACAACTAATGACAATGGCCGCGTCTAACAGCTTACAGCGCTTAAAGCCGCTGCACAAAATTTGACAGTTTTTCATGGTGAAATTTCGAATTTTGTTCAGCGGCTCTAACAGCTGCAAGCTGTTAGACGCAGCCAATGACTGGCCCTAAGAGAGAGAGGAATGCGGAGTGAGTGAGTAAGATGGAATATTTCAATTATATCCTCTAAGCGAATTCCTTACTCAATGTAACAGATGAAGAGAGGTTAAGAAGGATAGAGTAATTCAAGTATGAATTTATCATTCTGTACTTCACAATAGTACCTCAATGTGCATATCCATTCTCTCTCTATAGACCGCGGGCATGTGACGTCACATGAATCAGCCTGCTGGACAAATAAATCGTTGGGAGCATCTCGTTCTACGGGTCCATATATTGCATCATAATATACCATATCATAACGCTACATGGTAGAAATCGTAATGCGTCATAATGGTATAATATCAGAATCGTACTTTATAGAAATCGTATTTTATAGAAACGTATACTATCATTACGTACATTATCAGAACGTACTTCGTCATAACGTATTTTATCATAACGTATTTTATCATAACGTATTCGATAGAAACGTGACAAAATCATATTCGTAATATATCATAACGGGACACCATCAGAATCGTACAGGATAGAAATCGTACTCCATAGAATTCGTAAAATATCATAACGGATTCTATCAGAATCGTAATCTATCATAATTTGGATGCGCGCGCATTCAAAATTTAATATATGGGCTGACGTTAGAATCTTAATAATTTTGGCAACGTGCAATGAAAATAGTCTAATTCGAAGGGGCTAAGCCGTTCTCGATTCATTTTGGAATCACTCAAGCGGTTATTGCTTTCTCTGTTTTATTCACACCAGAAAGAAATACCGCACCGCTGTCAAAAACTTGATACTTTTTATGTCATCATTTATGAACCGAATCTCTATAAAGATATAAAAAAGTAATGCTAGAATGCTAACAAATTTAATAATTAATTATTAATAAAAAATATCGGTGGGACGTAATTCTTCAAGAAACACATGATTCGTAAGTATCTGCACGAGGTTGACAAATAAAAATTCATTTGAGTTGAACGTGTCAAAGGATTCTTCAAAAATAAATTCAAGTATGTTGATTGTGTTAATCAATTAGCACCATAGCATGTAATATTTAACATTAGTTTCTCTGATTCCTTTTACCTTTCAATACAAGAGTTTAAAATAATTCAAAATATATTTTTTGCAGGTTAATGACAATGATAATCAACAAGAATCCACGTCTGAAATCGGATGGTGTTCTTTTCCTGAATCCTGAAGATACAATTCCAATATTGAAATGGCGAGCACCAAGTGAAACAATGACAAAAAGAGGTGACATTTCACAAGTGTTGTTCATAACGAAGACTTTCGAGAACAAGTTTTTAACGATGAACGAGAACGTTTCCTACTTATTCACCAAACTCAAAGACCTGTTCATACAGCTGCAGTTTCGAAAGAATGTATCATCTTTCCCACCAACTGATTTCCTGGAGTCTTTGAAGTCCACTACATACTCTTTAGGACAACAAGAGGATTGCTCCAAATTCTTGTTGAATACTCTTCGTGAGCAGGAAAATAGCAAAATCAATACTCCTGACCGCTCTGGATTGAATGATTCCGTACAGTCCATCTTGTCTTGTGTTTCTAGAACTTTTGTTGGAAAAATCCCCCCTTTTTTACGTTGTAGTACATGTACAAGAGGTGGCAAAAACGTTTGTGACTTTCTGGAACTTCAAGTGGCGTTTCCCAATAAGACTGATAACCAATCCTTGCAAAGCTTACTGTTGAAACATCTCAAGAAAGAACTTTTAACAGGTGATCATCAACTGTATTGCCAAATATGTGCCAAACTGACTTACCATTATAAGACAACAAGTATAGCTGAGGCACCAGTCAATCTAATAATAACACTGATGCCCTTCAAACATGATTCAACCTCTGGAGGAAGCACCAAACTCTTACGAAGATTCAAAATAGATGAACACTTCAATCTAGCAGACCACTATTATAATCTTCATGCAGTCATTGTTCGCTGTGGTTCTGGCATTGAATCTGGCCATTATTACTAATTGGTCAAAAACGAAACGGACTGGTTTAAGTTTAACGATAGTTGTGTCACTAAATATTCTGGCGATATCTTGGATTTATTGAAGCCCCAGGAGACACCCTACATATTATTCTATGAATGAGAGGACATTGGCAGATCAAGATTTTCAGGTGATGTGGTGCTGCAGGTTTTTCTGGGTTTTCCTGCAGCTGAAAAAGAAAATGTGCCACTAGAATCAATCAAGTCGCCCCGGATCGCCAATTAATTTTTGTTGTTGTTTCATAATTTGTATTACTTTTTTTTCTCAATAAAAACACTTTCATAAAAAATGTACTCAAAGTGTCTGTACAAATGTTCAGTTTTTGACTGATATTTGCTTACTAATTTTAATAAACGGCACATGAAGAAAGAAAAACTCAAGATTTCAATGCTTCATGACAGATTTTGTTTCAAGGAGTATTGCATTGAACTTATTCACTAATAGGATCTGTTGTGTATGTATCTTTTAAATAAAACGACGGCTGGAGATAGACTGTCTTTTTAATGTCCCATTCCACCGATCACAAAAAACACCTTTCGATATTCTTGTTAGAACTTTTTACATTCCAGTACAATCCAAGGTAAAAGCATTTCCATCTAGAGGTACAGTAAGTAGCATAAAATATATTCATGACAGGATCTTGCACCAATCATATGGAAAAATGGCTTTTGGCAGAATTATTTGAGTTGTAGATCTATAAAATAGCTCAATGACTTGACTCTTCTAAAATTCTGAGTCGCCAAAAAAACGGATTCAACGTGCTCTTCCACACTCTATAGGTATAGTATTCCATTTTTTTTAAATTGTTTCAAAAAATGTGTGCTGTTGAAATATAAGCACTTTTCTATATAGTATACCAGATATTCATATTATCAAATATCAGAGCCAGACAAATTGACATTTTGTATGGTGACTTTTTTTGTACTCAAAATATTTCAGACATTTTCAAATTAAATGAACATACTCAGCTCACAGATCTCCTGGATTTCTGTGATTTAGATATTGGTATTCCAATTGAGGTCCTTTTTTTTCAAATGTTATTTTTTCTGGCAACAATTTTTTTTGTTAATGGTCAAGTTGTGAAGTTACACTGGACTAGGCCTCTTTGTGAATATTTGTTTTTTTATCAACATAATATTTTCCAGAATGATTAACAGAATGTGATTTATCAAATTCTGCACACTGTAGTATCGAAAATATCTAACTCACAGGTATGTTGTGTATCTGAATGTTCATTCAAGCTCTTGAATGTATATGCCGTTCCTATACATAGACTTTTTTGAAACTGTTTCATAAACATTCTGTAATTATTGAGGTGAATAAAAATCCATTCTTATCAGAAACACTAATTTAGCTAAAAGACACATCCCAATCTGTCTTTTTGATTAAATAAATGTTATTTGAATACCTGCAAATTATGCTTTAATCCGAGTCGAAGAACGAATTTTTGTTCTTTTAGGAAAAGTCTAAGATGTCTATTTCAAAAAAATTTTTTTATTCATCAACAACAATCATTTTTTTTAACATATCAACCTAGATTTTCATTACAATTGTCAACAAAAAATACAGGGTGTAAATAAAATATAAGAAGTAAACCATAACAATAAATATTGGTCGAATGCGCCTTACCGAAGCAGGAACCTATATGACCACCCAAAGTAGAGAGATAGAGATTACATAAATATATTTCTACTAATGAATTTTGTTGGTAATAGGTAACTACATTTCACTATATATCTTGTACAATTATGATTAGTATATTTCCATTCAGCCTCAGTAAAAAATGAGACGACTGAAATAACTTAGTTGTGCTGTTTGTTTAAAGACTTCAAACAAAACTTCTAAGTCTCAGAACACCAAACAGATAACACTGGTCAACATTGTTTTTGTCACATAAACCTTGTGAAGTTTTTTGTTGGTGTCATAAATATATAATAATTTTTTCAATCACATCCAGTTTTTTGTGACAGCCATATATTCATTTCTGACCTTAATATACTTATATTTGTTTAAATAAAGTCATGTAGGCGGCTGCATAACTATTGCATCAACTAACATACATTTTATGCTACATATATACATATGCTATTAAGCCACCAAAGGGTTCTAATAACCCGAAACGTCGCCTAGGGGAAGTATATATGCATTTTTTGATATATTTTTTTGTTTAATTTCCAAATTCATAAAAAATACGATACGTACGTAACATGCTTATATTAAGTATAAGAATTTGAAACTTTCTTTTCCAGGGGACAGAAAACAAAAAAAAAATCCAGGATGCAATATGTTAAACTTGTTAAAAAAAACAAGTACGATCGAGGAATAACGACCTTTCATTTTTTCAGATTTTAAATTAATTTAATAATTTCAAGAATCCTTGCTCCTTATATAGAACAAATTTCTATTGAAGATCATTTGAAGATATTACTAGCAATTTGAACTATAGCAAAATATTCTCAATAAATTTTTTGTAATTTTTTTAATCGTATAATAGAAAAAAAATTTGAACCTGGAACAGCATGATTCAAACAGCTGGAATCTTTCAGAAAAAACGTATTGGAAATATCATGTGTCTTTGATAGATCTATAGTGCAGAAAAGGACAAATTATTCCTATCTTTTGAAGGGAATTTAATTTCCCGAATGAGAAGAAGGTATAATTTGCCTTATATTTGCTGAGATACACAAAATACCTTTTTAGGGCCACCAAATAATATAATCTATGATGATTTCGATCTCAATTTTTCAATATCTTATAATCTAAGATATTAATTTGCAATGTGACAATATTGCAAATATTTTAAACATCAATATTTGACAGCGTTCAATATTCTACTTTCTTGTTTTTATTCTTTAATCTCGAATGTGTATTTTATAAAAAAAAAACTTTTTTCCATCGTTTCCGCGGAAAATTTTCAATGTCAATACTCGTTTTATGGCGTTTTTAATCACCCTGAAAATTCAAAATCGGTTTGGACAATGCATTCTACACCTTTAACTACTCCTCTTTATGCATGCTTTGGCCCAGACAGACCAAATATGTGCAATTGAAGACAATTCATTACCTGACTACACTAGGGATGATGAAAAAGGAAAAATAGTACCCTCAAAATCTTTGCCTACTTTTAGCAAAAGAGCAAGTGCTCTGAAAAATGAAATATCTGGATTGCCTGCTTATGAATTTAGCTCAAATAAACAGAAGGCAGTAGAAAAACCAATAGAATGTCAATGTATAGGTACTCCAAGATCCTGAAACGCCAACCTCCACCACTAGATCAGCAAGCTCTGATGCTGGAATCAGTGAAAGAGATGAAAATATGCTTGTTAATGATACTGATGGAAAAATTATCCATACTGGAATTCAAAGTGGATGAGATATCCAAAGACTTGAAGGAATGTAAGTATTTAAACGATGATGACTAAACTACCACACTAGTTTTTAATTTGAACAATCTATCTAAAAAAAGGCATCAAGTACTATATGATTTCCTGTTTCAGGTAAAGAAAAAATCGTGGAAAAGTGCGCTGATATTTCTGAGCGTCTTGACAATCTTGACAGTATATTGAAGAAAACGGAGTCATCTTTGACTGTTACTGAGAATGAGTTGCACATATTCCCAATTGACATGGTATCTGCCTTAGAAAAATTGGAGAAAGAGCTGGAGAGTCCTATAAACAAAATGTTTTTACCTGACCAGATGTATTGGATCTGCAATGCCATATAAAACAGCTTGTTACAAGTTGGCAGGTATCATTTTCACAAAACAACTTCTTACTAAATACTCATGGACAGGTATGAGTAGGAGTCTGGAGAAAAACACATTCAACAGGATGACTAAGATTTTGGATATAATTTATAATGTAATGTTCAAATCTGACTATTCCTTCACATACCCAGGAAGGGATAGTTTCTTTCGTGATTGTATACTAAAACACAGTTACACACACCTCAAGTTAAATCAAAAAGATAAGACTGATAGAAAACGAAGAAAAATCACAAGGTATTGAAGAGAGTACCAATTCTATGGATGAAATTAACCAAGTAGCATATGATGGGGTTTTTACTGTGGGGAAGAATAAGGAGCTTTTAGGAGGATGACCTACATTAATAATTTCTTGATTTTACTGATAGTAGTTATTATTTGATTTCTTAGTCAACATTTAGTCAGGTGAATTTTTGTATTAGTGTATAGGTCTATAAGAATTAAATAAGGTAGTTGTTAGTGTGGAATATTTTTTTGCTAACATTCATTTTCTGCTACAGTTCATATGAACTGTGGTTATAGAGAGGACTAGGTTTCAATAAAAAAATTAACAAACATAAAAACGTCTTTTTTATTTATAAAAATATGTTCCTCAGGTGGGTAATGGGTAGATACACAATTTCTCAATGTAATTTCAAAGTCAAGGCAGAAGTAACAAAAGAGCTACTCACAAGTCAACAATTTTTATTCATTAAATATATGAAAAGTATGAACAAGTGGTAATTGAAACTTCGTCTCCTCTGATTTTCAAACTTGTTTTATCACTACGGTCACATAGAAACATATTGTAAGCGTCTAAGTTGATTTCACCATCAGGAATGTCACAATCTAGACAACTTTATATCAGGATGATTATATCATAGATATATAAGCTTCTGCTTTGAATAACTCCTCAAGTTTAGTTTCCAAACCTCCAATATTGTAACCATAAATCTAGAGTGGGGTGTACTCCTGTTTTCCTGTTTACCATTTTTGTTTACTTTTCTCGGTTGACCATTGTATTAGATTAGGTTCACCATTTAAGATTTTTGTTTTCAGTCCATCCTTCATCCTCTTGAAGTGTTCAATATGCATCTTTGTTCTGTCAGTGCTTATCTGGTAAGGTGCTTATTTGAGTTTGTTCGAAAGTCTCAATGCTTGTTTTTTTTCTCCAAGCCATCAAATGTGACGTTTGTGGAACATGTTTTGGCACTGGATCTATTGAAACCCATAATGTGATTCTTGCAATATTCTCGTCATTTATCTTGACTGAGAGTAAATTGAGAATCTCCTTGTTTTTGGATAGATCAAATTTATATGTATCTTCTGGATTAACTGATAAGGATTCTTCTAAACTATACATCATTCAGTTATTTATCCTGCTATTGAGCTGTCCTATTTCTTGTAGGATAAACTGTGTTCACTATACCTTGATTTTGTTGTTGCTTGTTCAGCTCTTCTTTGACCTCGTTTAACTAGCTTCGAATAATTACTACTTCATGTTGTAAGTCTTCATTGATTTTCAATTGTTGATCATGTGTCTATTCGTTATTATTTTCCATGTGTTCCAGTTTTTTTCATGATATTTCCTAGTTCTGTCAAAACATCTTCGGTGTGAATCTGGACGGTCGTTGGGATATTAGTCACATCCAACTCGCTCATCACTTTAACACTAGTTGCAATTTCATATTTTGCCACCTGCTTTTTTTCAATTCATCTTCATACAATTTGATATCTTCATGAATTAAGCCCACACAAGCAATGTGAAACCATATTGTACAGATATTACATCTAATACCACAAGTTTTTTGCAGCGATTTAATGCACACCTCACACTTGTCGTCCCTTATATCTTCTTATTGAAAACAAGTCTTACGATGTTTCCATTGCCAGCATCTACAGTTGTCTTTTGATGACAATTGATGATTATTATCAAATATTACGATTTTCAATTATTTGCCAAGTTTGCAATTTTCTGTTTCCGTAAATTCCAGTTGGTATATTTCTCGTTTAGGTTGTTTTTACTGAGTATACACTCCATTGTTAACTTTTTATAGTCCAGGTCCAGATGTATTTAGGTGTTACTACATGTTTTTGTTGAAATACGGAGTCTTTCTCTATATTACTTGGACCTGAAAAAAAAATACTTATAGAAACCAAACTAAAACTTGTAACAGGATACATATGGAATCTTAGGTCATCATAATAGTTCATATACCTAATTTAGCGACTCTGGAGTGAAAGTAAACAATTGTTCGCATCAGGAGCAAAGAATCGTCAAGGTGATAATTCTGGCAATATCAGTTTTTCCTCGCACAGATTCATGTAGAGAAGTAGGTAATCACCAGCCATTCAATCTTTTTAACACTTGATTTAACATCGCCGTCTTATTTTAGTGCATAAACTTTTTCAACAATTATGAATAATAACAATGAATCAAACAGACACATAACAGTGCAGTGCCCACTTGACTGGCAACACTGCAACAGTGTCATGTCAATATAGGAATCAGGGTAGGCAACATTTTTTTGAATATTGAAGAATACAAAATATAAAAATTAGCTACAATAGGTGAAAAATAATGTTATTATTCAATTTTTCAAATATATTTAAGATCATAGATCTCTCCTGGATTCCTAAATGACAGCGGATATCCCATTACCATATATTTTTATTAATATTGTAAGCAAGCCCTTGTACTATTAGATTATGATAGAGTACGTTCTGATACTTTACGATTATGACGCAATACGTTTTGATTTTTTACGATTATGATAAAGTACGTTTCTGATTTTGTACCATTATGATGAGTTACGAATTCTATGAAGTACGGTTATGATATTTTGATGTTCTGATATTGTAGCGATATGATAAGGTACGATATGACGAAATACGTTCTGAATATGTCCATTATGATACATTACGTTATGAAAGTGTAGCGTTCTGTTACTGTACGTTTCTATTTTGTACTATATGATAAATTACGATTTCTATTATGTAGCGTTATGATAGCGTAAATTTCTTCGTTTTACGATTTCTATTTTGTACATTATGACGAAATAGGTGACCCCTCGTTCTACCCACATTTCGTTATGCCCACATTTCGTAAACCCACACTCTCCGAACATACCCGAATGATGCTAACCTTGTTAGCGAAACGCGCGTCGAGTACAAAAATATCAGTTTGGTGTTAGGGTAATTGATCTCTAGGAAATGTTTGCACTGGAAGTACCACTCGATGAAGTATATTTAAATCAGACATACATCTAGGAATCTCTCAACACTGCCGAAGGGTCAACTGGTATGGATTCGTAGGAATTGTGACTTCTTTATATCCAAAGATGAATTATTGGCCGATATACCTACATCAATCGCCAGTTGAATGATAATTATAGATTACTGACAGAGGATATATGCACCCTGTACCAAAGTAGTGGTAGTTTGAGTAGTCTCGCGAAAAGTGCGTGGGAGTCAGTCATTCCTGACGACAAGTAGTGCGCAGTTGTGTTGTTTAGCATGTCGAAACCTCCTATTCAACGTTTCGAGTAATTTTAGTTAGCAAGTAGTGTATCTCCCAGAGGACATCGAAGTCCAAGTACTCCGAATTAATACTGGTACCAGGCATTTCTGTATGAAAATAACTATTAGAGCAAAACTCTAAACTTTATTCTTTCTCTTTAATCGGTTTTCGTTTATTTCGAACCCTAACGATCGTCTCGTTCAACCCTAGTACCATGCAAAACAAAAGGCCTTTTTTCGTACATTTACTGTGATGAGGTTCACACCTAAGTATGATTTCCAAAAAACTCATCATTAATGCACAGAAAAGCTTTTGTGTTTTCTATATCCTTAAATATTGAATTATTAATTTACAATGGAACGAAGGTTGATCTCATTGGAAGACACTGTAAGTAAAAACCCAGGAGAAAATGAAGTTGTCATATGACCAAAGTAGAGATAAAATCAAGAGTGTCCTATAACTTTCCTTTATAATGAAACTCAATTTGCTCGAGGTTATGAAGTGATAGCACAAATTTAATGATATCGTGACTATAACCATAACTGCCGCAAACTGTCCATCCCAATAATAACCTGTTTCGACGATGCAATTTCTCGCTGCAACTCCAGAATATTGCTTGTATTCATGCAAGCTTTCCACTTGCACTTTTCACCATGGAAAACTGTGAAATTTTGTGCAGTGGCTTCAAGCGCTGTGCTGTTAGACGCGGCCAATCTGTTAATATGTCACGTGATGAAAATTTCAGTGATAGTGATACCAACACCAACCATTAAATACTAAGGATATGTTCCGTATTCCGTATATCGTTTCGGTTAACCGAATTAGGATTTCCTATTTTCAATAAATTTCATTCATTCATTCAACCAGGTCGTGCTTTCTCCCACTCTGTCATATTGGCGGAGCCCATCCAATAGAGAGAGAGAGGGAACCATTCCGGTTAACCGAAACGATATACGGAACATGTACTGAATAAGTGAGCAACCGAAATAGAAGCATGCATATGGTGCAAATACCTCGAGATCTCTCAACTCTTAAGATGATGATAACAGATAACATCATTTTCAAAATAACAATAATAAATTATCTGCATAATTAATACAGGACACTATTCTTTCGAAATAAAATCAGTAGTTGGCATCAAGATGTAGTGAGTCTCTCATTGATAGATGACTCTGTAGACAAGTTCACCTTCCTAGATTGACAAATCAGCTGATTACCCATGAGAAACTCTCAGTTGCTGAGGTTATGTATGAAGAAAGACGGGATTATGGGAAAAATTGACGTACTAAATAAAGATGTTAGTAGTGTAGAAAATGGCAGATGTAGGGTTAACAAAATTCGACTGTTTAGAAATTAGAACACGTAGCATAGAACAGACTTTGCTTCCTCTCGTTAAACAGGTAACAATGCCTACTAGATGTTTGGTAGAAAGCAATGTTTGCTGTGTTATAAATTGCATGCCAGCAATGATTTTTTATTGAAAGTGGGTGTGTTTTTCTTGTTTCATAGTTTTCCACACTTATTATTTTCTTGTTCAATTAGTTTGCTAGTGATTGTATATTGTGGTTCACCTGAGGAGGCAATAAATTTTAACATGTCATGTTTATGCTAGGCTATAATCAGAAAAAAAGTTGCAATGCAAGTCTGTAAATTTAACAGAGAAATATACAATGACAACATGGTGAATAATGAGGCGATCTATCTTAAAGATTAATTATAATTTGTACAAAATAACACTAACAACACCTAATGACATTCTCTGATTATCAGTGGGATGGGTAGAAATAAAGCCCAATATCCAATTTGCAGTTAGGAATGACCAATCATTTCTGATTAGTAATGATCTGAAATTTCGAAATATCAATACAATATTTTTTATGTAAGTACCTAGTAGGCTTTGACTTTTTGATCTGTTACATTTTCTATTGTCAGGTACCCAAAACACAAGTACCTTCATAGAAAACAAAACTCACGAACGCTCTACCTCTACTTTTCAACCAATGAGATCACTCAATTCTGACTAATTACCATGGCAACAAAAAAAAATCCGGATATTTTTTCGAAGCGCCACGGCCACGACATTCAAGTGGAATTTTTTTGACAGTTCAAAAAATAAACATGATCTACAACCCTTAAATAACGTTGTTATATCTGTGAATAATGCAAAATACATACATACATGCAAATACCAACTTCAGTGACCAAAAATTATGAAAGGGCGATAGACTGAATTAGTACCCATCTGAATTCTGAGTTTAAGCATTTTTGGTGTAACTAAAGTTGGTTAATTATTTTATTTAACGAAATATGGTAGATGAACATAGGAATTTTTTCGAAATTCGTCATGTTACTCGTAAAAATATATTTATACCACCTTTAGTGAGGCCCATGTATACATCTCTATTTTTGTCCTTAATCCTTGCATGTCAGTTAGTTCCACAATCTATTTCAAGGAATCAGGTGGAAATTGATCATATGCTGCCAGACTAGCATTTTCAAGATTGAATGGAAGACTGAAACAGAGTAGTTTTTCAAATGCCCCTATATAGACGTCTAAAATCAACTTTGTTTTCGAATGAAATAAGGATTAGGACTAAAACAGAGATGCATGAATTGGCCCTACAATTACTAAAGGGCGATAGACTAGGCTAGCCATCTCAGTTTTAGCATTTGGTTTAACTAACGGTGGTAGTTTTTCAAACTAGCAATCATTAAATTTTCTGACAGTACCGGTTAGACAAAAATGACAAATCAACATATGTCAAAAACAGCAATACCCTGACCAACTGAAATAGGTATTCGTGCGCTCTAGAAAATTTCCGGAAATAATTTAAGCACTTGTGATATTACAAGTGAAAATAATTCTGGCTACATGTGGAGAAAAAAAAAGGGCTCAAAATGGGTTTTCCATCAACCTTCAAAAGTCGAAACTTGTCTTTTGATTGACAGGCGGATGTGCGTACCTCTACAGTATATACCGAGAACGATATCGGAACATTCTCCTTAACGTCGTCGTTGAAGATGAGTATAAGTTCTTCAATGTTTTGATATTTCCCCCCGCTCCTGAATTTTCTCTTTCAGTGTAGGTAACCTAAAAATTTGTCAAGGACACTGAGACTTGGAAAACTTTAGTGGAGTGCCGTATCTGGTATTCAGGGCAAGTCATTGAATTGGAATGCATTGTTGAATTGGAAATTAAAAAAAACTTGCGATCTTGATTACAACAATTTTTAACGAAAAATTACTGAAAGATAATGAGAAAAAATTGGAGGAAAAATTTATTCCTAATAGATAATCTTTGTATCGTAATTTTACAGTCATATTCCGCGAAAAATAACGAGTTACAGCAAAAAAGTATTATAAACCATATATTGTTATGCAGTGGCTCTCTTTAATGTCTACCCCTGTTTTAATTTTTGAACGGGTCAATTCAAAGAATGAAACTTGGGATAATAAAATTCATGCATGAATACTATATTTTGGAGTAAAATTGACATGAAAATTTCAATATGGCGACTGTTCGCCATCTGGGAAAAAAATCAATTGAAAGGGGTGACACAATCTTTCGAAGCTCCTGACGGGTACTGCACACCCTAGAATATGAAGTCAATATCTTCACCTACTGAAAAATGGCGGAACATTTAATAATGGCCCGAATACATCGACCTTTAATGGTCAAATTGATTGCTTTGAACTTCTTGACATAAGAACAGCCTATCTAATTTTTCATGTTGAACATTTTCGA
This sequence comes from Zygogramma bicolorata, assembly GCA_032362365.1. NCBI lineage: Eukaryota > Metazoa > Arthropoda > Insecta > Coleoptera > Chrysomelidae > Zygogramma > Zygogramma bicolorata. The sequence goes on along the minus strand of JAVJAQ010001328.1, from coordinate 287,893 downwards.
ACACAGCAACGTTCCTAGCAATATTTATTATTCTCTGCTGTATATTCGATATTGAAGCGGGTTCATCTTCGTTCTCCTTTCTCTTCAATATATATATATGAGATATTTATACAGGGAAATGAAGAGAGTTAGGGAAACAATTTCAGCACAGTCATATGTGGGTTCATGGGGAGCATATTCCAAAATTATTTTGAATTATATAGGGTGACCCACGTAAAATTACATACCAAAGTTAATTTTTTTCTTATGGAACACCCTATATTTTTTCATATTTTTCGATACTATAGACAAAATAAAGGTTAGTTACTATTATATTTCCTATACCTGAAACTAACCGTTTCTGAGAAATTCTGAGAAATTAAAAAATACAGATCATAATTTGAAAATTGTTTTCAGCCTGTAACGTGTAACAAGATGCTCGTGATTAAATGTACTGCTTAGCTCAAAGGTTGAAGTTAACGACTACATGTAATTTTTAATGCAATATTATACAGAGTGGTGAAAAAAATTGCCACAAAATTTGGACACACATTTAAATAAATAACTTCTTAAAGTTGAATGGAACACCCCGTATTTAGTGGCGTAATTTGACGCATAATTAGATTTCCTTCAAAACTATATTAGGGTTCCCTATACCTATCTCTTTTGATGTTCACACAAAAGGCGTTTTTATATTTTACTTACGAGTCATTTTTTTATCTTAAAAATGAAACACACTGTATTGTGATGAAAAGCAAAAAAGCATTTTTGAAGTCATTTTATCGAAAAATAAAGAATCTTAAATGATTTATTTTTTTAATAAATGTTCAAAATGGTGTCCATTATTCCCGATGCTTAGGCGAACTCTTTCTTGAAATGAGTGCTGAACTGTGGATAACATATTTTGCGGTATTGAACCGAACGCTGTTCTTATTCGTACTTTCATATCCTGAGGTGTCGTTGGCTCTGTATCGTAAACAATACTTTTGATATATCCCCATAAAAAATAGTCGGACTTGTAAGGTCCGTAGACCTGGCTGGCCAGTTCTGTGGACCTCCTCGTCCTATCCATCTATTTGGATATTGTCGATCTAGCTCGTTTCTAACACGTCTATCAAAGTGTGCAGGAGCACCATCTAGCTGCATCCACATCCGTTGACGAATATTAATAGGCATACTTTCCAATAGCACAGGCAAAATATCCCTAATGGATCCAAAGAACAAGACGCCGTTTAAGTGACTATCAAAAAAGTAAGGACCTACTACTTGCGTTCCAATTATTCCACCCCACACATTAACAGATCATCTGTGCTGGTGATCAAGGGTTCTGAAAATATTAGGGTTTTTGTCACTGTAATAGTGAAAGTTATTTCTGTTAACTGATCCGTTGTTATGAAAAGTTGACTCATCGGAAAAAAAAACATAATAAAAAAAATGTTCTTCATCACCAAATATTTTTATGTAGTTAGTAAAGTATTTGCCTTGTTAAAAAAAGTATTTGTGTTATTTTAGAGTTCTGTTAAATATCGTTGCAACAAACAAGAAGTTGACGGTCACCTGAAAAAATACAAATCCATGTAAATTATACAAATTCACTTTAATTTGATGAGAAATACTCCAAACCGATTTGATTGTAGCTACTTCAAATACATATTGAATCAAAATAGTAAAAATATGTATCATACAGGGGTGATTCAAAATTTTCCAAAAGAACAAAAAAATTCGAATAGCAGGCCATGACTTCGTATCTGAACATAACTTTTAATTCTAAGCAACTTTTCCCCTCAACATATTTCTATATCTTCTGAAATAAGGGTTCTTTACTCTTGAACGAAATTTATATTTTTTGGCCTATCCTGTATGGTGATTGTCATAAAGCCATTTCAGGTACACTTGGTATAGTTTTGGAACATGCACCAACTTTTGTCAAGAATAAACTTTTCTGAGAAATCGATAATAAAAAAGTTTCCCATTTGTTGCAGACTTAGTGGACCACACTGTATATATATATATATATATATATATATATATATATATATATATATATATATCTTGTTGGAATAATAATATAAGAAATGCGAATAACTGGGTTTTGCGTTTTTTTATTTTTATTCAGATAGAACATTTATTGCATAAAAAGAAGTTACAATTCTTATTGCAAGGGTTGGAGGGGGTACAAATATACAGTTGTTGGGAGTACAGCTGTGCGTGACAGGTCCAAACACAGAAAAAGCGGTGGGCTTCATATAAGTGAACCAGAACATAGTTTTATTGAAAGCCAATTGGCGAGCACATTCGAAATAACAGATGTTTGCAAGGAGCTACTAGAAAACACTCGAATTTCCGAACACAATTCGTATATGTATTTCGAAGAAAGAAAAGGGTGTCATTCATTCAAGATGATAGATCTCAGCTAAAGAATATTTATCACAGAGTGAATTAGATTTTTTTGCTCTGTAATTGTTCCATAGTTCAATAAACGAGTAATATCAACAATGCTATTCAATATCCTAAATATATCATTCTCCCGTTTTCCCCTATATATTGGGCACACCAGCAGGACATGTAATCCAATCAAATTAACTGTTCAAGAGCCCAAAATGACGATCTTCGCCGACCTGAAAAGTAGCTGTAGATTCCGGCAGACACATGTGTCCTTATTATCCCCTAGAGTTTGCGCCAGATTCTGTCACCAGTTAGTTTTACGTATAGTTTTCATTATATAAGCAAAAAACAAAAAAAAAATGATTTCCGGCATTCAACCGCTAATTGTTGCTAAACGCACGGACAGAATCTGGCGCAAACTTGAGGGGATAATAAGGACACCTGTGTTTGCCGGAATCCACAGCTACTTTTCGGGTAGGCGAAAATTTTATGAAAAAAGTTTTTTTGATTGGACTCATGTTCTAGGGATTCAGTCTCATTAAGATTACAGATTGAGCAGTTTACCTCGGTATCAAATGTATAGACTAGGCCACTGAGCGTCATTCTCAGAGTTTTTTTACTGCAGGTACGTAATTGAGAAATCAATTCGACAATATACATGGGCAAAGAGGCTTTTAAATAAGTTTGAGTGTTAATTCGCAGAGAGAGGTCTTGATATATGAGTGGGTAGGAGGAGTCTGCAAGTCTATCTGAGTCGTTTCTCAATAACTTACTACGGTACGCCTCTAAAACAAGAAGAGTATCTCTTTCAGATGTGGAGAGCAAAAATGTTTGCCAAAGTTGGATTTCGCCAGCTGCCGAAAAGCAGTCCTTTATTTGCCCCACCCAGTTGAATCTGGTGTCCGTCGATATATTCAATTTAGACAGATGTGAAAAACATATTATTGGTAGGCGAGATGTTTCCATTACTTTCAGGTCATTGAACCATGATAGAGCGGCCTTCAAGATAGTATAACTCAATTTTGTAGAGGAGGTCTTCAGACGGACGATATAGTCTGGAGTATTTCTTGGTAGAGACAGTAAACGTTTGAAAAATCCTACTCGAGAGCGTTCCAGAATATCCGCGTATCGCAGGCCCCAAACTCCGATACCATATGCTAAGGAAGAAAGCACAAATGATTCGTATAACTTCATTCTGGATTCCCAAAAATTCACTTCAGAATTACACATTAAATTCATGACTGCTCCGACCGATTGCTTGGCTTTCTTTGTAGGTGTTTTGCTCATTTCTAGAAAAAGTGCGGATGAAGAGAACTCGATATCCAGATAGGTGAATTTTTTCACGACTTTCAGAGGTTCGTTGAAGAGATAAATTTGAGGTTGTAGTTTTTTTTATACCCGCCTCTACAGAAAACCACAATTTTTGTTTTTTGTGTGTTTATTGGCAGTTTGTTCTCCGTTGAGTATTCTTCCAGTGTTTTGAGCTTCCGAGATAAATCAGTAGGGGAGTCGCTAACGATTAACAAGTCGTCTGCATCATCACACTGTTGTGGTTATCGATATTGACACCATTATGATTTTTGTCCAGAAAATATTCTTCAATGTCGGCAAGGTATAACGAGAATAATATAGGACTCAATGACTCACCCTGTAGAACGCCTTCTGTGATATCGTATTTTCTAGTAAAATCGTCTGCACTTTCACAAACATGACAGCATGACCCTAACCTATAAAGCTTGTGCCAGAGGAGTTCATGATTTAAAGAGTCGAACGCTCTTTTGAAATCGACAAAAGCGACGTATAACTTTCTATCTCTCAAACGGAGGTGAATCTGAAGGATAGAGTTGAGAATAAATACATTGTCAATGCACCCCCTGCCAGCCCTGAAGCCAGACTGAATTTCGGGTAATATTTTATAATCGTCACACCATAATGGCAGTCTATTTAACAAAATAGAGGTAAAAAGTTTGGCAGTAGTGTTGATCAGAGCGATGCCTCTATAGTTAGAAGGATCGTGTTTGTCCCCTTTCTTGTGTAGCATTGTTATAGTCGTTTCGTACCAGCCTGAAGGTATATTTTCATTTAGTAAAATATTGTTGAAAAAAGAGCACAAATACAGAAGCCAGTTTTCAGGAAGGTTTTCGATAAATTCGAAAGTGACACCTTTGTTTCCAGGTACTGTACCATTTTTACAGCGATCTATACAGCATTTTAGTTCATTTATAGTCACCTCTGAGTCGAGAATCGGATTGCCGGCATCGAAGAAAGTTGTGTGGGAATGAATTTTTACGATAGAAAGACTATTGTAAAATTGTTCCCATGTATCAAAGGTAATGGGACAGATGTTCTGAGCCTGTCTGAATGATAGCTTGATTTCTTGTGTTACTCAATCTGGAGATTATTTCTTTTATAGGGTTCTTGGAAATGTTTCTTTTTGCGAATGCTTTAAGTCCTTTTACACCGTTTTTTTGCGAAATTGCATTCAAGATCAAACTAGGGTTTCTTCTTGGATAGCACTCCTCTAGTGCTGTGCACTTTCGCAAGGCCCATATCATTAGCAACATTCCAGATAGTGCTGCAGAAATTTATGTGAGACTCATTAACATCCTGGATAAATACTACATTGGGGGAATTCATCATTGATATTTTATATCTCATACCGAGGTCTTCATACCATGACAGTTTTTTTGAAAAATTCGAGGGATAATTGTCTTTCGCGTTGAGAGTAGGAGTATCTGATATTAACCGCGTGCATACAGGGAAAATGATCCGACAAAGTGACACCATCGCTAAATACTTCCAAGCTATGAATGAGATCTAATTTGCCGTTGAGACAAAAACATAAATCGATGACGCTTGCTCCTTGAGCATGTGTAAAAGTGAAATTGGCTGGCCTGTCGGAGCCTATGGATCCGTTTATCAGTGCAAAGTTGTTCGAAGCCATGAACTCGACGAGTTTACGGCCTCTTATATTAACAATTTTATCAGAACTCTGCATAACCGGTAATAATGAAGTGTTTTAAAGCAGTTGTTAGGGAATTGTACAAATTTCGCCTACTCTACAATTGAAGTCACCTAATATAATGGAATTGGAGTCATAGAACTTGTTTAAAACGTTACAAATTTTTCATTTCTACAAAAGTTATTATATTTCGATAAAATCCCGTAGAAATATACATTTTTCTTATGATAATGAATTGAATAGTTCAAAAGAGAGTTATTGTAAATCGTTTTTCCTGAGCTCATTCTCTCTCTTTTTATCTATAGTTTCCAATAATGGAATAAAAAAATATAGCCTCCATTGAAAAACATGCTTAAGTATGAAACTATAAAAATAGTCTTCGCAACTTTGAATTTGTTAATAAATTTCGATTATTCATTCAAATGTCCAAAAACTTTGAAAAACGAATAACATCATTCTTTTCTACGGAAAGAAATACAATGAAAACTTTGAGGCAAATGGAATCGATGAGAAAACTTTCATTCAATCAATTAATTTGTTATTCATTTTTTTGGAAAATAATTTTCATTTTCAAAATATCCTCAGTCACATATCAACAAAAATAATCTAAAAAATTGGCGTTATAAAAATGTTTACAGCGAATAAACTCAACTTATAAAGATGAAGCATAGGAATTTCCAAGTTAAGTACTTACTACCTATTTTATGTTTCGTTGATAACTTAAGTTTCTCATAAGTTAAGTTGGCTTGCTTCAAACTTCCTCAAGATTCTCAACGAAATAGCTTTTTATATTCGGTTTAAATTAAATTCAGAATTTTGACCGCTTGTGTGCCCAACAAATGACGGCATCAAACGGCCAATCACAGGTCGAAATCTTGTTAACATTTTACCAAACGACTCCAAGGGGTCTCCTCATTATTCTGACACGAAGCTTCTATTTCGCCATTCAAAGAAGAAAACTTTGCTGTCCATTGTCAAGTAAAAGGGAATATTCACATGATAGTATGGATGACGTCACAAAAACGCCTAAACTGCCTTTTTTTCCGATTGTCATCAAATATTAATTTTGCAGCCAATATCAATCGGCAAAGGATTACTTTTTCTGTCTAGGCAGCAAAGTAGGGACTTTCGTGTCTAGGGAGTAAAAGTAATAGGTACTTTGCTGATTGATATGTGTCTGGAGGAGTAAGTACTTCTAACTCGTTATTATAAAGTTGTCAATCTATAATTACTATGAACGCTCGCCTATCATAGGCGCCGGAACTTTCAAATTACTATGGGGGCTCGGTCTCCAAAAATAAGAAGAATTATATATATATATATATATATATATATATATATATATATATATATATATATATATATATATATATATATATATATATATATATATATGAGAGAGAGAGATTAGATTATCTATGATAATAAGGTGATGTTCACATACATAAAAAAAAACAAAATGTATAGAACGACGTTAGTACCTACAACATGTTTAAAATAATAAAAATAATATCCTAAGTGAAGTATATAAAAAAAAACAAAAAAAACTGATAATAACAGACAGTTAGTTAAAAACCTTAAATGGCGAGTCTGAGTACTACAAAAGAAACAAATAACAAATTTCTACATGAACTATATATTGTATATGTAACAAATAGGATCAAAATTATAATTTTAGTCATAAAATGTCTGCCGTCTTTGGTGATTTTTTAAAATGGAAATATTTGCTCGTGACTACAAATTTCTTCAAAAAGAAACTCTTTGTAGAACTTCAAAATAGCACAATCGTTTTGTCTTTGCTGTGTCACCGTGGACCGTAAATACGTTTTTGATTCGATATATCAGATATCAAACCTTTTTTTTTATTACAATATATACGGTACCTTTGTAAATAGTGAATGTACAGTGAAATAAAAACAATTCTCACAAGGTAACAACAACTAATTCAACTAATACACGTAATCGCCGTAAGCGGAGCGGACTAGCGGGAGAGTGTTGGGGTTGCGTATCGCATGGTATGACCACCGTATTCGACTGATACAATTATGGAGATGCAATGAGACCGACACATAATTTGTTCTAAACGAAACATTCAGCATGGTAACAGTTTCGCAAACCAGAACTTCACTATGGGGGCTCCGCCCCCATAGCCAATTCTCTATGGGGGCCCGAGCCCCCATTGCCCCCATGGTTCCGGCGCCCCTGTCGCCTGTGAACTATCAGCCGCGGTAGTCAGTATACTTTGCTGTCTAGTAAAACAAATAACTATTTACATTATTGGAAATTCAATCGAAGCAATAGGCTCTCTGGTTGAAGTTATTATTAAAATCTTTGATAGCACAATCTATAACTAACATTCAAGAAACACTAACAAAAATAATAACCGCTCACTAAATGCTTTGTGTCAAGGTGGTGCAAATAACCCCTTTATGCGTTACTTGAAATATAATTCATTTAGTCGTGCAATCTGCATGATGTGTGTGAAAACTTTCAACATTTCAGGAGTTTATAATGCCCTCCTGTTTGTACCAACTCGTGCACAGTATACCTATTATAGATAATCAGTTTATCGAAAAATGTTACCAACCTACCTAGTTTGAGCCACTGAAATATGAAATACAAATGTGGCGGCCTCCTTCTCCTTCTTTGGGAAGTTCTGGCCCTTGAAGGCCAGGAAAAGGGTACATTATACTCTTTTTTCATAATAGAATCAGTAAATTTATTTCAAGAAAAAAGTCTCCTGTAATTCCGCAAAGATATATGTTCTGGGTCTTTGTTTCTCTCATGCCTGGCGTCGCCAGTTTCATCAGAATTTTTGTCATCCAGAAAATGAGATTAATTGCTGTCCAAAAAGTATTGAAGAAAGTGAAATCAGCTAAAATTATATTTTTCACTGATTTTATTATGGAAAAAGGATTATGGGTTGTGTGTTTCTGACTTCTGAAGGGCCAGTAATTGAGAAAGAATGGATGCCGCTGCGTTTGATCTTTTATGCATTTTAGAAAATGCATGAAATGCAATGCATAACTACATATAACTTTCCTAACTTTTGCGGGTTTTGATTCCACCAAGAGCATTTTTTGTGAACATTAAACCAGGTTATTGCTAATGTCAGGATTGATAATCCCCATAAACATTGAGAAAATCTCAAAATAGGAAATTATCTATCTGAAACACAAATAATATTGATCAAGGTCAAATTTGTTTTTATTTTGCATAAAAATGATATCTGTATTCTATATTTCACTCTAATTTGAACTTCTTTCTATGATCTCACAATTTATTTGAACAAATAACAGCATTGTGAATATCAAATTTTTGGGTACCTTCAGGGATTGGCCATTCATAACTATTGCCGGCTGGACTCCTTCCATTGTCCGTACCTGAGAAACGACGCTTACTAGATGCAGTGACCTTGAAATCGAAATTCCAATGAACAATGGACAACTGGTCGAGAATATATTTGTATTCTGCATTTTTAGTTTTTATAGGTTTCTCTGAATCATACAATTTTGTTGTACAATTCGGCAGCCGCTACAGCTAAAGAAACATGGAGAAACATTTCAATAAGGTCACTGGGTCAGAGTTATTAAGCCACTCTCAACCTGATCCGGTGACCTTAGATTTCACTGTGGGTATTTATAAGTGCTGTAACTTATCCACCATGCCCCCCCCGGGGTTGAGCGCCCAGGATGACGTGATGCCATATCCAGTTGCCTGGATACGAGACCTCGCCATCCTCCATTTTCCTTTCCACCCCCGCCCTCTCAGGAGCGGTCCTCAACCTGCTGATGGGCACTTCAGCAAGATTGATATCTAACCCGCTTCGGTTGGAAATCAGCCTTTAGGTGCTATTGCTTCCTCTCTGTCTCTTTGTAACTTATATAATTCTCTTTCCGTTATATGCAAGAATAACTTCCAAGTACTATGATTCTGGAACAATTTTAATTGATATTATAGAGATTGATCTTCTTCCACTTCCCAGGTTTGTTGGGCTCTTGTCTACGAACACCCCTTTATTAAAGTAATATCTTGCTCTCCGAGATTTATAATGGGAAACGGTGCTATCATAATATTTTCATGCTCTTTGTTAAACTCCACTAAATTTGTGTCCTAAACAAAGGATCGCGAAGTTTGCGGGCGTTCCTGATACCATTTTCAGCCGAATGCGGGCGAGTTTTCAGCTTCTCGCTGCCATCCGAACTAATAGGAAATTTTTGAATGACACCGCTGGTGATTCATGCCAATTCATTTCCTACTCTTTGTGTCCCAAAAATTTACGTTACGAACAAACGATAGAAATTATACAGATCACTTGTTCCGGAATGTTGATCAGTGCGATGAGATCTTGGACAGAGACAGAATTTGTCCCATTGTCAAAGATGATACCCGTGGAACAATACTCACACTAAATGAAAATATTTTAGTAGATATTCTGGCGTAGAAAGATGGTGTTGTGTATGATGATTTCGTTGTCACCCGGTATATTATATACCAAAATCATTATAAATGACCCATTCATGGGTTTGTGAGATAAGACATTTCCAACAAAAACAAAAAAAAATCGTATAATTCTCACTGCAACAAGCTGTTTAATGATAGTGTCATAAATGACGTTATAGTACCGCCATAAAAAAAGTAAAAATGGTTCCTCCGCCGCCATTTTGGATGATAATAGCCACTTATGTTATGTTATTGCGTTAAGATGGGAATGATCTGAGAAATCCACAGTTTCGTAGGATTTTCGTCTCGGGTCAACCTCCGGTCAAAAAAAATTCTCAATTATTATGTTTCCCCAACCTATTTGAATCCCCAAGAATTCCATAAAATTAAAACCAACAAAAAAATTAAAAACGGTAAACCTTGGATAACTGAGGAAATTGTCAATGGAAAAAACTTCTTATTTTTCATAAAAGTAAAATTTTATTAGATGAAATTATAAACCAACAATATAAATCACTTCTGAACCGGCATCGAAAAAAAATAGAAAATTCATCCGTGAAATTTCTGAGTTCAAAAATTGATGCTCAACTTTGTTGGAAGGAGCACATTGAATCAATCTCGAGTAAATTGCCAAAATCCTGTTTTGTAATAATATATTAATGATAACTTTATTTGGAATAGGCAATCCTAGTCTAGATTTATAAAAAATAATAACGATTATACATGAAGCAATCATATGTATATGTAGTATGTTGCAGCTCCTTCGATAGTATTATTATATAAGCTATAAATTTCAATGTACTCATTATTAAAGATACATGAAACCAACAAGTATGCTTTCCCAATCAATGCAGAGCCCGTAAGAACATATAACAACCCTTAAAATTACTAATCATAACAGATAACTAATACGACCATTTTACTTTTGCAGTAAGTGGTTTATCATTTTCGATTTGAACTGTTGGGGAGTTTCTCATCTCTTCACATCATCTGGCAAACTGTTATAAGCAATGAATCTCTTGAACACTAAGGTTTTAGTATTGTAAGCCTTTGATTTCCTAGTCACATGTAAGTTATGTTTACTTCTCGTATCATGTTGGTGGATTTGCGTATTCAAAGTTATAAATTTATGAAAATATGATGAAAGAAGATTATGTAATATTTTGAAGATATAAGTCATAGTTAAAATAAGTTTATTTTCTATTGACAGCCATTGCAATGTTTCCAACATCAATGATATTGGTGTATATCTGCTACATCTCAATGTGATTCTCATTGCACGATTTTGTAGTTTTTTAGTGATCTTATTTTATTGAGGTCAAAAACATATAATAAAGTCGGGCAATATTCAAAGTGAGGTTTGATAATTGTATTATATACTGTAACTCTTGAATTCATACTCAAATATTTCAGATACCCTAGAGAAGAAATATATTTTTTTGAGTTTTTTTTTCTGAATATAATTAAAATGACTATTCAACGTTAAGTGGTTGTCAATCATAAACCCTAAATACTTAAACTCGTGAACTAATTCAATTGTGTTATTTTTTATTTTAATGTCATTTATATACAGAAGGAACAATAGCGGACCCATAATGCTTCCTTGTGGAACTCCATGTTGCACTTCTAATTGAGCTGACAATGAATTCCAACTTTTGTTTGTTGTTTTCTACCTGTTCAATAGTTGTTAATCCAAGCAAGTACTTTTCCCCCTATGTTGATGATATAGACAATGGAAGTCCGAACCATTCCCATTCAATTGAAATTATGTCCACATCCTCCACAAAAGTGGCGCAAAAATCTTCGGGGTTCTCTTTTCTTATGAGATGATGGTGAGAGATATGGCCTCTCCAATTCTAAACGAATAAGGAAATCTTCTAGGTAGCGGAAATCCTTTGTAGTTGTGGATGTAAATATTCGTTTTTATCTTTCTCAGTTCGTTTGTGTTGAGAGGTGGCCACTTTGTTTCTCAGCTATTGATCATGAACAGTTCAACGGTATTATGGTAGTCTCCGTCTGATGTTCGTGGGATTCGTTGAGTTCGTGGATTGGTGCAAACCGCGTGAGTCAACCATTTCATTTCTCTCTATGTGTGAAGGGACCCAAATAATTTCAATGCGATTATTCCTTCGTTTCAGATTTTGCAATGCAGCTTTTATCGGTAGTGAAAGTGAGTTTTTGAGATACAGTTATTGAATACCATGCACCGTCGATTAGAGTCGGTTAAGATGACTGAATTTTACTTGAACAAACTGCAATGTCCGATGTCATTGTGTATTGCATACAGTTCACGTATGCAGATACTGGATTCTAATGAGAGTCGATAATAGTAGTTGGTTTCGCTTATTACTATAGCGGCCCCACACCATCACTGGTTTGAAGACGTCTGTGTACATCGTTGAAGTTGCGATATTCCGATAATATGATTTATTGTCACGATTTTTCCTTGGGTTCGTTTATTAAAACTCCAAACAACACCAAACTACTTTTATTACAACTCTTTATCACAACAAAATACAATCACTAAACTATCCAACGCTCTGTACTGAAACATTCTGATGAAAAAAATTCTGAATTACTCTCCGAATAAACTCTCTCCGCGATGAAGTGTCTCCCTTCCATTCGTACGCCAGAGAGGTTTCGATAATTTTTATCGAATTCTCCACGCGAATCAAGAGTTCCTGGAAAAATTACGTTCTCTCTTCGACCCCTTATATTATTTTGCGTTTACGAGCGACAGGGCCGGTGCTAGGAGATTTCGTAACATTATAAAAGGCTTGTTGTATGATGATTGAGAAAGTATCATTTTTGGGATATTTCGTAAGATAGGTATTGCATTGTGAAAGATCTATGTCCGAGTAGAGGGAATATTTTCGACCACAGAAAGAACTTCATGAGTGTTAAGTGGATGATTGGGAATAGTGGCGAATCTGGAGTAGAGGGGGAGTGGAATATTTAACCATTTTCCATGAATACCTTCGACACAATTGAAAAAAGCATTTCGATAAGTTGGATTGCCATTGTTTGGCGATAGTCTTACCAGCACATGAAAGAAGAAGATACTCACGACGAAGATCTAAGTGAGGTTCCTCTGCTTGAACCAATAAGATATTCACGGAGCTAGTACGGAAAGCTCCCACAGCGATTCTCACTGTTGTATTTTGGACGGTGTTCAGATATTTCAATAAATATCTCTCAGCTGTGGAATATACGATATACCCATAATCCAAGTGGAATATTGTCAGAGCTCGATATACCCGCATTAGGTGATACAGTGAGCTCCCCATGAATGACTGAGAAACACTTCCATTAAGTTCAGGCCATTCTGACACGAGTTCTTCATATCGTCTATTTACGACTAATACATAATGTAAAGATTATACTTATGGTTTCTGCAGTATTATGCATATATTATAATATTAGGCAATAACGACAAGGGATCAATAGTCTCTGCCTTTATTTCCTCTTTTAGTCCTATCACAAACTTTGTCGAATTGAATATATCCATGGAAACGACACAACAAAACTCCAAAGGGTCGGTGTATAATGCATAGGTAGTGTTTGTGTATTTGTATTGAGATGAATGAAACTGAAGAATCATTTATTTTTGATAAATAAATCATAAGTCGTAAATAAAGTAGGGTATACTACTCGCAATAATAACTATTATTCTCTTGGAATATTACTCCTTCGCTGCTGATGGGGCTCGGTTCTTAAAAATTCCTGGAGAGTAATAGCTATCATTATTGACCCGTGGTATAATATACTATTATGTGCGAGTTCCACTACAGATTTTTATCGAAAGTTACACAAGAAATTTCGTCTGCGAATTCTAGCCTTTGACTGACCATTCAATTTGGACTCAGAGATGATGTTTTCTGCGTTCTTCGAAAATGGAATACGTTCAGTTTTGGTTGATGAGACCTGAAATCCTGTTTGTAGGGACCATACTTCGGGATCTGTGAGTGCTTGTTTCAAGAGACTGCATATTATGATTGTGTTTCTTGCCGTTTCCTGAATTGTTCTGTGACTGTTGTGTTCAATTGTTATTGTTTATAAGAGAAAATTGCCAGATTGACAAATGATGTATACATATGTAATTTCTTCAATAAAAAGTATCTGTATTCAAGAGAAGTTTTCATCTCTCAACTATTCAAAAAGTATTTCAAGAATGATCCAGGAAACTCAACTAACTACATACTGTCGAATCACGAAAACGTACAAAACCAGATCATCTTTGTTGAATGTTATCTTGAATATCGTTGATGGCTATGAGACGTAACATTGGGGGATGATCTTTTTGGGGAACTACCCGAACTACGTTATCTTCAGTTTTGTATCAAATGGTACGCCATTGATTCTTCTTGAGGAGGACTTTGTTTTTGAGAAGTTTGCTTCGGATGGCAGCATTTCTTTTCACCCCCACAGAGGCTCAATTGGTTGAGGATGTCTTGCCTCCAGACATCGAAGGTTCATTTAATATCGAAAAATATACTAATAACATGAAATGAGAATTTTCGAAAAGTTTTCTCAGCTTCACCCACATTTCATTTTCTTTCTTGGAAATGTTCTCGGTATTCCTCATATACATAGTGAATGTGCCCTGAAGATAATGAATTGCAAATGCTCACTTGTGAAATTATGTAAGTCACGGTATTCCAGATCTAGCATTCGAAAATGTGAATTGAATTCAAGCGTCTCACCTAACTTCATTCGTGAAACGGCGAACGAGAAATGAAAGTGTTCGAAGAAATGCCTTCTCCGAATATATTCAACGAAACATGCCCCAGTTGTTTCCACGGATCCCTCATTTACATTTCATTTTGGAAATGTCTGCCTAGAACACAGATGATATAATTTGTTTCGGATAAGGTTTCGAGCATTCGAGTTTTTTCAATGACAAGCAGGAAATTTATAGACAGTTACCAACGGTATTTAGGAATAGACTATTATAGAACAAAAAAAGGAATGAATGTAATCCATATTGTTCTATCATCATGCCAACAACAAGATATTCTGAACCGACTGAAATATCAACTATACGAAGGTGGTACTGGTTTTCGTTATAGAGAGTGATGTTACGAAAAAAAGGCATCCTGAGTATATATATATATATATATATATATATATATATATATATATATATATATATATATTCGGTTCCGATTTTGGAGCCATTTCCGAGAGGTAAATATGACTTCACGCTGAGGTTTCAATCTGCCTACTCCTCAGGTGTTATCACAAGGGATAAGGGTTTGTGACTTGACGCCGGGGCCTCAATCTGCCTACTCCCCAGGTCTCGTTACGAGTTCTTTCCAAGGTCTCAATCTGCCTCCTCCTTAGATCGAACTGAGGTATCGAGGGATGTTGGGTGGTATTTATAGCAGCGGGTGCTGCTGAAGCACCGTCGTTTCCATGCAGTTGGAAGTCTCTGACCGTCGTCACGTTCATTTAAGCAGGAGGGTCGTTTCTCGATTTCGATGGCGTCGCGAATTATACGAGCTTGTAGTGTTTTTGCTGTGGCGATGGTCTCAGTGTTCTCAAAGTCTATATTGTGTCCTGTCACTTGATGATGTTCGGACAGAGCTGAAGATGGGTCTGATTTTCGGGCAGCAAGTTGATGTTCGTATACTCTACTTGTCACACGTTTGTTGGTCTGGCCAACATATGTTCTATGGCAATCAGAACATGGTATTTCATATATACCGTGTGATTCGTTGACAACGAATGTCGTAATGTCGATGAATTTGCATTTGTCACGATCAATGACGAATTGACATCTCGATAGCAAAGGCTTCATGGTGAGAGGCGGACCAATAGAGGCCCTTAATCTAGTTTCAGGATATACGATTCGATACACCAAATCATCTTAACCAGCTCAAACAGTTATTTTTCACATAATAATCATACTCAATGAAAGATTGCTATAATACAATAAGGTATATAAACACTATAAAGTACAAATAAATCGAAATAATATCGCCGCGAATACGCGGGCTGGAATTTTCATCATCCTGGTCTGAACTTCTACTCCTGTCACGCCTCTCTAAAGTGATTTCGAAACTAGCTTCTCTGCCACACAATCCGGGGTACTCTACGGTACAAGCAGTGCCATCTGCGCAGCTGGAGCACGGCTCGCCTATCCTATATATTGGCTGGCCCGGTATATTTCCTGTGGGGCCATAATTGCAGATGAAGTGCTCCCTGTAAGTGATATTGGCCCTCTTCGCTTGTTGGAAGACCACTCTCGCGCAACCTACCTGGAAGGTTTCCGCCCAGATGAGTTGTGTATATTGTGACATGATGTCTCTGGATCTGAAATAATTGTGGTGTTCAATATTCAATCCGAGAATTATAATTGAAAACCTGTCGTAGAGTGAACCAGAGGTGTAGTAGTTTATCATATATTATGGTTATACTGTGTGGGGATATTTAAGTCATTTTGCCTACAGAAGCAACTAAATCAGCCAGGTTAAATCCAAAAAGTGATTTGGGGAATTGTTTTCGATCTGATTTTGCAAATTCTTCGTGAAGAACCCATACACGTCATATTACTTCATTTTATCTCAGATTGTTCATTATAGTGAGTCAAAAAATGATAGATTGCCTCAAGATTCGTATTTTATCGGTACAAATGTATGAACTGAACCTAGCTACTCAAATCACACATACTCATACTATATTAACATGAGGCCAATTCAATCAGAACAATCTACATCGGATATAGCTGTAAAAAAATAGCTATAGCATGTCAAAAAGAATGACGAGTGAAGAACGATAATGGAGCGATCCCAAGTTTTGTATTATGATTCGAAAGTTATCTTCTCGGTATCAAGAAGAACTTTAATAGAGTCTCCCACGGAAATTTTTCATTGGATCCATCTTTCATTATCATTACTCTCATTATCCAGAATCATTAAATCATTCATGCATAAGAGAAAAAACAGTAGACATAGAAATTAAATTTTAGGTACCCTACAGCTTATCAGTTGTTTGAATATTTGATTGCGTTCAGTTCATTGAGATATAAAGCAACTGTGAATACTACATTTCTTGTAACGTAATGTTGAAGCCTCCGTGGTAGAATTCCACGATTCACACGGTCGGGGGCTTTCGAAAGGTTAATACAGTCGGCTGTCATGATGAATGAACAATATTTTGTCAAATGAGTATGAGGATCTGAACTTTGAATAGTCACAGCATTGAGAATTCAAAAATCCCAGGAAAGTTAACGCAGTCAATGTCAATTGATACCATGTCAAAACTATGTGTTTCAATAGGTTCGGTGGTTGTGGACCATAAGCTTCCGAATTCTGCACGGAAAGACGACTCTTGCAATACTGAATTTATTTTCTGTATTTTGTGGTTATAGTACTGTTTAAGTGTCAATAATTCGTGGTGGATGGATTATTTCTTCTAGTTTTTTGGGGTTCTTAACCTACCACAATCTGAAAAAGTGAGAATTATTATTGGAAGAAGGGTATATTTTCAATCTACCCCGATAAGTTGCTGTGATGATTCAAAAATAGTTCCTTCTGAATGGAAGTATTCAAGACTGGTAGGTTGAAAACCCAAAAAAAGGAAAAATGGTTATAATCGTCTCCTGGGTTTGATGATGTTTCCATAAATGAGTTACAAAATGATGAATCGTGCTGTATGGCATTCACATACTAATTTATGCATATAAAACAAAAATGGATCTCAACTTGGACCAGAAGATACACAGCAGTGTAGCTCACGAAGATTCGGAATGATACATAGACAAAAGTGCGAAAAAATGACATCCACCCGTTATCAAATTCGATAGTTATTCAAAAATTGACCTGTGAAAATGAGGAGATTCAGTATTTCGTTCCATCAGAAGATTCTTGAAGAAATCTAATTTTCCAATGACATAGTCAACTACAGAATCATTAGTTCCAGGATTTTACTTGCTACTCAGTTACAATCAAAATATTTTAAAACAAGAAAATATTAATTATTGAGTCATAAATATACTTGAGGGAACAATATTCCGTTCAAAAACAGAAGGTTTTCATGGATTATTCAAAAACTGACTTTTTTTTAAAAAGTAAATCTTCACTTCCAGTTTGAATTCCCCTTTTTGAAGGAGAGTGAGGAAAACCATTAATCACGAGAGTCAACTTCTCCAATTCAACCAATCATCATCAACCCATGCAATGTTTGTGATCAATTTGGAATCTAATCGATTCCGTTCTGTACATATTAAACCGAATGTGACAAGTTCGATATTGGTTTTGGTTTGTCAGAGGTATTCGTTGTTGATTATCCGTGATTGCTGGTACATGTTGATTAACATCATGCCATCCTATTCACCACAGATGAATGCTGGATGCATTGATATATATACATGTCGCACATTGAACAATCATGATGAATCTGATTTCATAATGGGCTCATTCAGAATTTTTTTTTATTTCATAATTGAAAAGTTCTGGACTCAAATAATCTAACTACCAAAAAAAATTTTTTTATTCACATGTTTACAGCCTTAAATTAATATTTAAAATCCGTGCGCGTATAAACGGGGCGTGGCTTATTGTGACGTCACTATACGTACGGCAGATGGGCGCCAGATAAGAGGTATTCGTTTATTAGTAAACTCAGGTCAGTTTTCGTTGAGTGTGACTGTATGTATCGTGAAGTAACTGTCGTTTGATTTATAATGAGCGATAAAAGGAGTTTTCGCAAAAGTTGTGTGGTACCAGATTGTAGGCATACATCTATTAATGCACCGGATAAGCAGGACAAACATGGCATCTCGATTCCTGTAAAAAAATTTCCTCCGTGTTTATTACACATCATAGTTTTTTCCTTTTATTTTATGCTCCGGTGTTATTTTTGCCCTCAACTCACGAAACGTCTGTTGTTGTTTCACTTGTACATAACCGATGGCATTGTCTCCATAATTTTGTCTAGCCGATTTGCGAAAAAAAAAACGTTCCAGAAAGTTGTAACAGTTCATTTCTCAATGAATGAAAATATGGAATTTGGTAATACTTCAGTCACTATAAGCACCTTTTTTTCAATTTTTTGTGTAGAACTCACGTAATTCGGTTTCCTCTACAAAAAATCCTCAACACTTTTCAGCGGTCCCGTTTATTCTCGAAGAAACATGTTCATTTTTTTGTGAATCTGCACAATTTTTCAAATCAAATTTCTGTTGTTTGAACACACAGAATTTGTCCTTCTATTCATCAAAACAGCACACAAGTCCTAATTTACTTGTAACATTTTTAAGCAGACGAAACCATTATTGTTTCAAATAATTAACCTTTTTTTCAAAAGTCAATATAAATATGTTCAGTTATCAACAATAACACAGAGGTAACGGTAAAAAGGAGCTCATAGCAACCGAAGTATTACCATCAGTTTAATCGCAACTATATTGTCTTTTCATGAGTTGTGTTTACTTACCGCTGTAATTTCACTCCTTTCATTTCACTGCTAATAAAGTCGTTTTTTTTGTTGAAATAGTCCATTATCATAAATATATCCACTTCTGGTAGATTACCAGAATCAGCTTTCATAAATCCAGTACATTTCAAAAAGAATAACACACTTCGCTAACAGTATAAATACGACTAACATAAGCGATGCCGCGTCCTCTACCGTGTGCGTATAGTGACGTCACGCGCTGTTCTCGATACTTTTACACCAGCGCAACTTCAACTTGAATTATTTCAGTACAGGATGAAGCTATTGGTCTGAAATTTTTGTGAGCGTATTAGGGGTCCAGACACTACAAGAAAATGCATGAAAATGTTATAATGTTGATTTCACTGAACGAGCCTATTCAAATGATGGAGTGTGCAATCGTTGAACCTCAAAATACATTAGCGACATTTGGGGGATAGTTTATGAGGAAATGTTTATGGAAGTATATCAATATTTATTATCAGTAAGAATTTCTATATATTGAATCATTGCATTCACAAATCCAAAGTCAAACAGCTGTTTCGATCTGCCATACCAATCGCACTCGACAGAACTTACTTATACAATGCATTTGGAATGGTCTGCCTCTATAGAACGAAAATTGAATTCTGTTGCAGATGGTGTTTACCGTAAAGACAAAACCTCATCTACCGATTTCGTATATCAAATCTCAGATATTCTACTCACCTGAACTCGAAAAATTTGATGTTTTCGTCGCTCAAAACATCAACATCACTATACCAACCGACGATAAAGGAAATGGCACTGTTGAAGGCAGAATTTCCTTTTGCTATGTTTTGTCCAACTGGATATCGTCCGACATCTCGGCACAGGTCGTAATTGAAGATACACTGGGCGGCCCAGCGATTTGCCACAAGGGCCAGTTCCTTGTCCCATTCCAGGGCTTTCATGTTGGATGCCTTGGGGAGGGGTCCAGGGTTGCCTTTGTCTTTCAGTCCCATTGCTACCTACGTAAAACGAATGAGACTGTTCACAACTACTATATACATAAATTTATCAATCTTATATATCAATTCGACAGTATAAACGCAAGGTCTCGTGAAGTGATGATTCATAGCTGCATTTCAAATAATTATTCCATGAGGAACTGACAAAACCAACAGAAACAATATTGAAGAACGTGAAATGAGGCGGCTCTTTGAAAATGAAACTTACTACTTATTTCAAACACAATATTAGTAACAAAAGAAAATAAATAGTTACTGAGTAGAAAAATATTCACAAAAGAACTACAAGCAACAATGAAATAAGACCAACAAGGTATTCTCGGTGAGAAACAAATCGTGTGAAAACTGAACAAGCCGTCAAAGTAGGCCTACCGGCTAAGTATATATTATTGCCCTAGTCCAAACTCAATAAGCTCTATGTATTCCAAAAGAGTCAGTGGATTAGTGATTAGTACTTCTGTATTCGAAACAATATGGACAAAATAATGACTTCTCTTCCCAAAATTGGATAAAATGATTATTTACAATAACACACATCGAAACTGACATACCAAAGTTGAAGCTCTGTCTACCTTGCATACCGGTATCCTACACCCTCTTCTTAGTTCAGTATAGTAAACATGCCAAGAGGGTCATGCTTGCAAAAGGTCTGGTCGTTCTGAATTCTTTATATTGCGTTTGAATCTCCAAAGTAATATGCGAGCGGCAGTGAAACCGAAAAAATATGAAAATTTGGGACTTTTTTCAGTTTTTGCTCGATATCTCCATGGAGGAGGGGTCTCACTGGTATAGTCAACCATCCACTTCAAAAATAGACTGAATTTCCTACAGTTTTTCGAAAATGGGTTATTCGAAATGGTTACTTATTTTGTGAAGTCTCTGCTAAAATACGCATAACACGTCAAAAATTATAGTGTAAAATTAGTGGTGAATTCAATTATACTTCATTTTAGATGCAATTGGTAGCTGTAGGCCCAGCAGTCCACACAAAACGGTAGGAAACCAGAAACAGTCATAAGTGGGTCTTCGGGGGAGTACAAATGAACTGTTCTCACGTCTTTCTATTGTTATATCGATGAACAAATAATTGAAATTCATTCATTTTTGTTATTCAAGAATTATTTTCTGATAAAAAAAAGATAATATATCTATCGGGAATGAAGCGATCATTGAACATTGTTTCACATACCTCTCTCTCTCTCTCTATGTTATTGGCCTTTGCTTCCTCCAAGGCGCATTCAGCCAAGTTTCACATAGCTACATACTAAAATGCTCGTACAAATATCATCGTACATACTGAAGAGACGAATTACATTTTTTTTTTCCAAAAAATATCCCTTCCTAACCTCAACTTAGTGCATGGTTTCCCAATTTATGGGTCGCGACTCACTGGTGAGTCGCGAGCGAATTATTAGTGGGCCCTTAATGCCGAAATAAATTGGCCATATCAAACTGAGCTCAAAAGTAACTTGAGTTGAAGTTGATGTCGAAACTGTGATGGCGAAAAATAGCAAACAATTTCATCCTGTGGTTTGGTGATGGGTCGGTAGTCCAGACAACTTTGGGAACCGCTGACAGTATGTTCAGTTCTCAACAATTACAATGGGGACGGCAACATTGCAAATGAATCAGTGATGAACTATGACATCCCAACAAACTGTTGACAATATGTAGGACGATGGATTTTTTGAAACAATAATGGTTTTATCTGTTTAAAAACAAGTTGATGAGGGCGTGTGCGGTGTTATGTTATATTTCGTTTGTTTTCAATAACACAAATTTGATGTGAAAACTGGTGAAGTTTTGCGACAAAATGGACCTGTATCTCCGAATATGGACGTAACCGCGGAAATTTTCATTTTGTGTAAAGGGAACCGTATAACGTGAGTTACACAATTTTGTTTGAAAATTCTATTTATCGGGCGCCACCTGCTTTTTGAAAAATTTCTTTTTTACCAAAGAACGTAAACTTTCACGGCCGGAGGTAACTGATTCTTGGGTGTTTTCCGGGTTTGATGGCCGTGGTCCACAGGTTTTTATTCCTGACGTTTCGCCTACGACTATGGTAGGCATTATCAAAGTCTATGAGGTAACGGACGCAATGATCTCGTTCTCACAGTAGATACTGACCACGGCCATCAAACCCGGAAAACACCCAAGAATCAGTTTCTTTTTTACCTTACGTATTTCGGTCTTCTGAACAAAAAATTCTAATGAAAATTTTGGCGGTCTCAACTAGTTTCGGAGATACGGCCCCCCAAAGACAGGAAAGCGGGGTTGACGCTTATGTTTGTTTTTCAGCCAATTCCGCTCGAAATTCCTCCTTCTTTATATCAGCACAATATACACATTCTGTTCCACCTTCTTCATCACTTTTCAACCGAATTAACAGCATTTTTCGCTACAAGATTGAAAAATATATCCTGATAGGAAAGTGAGGTTAACAAAACAGTCGAACGCGCAAGGCATCGCCGTTAACCTCAATTTCCTATCAGGATATATTTTTCAATTTTGTAGCGAAAAATGCTTTTCATTCGGTTGAAAAGTGATGAAGAAGGTGGAACAGAATGTGTATATTGTGCTGATATAAAGAAGGAGGAATTTCGAGCGGAATTGGCTGAAAAACAAACATAAGCGTCAACCCCGCTTTCCTGTCTTTGGGGGGCCGTATCTCCGAAACTAGTTGAGACCGCCAAAATTTTCATAGGAATTTTTTGTTCAGGAGACCGAAATACGTAAGGTAAAAAAGAAATTTTTCAAAAAGCACGTGGCGCCCGATAAATAGAATTTTACCGAAATTCAAATGCTCAGTTCGGTAATACTTCGGTCGCTATGAGCACCTTTTTTTTGAATTTTTTTTTGTGGAACTTACGTAATTCGGTCTCCTCTACAAAAAATCTCAATGAAATAATCGGCGCTCTCTTATATTTTCGAAGATACAGGGCCTTTTTGGTGTAAAACTTCACAATTTTTCACATCAAATTTCTGTTGTTTGAACACGCAAAATTCCTCCTTCTTCTGATCAAACCAATTTGTTGTGATGTCATAGTGCAATGACAGTCGAAAGTGATGTATTTGCAGTGTTGCCGCTCTCATTGTTATTGTTGAGAACTGAATGCATTAATGTTGACTTTTGGAGATAGTTGGATTTTTTGAAAAAATAATGTTATTTTTCTGCTTAAAAATGTTGAAAAGGAGTGAATAAGAGAGTGACTAACGTTTGATCAGAAGAAGGAGGAATTTTGCGTTTTCAAACAACAGAAATTTGATGTGGAAAATTGTGAAGTTTTACACCAAGAAGGCCCTGTATCTCCGAAAATATAAGAGACCGCCGATTATTTCATTTAGATTTTTCGTAGAGGGGACCGAATTACGTAAGTTCCACAAAAAAAAAATTCAAAAAAAGGTGCTCATAGCGACCGAAGTATTACCCTCAGTTCAACCAAGTTTCAAAACAGTGAAGAAAAGGTAATTGATTGGGTCATTTATACTCGCAAAAGTTGGAGAGGAAAATAATTTTAAAAACGTTTTCATACATCGCTTTCTTTACTTATTTACTTTCTCTTTTCATTCAATTTTTTTTCTACTTTCACCAGAAATCACTAATGCTGAGGGCATGCCCTCGAAACATGTCTGCCCTCTGAAGTTGAAATTATAAAAATTGGTGGAGATGACCTCGAAATCCCTTTCCAAAATCAGTACCTTATTCCTCAAAGTGTTGTGCGCATCAACAATCGCCTCAATTTCAACTTCTGTAAAGGGAACATTCAGGAATCCTTTGCAAGCTGCACCAACTCTTCCCTCTTCATAAATACACATCGTGTGTTTTCCACATTTCTTGCCGAGAGCACCACTGGACGTACTTATACAGCAGATGGAACAGTATGGATTTTTGGATGTAGTATCGTTCAGGAGGTTTCGGTACCATTCCTGTGTTCTGTTTCGTGTTAAAAAGGACAGTGCGTCGTCTTCAGAGATACATTTTCTCGAAATCGAGTGTATAATTATGGAAAAAATAAGTAAGTTCATATCTCAAAAATAAACTGTCATATTGACACCGATAATGTTTGGTTATGATCATGAAGTAATAGCATTGTTTATGGAGATATAGTACTCCAAGTACTCCAACCTTATGGAAATATCATTTGAAGGGATGGATACAACCAATTCGTTTCTAAGTCATGTCTTTCCTTTCATTTTTCTTGCTAAGGAACTCACATCATTTTTTACGTTGTTAACTGTATCTAAGATGCCTAGGAAACCCTGGTGTATCTAGTGATTCGATATTGTTTAGAATTTCTTGGCGAAAAACAATCGACGATTACAAAAGCTTTTTTAATTTTTGTATAGTGGCTGAATGCGCCGTACGGAAGCGAATGCCAAGAAATCATAGAGAGAGAGAGATAATTTTTGTATAGGGGGCGTCATATGAGCATTTTCGAAAATCTGTCAAATGTCGGTTTTGACAAATTGACGTAACTCTGAGGTTTATTGTTGTCAATGAAAACTCTGAAATTATTTCTTCGCATTCAACAGTGTTTGAAAGTCTATATAAGTAGAATAAGTTATTGCAAGTACTTTTTCACGATGTGTAGAAGATTTCGTATTTTGTGTGGTCAGTCAAAATCTGGGGATCCAAATATTCTTCTTCATTCAGCACCTAAGGTAAGTACAAAACTAATCGCCCCAAAATAATAGCATGAATGTAACGTTGTAGCTAATTTTATTCGTTTCAGCTTGAGCGAAAGTCTTATATCGAGGAGGAAACATCTGTAGCTCTTATCAATGAGAGATTAAAAACAAAGTGTTGTTTAAATAAGGGAAATATCGATGTGATACGTATTTTGAACCGTTGCATAACTGATGTGTGTCCCCAATTCCAAGACAGTCTATCACTTTCAATACACTAGCATGAACTGTGTCGTAAATCTCAGGTGAATGGGCAAAGTAAATTTTTTCGGAATCAAAGTCTAGTCTTACAAACTGATATAA
Source organism: Zygogramma bicolorata (assembly GCA_032362365.1). Classification (NCBI taxonomy): domain Eukaryota; kingdom Metazoa; phylum Arthropoda; class Insecta; order Coleoptera; family Chrysomelidae; genus Zygogramma; species Zygogramma bicolorata. Next base: position 262,705 of record JAVJAQ010001328.1, on the reverse strand, counting down.
AAACACTAAAAATTTGTAGAGGTAGTGACAGTATTGACAGGTTGTTAACGGTAGGTTTCCACGTTACATGAACGTTTTCTGAAACGCATTTGATTGGCTGTCAGGGCTGTCAAAATCTCAGTAGGCAAATAATGAATAGTGGTAGAATATTCGGATGCACATTCCTCTTTTCTGAAAATTAAGCTTCATATGGTATATGACTGATCGCCATCTACTATAGCGATCTGAAGCATTTGCGATCTCAGAAATCAAGCAATCAGTTTTCGCCAAGTTTATCCCAAAATTATTCAGGTATAAGTAGATACACTAGGGTTTCCTAGGCATCTTAACTGTATCGTTTCATGTTAGTGTCAGTGTTGAGTGTTGGTCAAGCGAATACGATTTTGATTCTGCATTATTCTCGTTGGGCGTCGCAATGAATTTGAAATATCAGTGCTTCGATTTAACATTTCTATGAAATTATAACCACATAATCAAGAAATAAACGATCATTCAATCATTTCCTGTCATCAGAATTCGTTTTCTATTGTTGAAAAAAATCCATCAACAAGAAACTGTAATTTTGCTATTGTTATAGCATTCTATCTTAGTTCTGAATATTCCATGACCTTGACTTAAAAAACTCCTGCTGTGCTAATTTCTGTCCGTATGCGGCTATGTGTGCACCCCAAAAATATCATTCTGAGTACGCCCCTGTGATCTCAATTGTACAAATACTGAGATTCCGCCAGATATCGATAATTTTTTTCCTATGAACCGAAATTTTCCTTGAAAATACTTATCAGGAATTTACAATATATTTTCTTATAGCTGACATAGAATACTGTATAGAAAATAATCCAGACATCGTATCGTAGAGAAAGAAACAAAAAGAGGGCAGTGTACTAACACAATAACCAATTTCCTCAATAAGAAAAAGAATAATGGAAGGCGCTTGAATTTTTCTCAAAAACTCATGAAAAGAATCGGGATGTTTTTTAGTTCTCATAAAAATATCTTAGTATTGCCTGCAGACGAAAGAAATATCACCACTATTATTGATAAAAATTAATATACAACAAAAATGCAAAATTTGGTAGATGATTCTGTTTACAAAAAAATTAATAGAAATCCAACAAATTTCAACCAGAATAAAAATAATGAATTACTAAACTCTTGACAGAACAGAGGCTATATTGATTCTGAAACTTGCAATGCAATGCAATGATATTTTGGAGAATCTCAGTAATACCTTTAGATAAGTAATATGTTTGAACATTCCTTTGGAGTAGTATAAAGAATTAATTCAATTCGTTCACCGCCAGGTTACATATCCATCCAGTGTCTTTGGATGTTACAACATGGTTCACCAATAATCCTTTCGAATTGATTGATAACAGATGGAATGAGATCAATGAACTCACTTTGATTGATAAGGGAAGTTGAATGTAGCTCATAAGATACTGTCTGAAATCTAGTTATTTCACTTATAAATAAGATTTTCACATAAAAATCTTAGGCACTTTCATGGCTGACCCTATCACTCCCATATCAGCTTACATAACAATTGATTATCTGATGAAAGAATCAATGAAAATTATAAATTTATACATGCCTTTTGTATTTGTTTACGTAGATGATACACTAATAGCCATACCAGAATCAAGACAATATCCTCGAAATATTCAATAGCAAAAATGAAAAATTTTCATTTACTATGGTGGTAAAAGAAGAAAATACTTCCCCTTACATTGACATTTTAGTGATGAAAGATAACGACAGATTCATCACAGACTTATTGAAAACCTCAACGTTTATTCAAATCACCCCTGACATCAAGAAATGAATATAATCAAGCAGTCTCGTGATAAAATTCATAAACTCAGCTATGAGAAATTTCATAACAGAAATATAATTATTTAACAATCAACCGATACCATTAAAAAAACCGTATATCGAACTAAAAATGTCCAATTCATTTCCCCTTCCTCCTCCTTCTCCTTCCTTGAGCCGTTACTTAAAAAATCCCTGTTTCACCAGACTAAAAAACTGTTCAACTACTGAAAATGCAAAAATAGCCGTTCATTACAACACAACTCACAGAAATCATTTCTCTTCTTAGTTGGAAGACAGACTACCAATATTGGAGCAATAAAATGTTGTTTATTGAATACCTTGCTTGAACTGTGACGAGACATATATAGGACTAACTGAACAGTACTTATAACATAAAAATGACTGCTCTGAGAAAAACCGGAAATTGATTTCAATTCAACAAAAATCAACATGGCTCATATCATAAAAGACCAGAAGAGTGTAAATCTCAAAACAGATTACAACAATTTGAACAATATTTATAGAAACGTGCTGATGACGCATAAACCCACCATCTCCTAGATTGAGACGGGTCTGTTTTATCGACTGTCTTATCATCAGTGCATATTTTTGAAAGAACAGAAACGATACGATATCGATATGAAAGTTGATATGAACTACTCCGAGCCAACCTATAAATGAAAGAACACCGCTCTTCAATGACTTGAATGTAATTTTACCCTGTTTCGAACTGATATATTAATTTTTCATTCATACACCATTTTCTTCATTTCTGATACATTTGCGAGATTTTCATAAAATATCTTGGTTGAATTTTCATTGACATCATTACTGATGTATAAAGTTGGGGTGAGTTCACTGATGGAATGCATTGTACAGAAATGTTACTGGATTGTTTCATTTAGATCATTTATTGAGATTAGATATTGAAATATTTTGTTTATTACTGCTCTGAAGAAGGCGAGAATCATCGCCGAAACGTTGGCAATAAATTTGTGGACATGAAGTAGTGTTTTACTTGTCCAATCGCTCGTGAATACACCGATCCTAGTAATATTTATTTCAGTGATTTATTGAGTTGTGAATTGGCTGTTTATAGATTTGTTGAGTTAATTGCAAGTTGTTTGATTGTTTATTTTCGAACCCAGAGTGAAACTCGTTGGTGGTGGATAGTATCAAAAATTGTTCATTTCAAATATTTCCGTCGGGAAATAGCGTGCCGTCACCAAAGGATTATGAAATTTTTGAGACACATGCCTTTGCACACTATCATTCCATGTAAAGCATATTTCCAACGTCTCTGACGTCACTCAGCGTGGTACAAATTTCGTTTAAACCGATAACGATTTCTATAACTGTGTCAACGTCAACGTGAATTATCTCTGTGGACTCATAACTATGCAAATGGGTTAACTAGAATTCCCGATTGTTAATGTTCATTCACAAAGTAATCAAATCACGCGATTTGTAGGTGAAAAGGTCACGGAAAATCTGATTACTTGTACCACGGAATAATTGATTTGCACGAAGAGTTCATAACTTTTCGTGCTTCACGTGGTAAAAATTCATGAATCGATTGTTTTAACGAAGTCGGCGGTCATCAATCATTTCAAAGCATTACGAATGAATGGTTTTACATGAGTTTCGGAACGGTTGTTTTGGACATGAAATTTTCACTTTTCATCAATCCGGAACTATTGAATCTGAGTTTTCTAGAAATAATTTTTCTCTTCGCCCATATTATCCTCTGTAATTGTCTATTAGAGCGGGCGCTGCGAAACATTCCGTTTGAAAAAACCGATGACCTCATTCTGATTGACGATTTGAGTTGAGGAAGACTTGATGAATAATAATTTGGAGGTTGCCGGACGGAATTATGGTCCAGTTTTTTTTTCGGCCCTATAATAGGAGTTTTCGATTCCATCACTGTAGTTGTGAAAAAAAAAAGATTTATAGAATGCAAAAACCATTGACCGCTATTTATCGATTGGAATGTTTTTGCAAGATTCTTTCACACCCGGAACTGAAAGTTGCCAGAAAAGCCCGTTGTCAGTTTTATTATAAATCTCCTTCCCAGCGTCACATACCTTCTCTCGAGTTTTGGAGCGGGCCGCGCTCTTCTCAACAGTTTTTGTGACTTCAGTTATGGCTGAACTTCATCCATAATTATAACAGATACATTTTCCAATATTTGAAATAGCAGTGCTTCGAATTCTGTGATAACTTTCTTCGAAGTGAATAAATATCGCTACAATTATTAGATTAAAAAAAGGCGAACGAAAAATCATGCTGAACTGGTGAATGAACCGAAAGAAACTATTCAAGTGCAGCAAGTCGACGCAAAGACGAAATTTCAGACGAATTTGAGAAGTTGTTTGATCCGAATGCTGATGAAGAACACTTCTCGTGGTATAAAAGTTGCATGGCCAGCTATATCGGCAAAGAAAAAAATCCTTGTTGTCATTGCATAAGAGTGCTGGAAGAAAGAGCTTCATCGTCAACACAGGGCGTATCTGGCCCATCAACTGACCCGCAAATCAAAAAGAAGCAACAGCGATTCGTCGAGTGACTCATGCTGTTCCATTTGTGGTAATACGACAAAAACTAAAACAAAAAAAAGTAATCTTTTAACTGAAATTTCATCAGCTTTGCTGTTTTTCAATACTTCGCGTCGAAAAAACTATAAAATTTTCACAAAACTTTGTTATACGAAACACCGGAAGATTCGTTTGCAGAAACTTCCAATATCATACATCGTATTACAGAAATTACGTTTCATAACCAAAATCTTCTAGTAAAGAAAGACAACAACAACAAACATCACAAAAACAGTTACTGGCTGCTTTTGACAAATTAAGGGCGGATATAAAAGACGGTGTTTCGACGACCGCTTTTGAATTGACATACTTGGCTCAACGCATGACTGTACTCGCTGAAGTAGAGGATGTAGTTCTGATCGTGATCTCAAAGTGATGCTGATCGATAAATTTGGTGACAAGGTTTAATTCTCATATCTTACTGAGAGGAAGCAATCTTCTTTGGTTTTCATGGCAGGAAGTTCATTAAGGAAATAGCTGAACGTGTACGTCGGCTAGACTGAAGTAAAATCGTCATGTGTGCTAAGAAATTACGGAAGGAACTATCCACTACTGAACTTATACCAAAGGACAAGTTGTGTGATGAAATTCTTATAGAAGATGCCGCAAAGAAATGCACATTCACGCCGAAATGGAAGACTTTCATACAAGCCTCATTTAGCAGTCAAAATCTAAAATTGTCAGGCAATACACTCCATGAAGCATTAGCGGTGTTTAGTGATATATATCAGTGTAACGAACAGAAAGACACCGCAACATACAGCTCTAGCCGAATTCATTCACCACCTACCTAACTAAATCGAAACATATCCTACACTGTTGAAAAATCTTAGACACTGTGACAATGACTTTCAAGGGGACATTAAGTGGCAAAGATTCTATGACCGTTACAATCATGATAGTTAATCAACAAAAGAATGATGAAAAGAATACCTCACGGGCATGGCCTAGCTCTCCATGTTGACTAGTCATTCGATATCTGAAGCTAAGCAGCAGGGAAAGACCGCGTATTATATCATAGCTCGCAGGCAATATATCAATGAACACAAAATATATCGAGGAATTGCTGTCCTTCGGAGGAGACGTAAAGCCGGCGGTCCTGGGTCCATGGTTGTTGGACTCGTAAAGGATCCCTACCTCTGGTTGGAATACCAGAGTGTTCGGCAAAATTTCCGGTTGGGGAAAACAGGCCGACGTTGAATGAATCATTTAAAAAAAGAACACCTCAGACACTGCTAAACCGAAACTAACTGAAACTGACTACAAATATTTATATCAAGTCCTTCCACCAAAATCCCAGCTGGCCATTACCATTGGATATGAAGACTCCAAAAAATCTTCAAGCTCCAAGGTAATAGGTCTTCTGAATTGTTTGATTCGAAGTCCAATCACCTAGAAGCAGATTGAAGGATTTTCAGCCATATTTTTGTTGCTGTTCGTGGAGGAATTGAACAAGTTTTTATAAATTGTGCAGATTCCGGTGTTTTCATACTCAACATCCACTTTTGGCATAAGCTATCGAATAGTTGTTTTTGAGGGATTTGGTTTGAAGGATCGTCCAAAAAAAACCTTTCAAGCTGGGATTTAATTCAAATGTATCTGAAATTATTAAAACTTTTGATGTTTTGTATTTACATTGCTTAAGGGCTGCAATACATGGGCCTCCGAACTTACTCCAATTCGGTTATGAAAGACGAGATGGAAAGTTGTACCCGGTGCAAATGGCAAAACCACCTTTGACAAATTCTTTGATCAGGCTTTGCAAATATAATGCTGAATGCCTGACAATGTTTTGCACTTGTAGAAAAAGCGAAATCAATTGTATTTTCCTTTGCAAATGCATCGGCAATAATTGTCAAAACTTACCTGAATGAATTTTTCACTACTTATTAATGGGTAAACCACTTTTTCTATTAAATTTCAATTGAATTAGATCATGCCGTTTTTCTCCATACCTTACCTAAACCAGGTGTTAATAGTCAATAACAATTTTTTTTTCGCAGCTACAGCGATGGACGCGAAAAGTATTACAGGAAAAAAAAACTGGACCATAATTCCGTCCGGCAACCTTCACAATATCATTAATTAAGTCTTTCTTAACTCAAATCATCAATCAGAATGAGGTCATCGGTTTTTGCATACGGAATGTTTTGCAGCGCTTGCACTATATAACCGATCTCATTTCTTCTCAGTCATCTGAGGTCTCTATGGACCTATCTATGAATTTATCTTCTATTTGTCTTAATTCTTATTGGATTCTGCGTTAAATGGTGGCCTCATACCTGTTGTGCAAAAACTTGGAAATTGTATCTGCCAACGTATTATAGGTAACGTGCCACCAGGAAATAGCGTTTTCGTCTTCTTGAAGCATCACCAGTCTCATTCTACTAATTTTGTGACTGGCTAAAAACTGTTCTTTCCGAAAATGGGTTCGCTTCCACAGTTAGCATTCATTGTTATGGACTTTTCATTCATTTTTTAGATTGGTAGTTTTTCTACCATTTTTTATAGGCTTTGGCAGGCTTTTTCCACATTTTCATAGTCAGCTTTGTCATTCTATCATAATTTTAGTCATTTTTATTGAAATTTCTTTCAACCCTTTTATACTCTTGAATGGTGGTTATGAAACGTTACAGCTATTGTTATTAACTTTTGGTATAAATTCGAACTTATATGGTTACCAATTTGTGAGGAAATCCTAATCATGTGAAAATTTCATACCTACGTCAGTAAATTGTGACTTTTGATGGAAATGTGAGGTTTTTGTGAGGATTCAGTATCGAATAAAAAATATAATATGCAAAATATTGTTTCATACTTTTGTATATGATTTTTGCTGATAGCCATGGCCAGTTTAGGAACCAACTAGGTTACTGAGATGTCGTTTATATAGTGTGACAGTTTTTTATTAAATTTCGATTTCAAATACACTTCACAGTCTGTCTCTGGGGAGATGCTCAGAGCAGAGACAAGAAGAAATTGATTGTTTAAAAACTGAAAGAAAAATTGATGTTTCAAGTAGGTTGCACAAACTATCACCTTTCATTGACAATGAAGGAGTTATTCGGATTCAAGGTAGAGTTCTGTATTCAGGTGATTTGGCTGATGATACGAAATATCCTATGATCCTAGAAGCTAAAAATTACTTTACTAGGCAGCTTATTCTCCATTTCCATCTCAAGGCTGCTCATAACGGACAAGAGCATGTAGTCAATGAACTTCGACAGCGCTACTGGATTCTGAATATTAGGTCAGCAGTAAGAAGTTAATGTCAATTCTGCAAAAAAAAGAAGAGCTAAGCCTGAAAAACCCGAAATGGCTCCCCTTTCAAAGTCCCGTCTCACTTCATTCGTGCGGCCATTCACCGTAGTCGGTATGGATTATTTTGGTCCAATGTTCATATCGATAGGCCGTAAAAGGGAGAAGAGTACTATTCACATATATGAGTACCCGTGCGGTTTATCTTGAATTGGCCCACTCTCTCAGTACTGATTCAGCGATAATGGCTACCAGGAGACTCATCGGTCGTAGGGGATGCCCGAAGAAAGTATTTTCGGACATCGGCACGAATCTACGGGGAGCAGCAAAAGAACTGAAGCAAGCTTTAGATGATAAGGACAAAAATGAAATCAAATCTAGCGGTCAACAGAATTGAATTTCATTTCATTCCTCCGTCTGCTCCACACATGGGAGGCAGTTGGGAGGGACTCGTCAGGTCAGTCAAAATCACATTAGGTGTCATTCTCAAAGAGAGATTTCCTCGAGAAAAAGTCTTGCAAACTTTAGTCATAGAAGCTGAAAGCATCGTCAACAGCCGTCCGCGTCCGTTGGTTCACATGTCTTTGGACAAAGCAGATAGTGAAGCATTAACACCAAATCACTTTTTGTTAGATACTTCGAGTGCTACTATATGATCATTTTTGGAGAAGGTGGATAAAGGAATATTTACCTGTTCTGACAAAAAGGACCAAGTGGTTCACTTCTTCTCCAAGAAAAATTTAAATTGGGGACATAATCAACGTAGTTGACACTCAGTTTTTGCGAAACACGTGGCCTAAAGGTATCGTAACTGCGGTATACACAGGAAAAGACGGGCATATTCGTGTGGTTGATGTGAAAACCTCAATGGGCACGTATAGAAGACCAGTAACAAAACTCTGCATACTTGACGTAGATGAACCAATAAGTGATGCAAGGTAAAGAATCGGAGTTCTTTACCGGGAGGGAGTGTTCCTGCAGAAGTATTTATCAGTTCTGTTGTTGGCGTTTGCCCTTATACTGATTGAGTTGAAATTTATATAATAATTTTGAATAGTTGGCGAATGAAAATAGACAAAGCTCTTTTTAATTCAACTCCAGTCATCAGTTGAGTTGGAACATTTGTTTTCGATATTTTTATAAATTATTCAAAGACTGAGAGGACTGACTGAAAAATTATGATTTTTTGAAAAAATAAAACTTATTCGGAACATTCACTGTGATTACATTTATAACTTATTTGAAGACTGAAAGTATTTACTCTGTATGAAACATTAATTTTTTTAAATATAAAACATATTCAAAACATTCACTTTGATCAAAAGTGGTTACCCTGAATGAAAAACGAAGATGCAAAATATATTTAAACCATTTTATTTCGAATATCTTTGAAGATTCTTTTGCTACTTGGGTAGTGTCACTTTGAAGATGAGCTATGAATTAAGTTTTGATAGCTTCGGAACATTTTTCATCTTTCTCGTTTCCAGAAGATTATTTTTCGAAACATAAAAATTTCATGGCATAGCGTATGACCCCTACAGGCGGTTTTCATTAACGTTTTTCTTCTTCGAAACAGGGAATGTCTTCATAATTTTCTTTAGAAGCCGCCGATGGTAAATTTTCTTCTGTCTCTACGATGTTTTTTTTCTTCTATTTAATTTCCTTCTTCTGGTAACCTAGGTTTTCGTTCAGTGTTTTCTGAAAACTAGAAAATATTTTATTTTTATTCTCGTCTTCGATGATTGGTTCGGTATATCTACCTGAACACTTATGGTCGATCTTGCCATAGAATTTAACATCTCGACTTATAACGATTCTCTTTTGTTCCGGAATCCATATGCGAAAAGCTTTCGAAATGGGTGAGTAACCTATGGATATCCCAGATTCGGCGCGTGGAATTTTTCCTTATGCCTTCTTTTAAGGAAATATACTTTCCGAAATTCATGAGGATGAAGGATTGATGGATTGTGACCAATTCATCGTTGTGAATCTTCATTGAGAGAGCGTGAAGGTGAACCATTGATTGATCAATTTAAACTTTTTTCAGTGCAAGTTTCATAAACGACGAGATTGAAACCTTTGGTGTAAAAGTTGAAACTTTTCCTAGACATCAATTACCCTAACACCAAACTGATATTTCTGCATTCGGCGTGCGTTTCGCTAACAAGGTTAGCATCTTCAGGAGAAGAACATTGATTGATGCGTATGAGACGGAGTCTCTGAATTCTACGATAACTCGTAATACGGGTTGCAAAAGAGTATAACATCATGGTACTCGAAATTTCTTCTGAGATTTGAATTTATATGACAGCTAGCTTATCCATCAAATTTTTAATATGGTCGTATGTCACCATTTTTCATAGTTTTTGTAAAATCGGCTGCTTTAGTGGCGCTGCCTTTCTAGCAGATCTCTCACCAGAAAAACTGTTTCTTGGACGTGGCATAATTCTTTATCTGCCAGGAGAGATGATCAGAATCAGTTCTGATTTTGCGGCAAATTTTTTTTTCCACAGCAATTGTAACTCCGCTCGTTGTAGGTCGTGGTTAATCATCATTTATGTAGCCCCAAAGGCTATTATTGATAAACAGATTGTGGTTGCATTCGCCAGGTGTCGAAGTTATCTTTTCGTAGAGGTTTGATTCTCTTGGCAGTTTGGGCCATGATGAGAAGGGTTTCTATTTCTCTCTGGAAAAACTTTGAAGATAATCCTTGGATATAACATGACAATATAATGCTTCCACTGGCGTACTGTTTATTGTCCGTCTGGGCCAATAACCTGTAGAATTTCTTGATGCAGTGGCGACAAAATGTACAGAGATGAAAGTTATGTATACAAGTTAAGAATATTGACATCTCTAGATGACTTCGAGTGTAGTCATATGTCTCTAGTATGCGAAGTGAAAACGTAGGAACGACTTCGAGATCTGATCAGTTCCTGAAAGGACGACTCTCTGAATTCCAGCGTCCGTGGAGGGTTACCTTATTTTTAGTTACTTTTTTCATAGAAGTTCTGTATTTTTTACATTGATCATTGTTTCTCTCAACTTCATTCTCCTCAAATATCATGTCTTTGAAGATTTGTGATCCCATTTTTATCTCATATCTCTAGATTCGATTTATTCTCGGAAATGCTCGAAACTTCATAATGCTCTACTCGAATCTTGGAGAAATCTGTTAATCGATACTTAAATCGTACGAATGAGATAAAATAGTACACCTCAAAGAATTTAATTATACATTGATTTGCTCCAATCACTTCAGAACACATCAGAAATTGAAAAACAATCGTCTCACCAATATTTGTATCGAACATGACGTATTTTCTACTTGAAGCAGTTTCAAACCCGGAACGTAGACGAATCCGATAAAGATGTAGATGTATATCTGACATTCAAATCTTTCCCTACCCAAGCTATATTTATATTCCTTCCTCTGAGAAGGGGAACGAGATTGATTCTGAACGAGCGTTTCGTCTCTATTTAGGACATCTCCCAAATCCTGAAATGCGGTGACCCAGATAATTCCATAACTCTTATTCACGGATTGCCATCCATAGCAGCCGAATGTAGAGCTCGGTACCGAGTTTATGGAATATGAAAAATAGGGCATTGAATATACCAGAAAGGAAATTTATCGACGTTTTGTTTCATGTACACACACCGATTCACAGTGATATCTACTATGTAGCGGAAGCTTTCCTTGCACTATTTGACGTTCCACAGACATTTCACTTCGGCTTGGGTACGTGGCAATGTGTCGTATTGAAAAAGAAAGAAAGAAATCCTACTGTTTCAGAAAAACGTTTCTTTGATAACTCCAAATTTTAGACAGAAGTTATTCATCTCTCGAAAGGTGATGAAAGGGGCAACTGAAAATATAATATAAAAAAAATTGTTGGAAAAAGCTGAGAGATGAAACGTCAGACGCGAGATCTAGAAGCACCAGTCTGTTTTGGAAAAAGATTTGCAATTTGATTTGAAATATTTCATCAAATAAAGCCAAATATCTCGGGAAGTACTAAGCAGGATTTTGTTGGTTATGTAATTTTCAACCCAATTCAACGATCTTCATATCTCCTATTGTTTTTGAAATCCCAATGATGAGAGTCTCTAACTTGAAACACCTTAGTAGAGTTTTGGAAGTTTTTATTTGTGGAGCCAATTTTAGAGCTGTTGCTGTCCCTTCACTTTTCCACTCATTTTCTGAAGCAGTCTTAAAGTGTCTGCGATGAATCAATAACGATTTTCTCCATCAGAAGTTGGGGATTGAATCAAAACACTGCTGAATGGAAAGAATGCTAGTTTCGGTATTTTCTCTTCGAGTCTCGAATGTATCTCTTTAACTTTATTTTCAACCACCTTGTCATTTTTCTTGAGTGTCTGTTCAACCTCATCAGTTTTTCCTGGCCACTTCTTCTTCGCATGTTCCATGTCATGAATATTATCTCAAAGGATACCAGATCAATTCCATAAATGTTTTCTCAGTTCTGTAACGCTCTCGAATATTGTCGAAATAACATCAAATCGGTCGTAAAAATAATTCGTTTTTCATTTTTGAACCTCTCATTCTCTAGTTCCATCGAAGGAGATACTGACATCAATTCAGTATCAAAATTAAAAAGCCCACAACACTTTCTTTGGTGTCAAATGACCAAGATAATTGTCCAGAACTCTTTTAGTTTTCGTTTCGACGGCAACACTGATTAAATATTTTTTACAATTACTTTCCATTGGTTTTTTGTACAACTGTTCGAAAAACATAACTCATTAATATCATTTCTCTTCACAATGATGGGTATCAAATAGGTGTGGAATGAATACTTCATCGACAACATATTCCCTTTGAGCGAAAAAAAACGCATAGAGTTTTTAATGATGATGTGTTATGTAGGTGAGACCCGTACGCAAGCTGAAGTGTGTAACTTATTCAATAACTAGCGACCCGCCCCGCTTCGCATGGATAAAAGATGGTTATTGTGGGTTAACCCTAAGAGATAAAAATATACCATTGCAGACTTTTTTGTAGACCGTTTTAAGGTGCACAGTATTGTGTGGTTTGCAATGTAAGCGTAAAAAATGTGTTCATGTGTTATTCACATTAGAAACCTCTATAATAATTGAGGTTTCTCCACTAAAATTTGCATGTATAATACATTCTTCCTGAATCACTTTCTATTAAAAAAAATCATCAACATCCCTTGAGAGCATAGTCGAGTCAGAATTCAGAAATTTTGGCCATTTTTGTGATAGTTCTAAGAAAGGTCGACCAGGTGTTAAGGAAGATCAATAGTTGGATGTATTATTATCAATGCAAGAAACTCCTCATTACCCTACTCGTCAAGTTGCATTGGACCAATCTTTGTGTCAAGCATTTGGTTTTGAAATGCCTAAAAACGAGTAAGTGGCACCCATGTAAAGTGCAAGTAATTCATCAACTAAATGAGGATGATTTCGGTCGAAGACGAGAATTTTGTGAATTAATGATCTGAAAATCCATCTCGATGAGAATCTTTTTCGCATTGAAAAGTCCTTTCATTAAAGTGGGATTTTTCAGATGGCCTATCGATTCAAGAATCTCCATAACCATCTTATAAACTGAATTCGACAGGTAAATGAGTTTTACTAAATTGCAATCTTCAATGAGAGGTAGGCTTTTCACCTTGGGAATAAACGTTTCTATGATAAAAACGTGTTTGAAGCATTTTCAGAACTGAGTCTATATTGAACTTCAACATCATACCAGAAACGACTGACTTTGCATGACATTTCAGTATGACTTTTTCATTCGTGAACTCGCGCATGTACAAAATTTAGTGAAATGTCTATAAAACATGAACGAACACTGGATTTCCTTCGGAACAAGGTAGGTGTCTATATACGATTTGTCTCACACTTTCACATAATATAGAATCGGATTGAGATTGACCTACACAAAATTATCCTTCATTGTATCACGAGAGCCTCAATATCATTATTGTGTCGGGAGGATTCTGGCTACTTTCGATATCTCCATAATCAAAACTTGATTTTTTCACTTGATTCTTGAATGTTATTTACCCACTCAACAACATACTGATAATCTCTTTCTTGTGTTCTTTCTTGATGGAATCGAACACTATTTTTTGTTGGTGTTTCGATGCATAATTGCTGCCACTGCGACGAGATTCAATTTCAGCGTTCTGCAGTTCTTCTATTTTGAAGGGAGTTTTCAATTATGAGATTTTTCATTTCTACGCATTGTCGTTTCTTCTCGTATTCCAGGCTCACGAAAAACTTATTGATAAAATTTGACACCGTTGATTGATTGTCTTCTGGGACTTTGAAACTATTTTTTAATTCATCCAGTCAGTTCATTTAGTCCCTGCGAGACTGGTTCGGGCTGAGATCCTAACGTGTTCTGGTATTTTCATTACAGAGCATATTCGGAATTCAAGTATGAATCTATTCTCGAGAAACATAGATCCAATCGTCTGCCCTGCCGCAGTGGAAATGGAGTGAATCGGATATGTAATGCACTTCACGTCTTTACATTTCGTAATCTTTCCAGTGCCGAGCTGATTTCTTGGGAAAACATACTTTGTAATAATGCATTACTTCCGTCGCGTCGTCTCGAAATATTTCACGTGGAAAGCAGCGGATATAACGTGATTTAGTTACACACGATTTGGTGCGACAAGTTTCACCACAGCGCACTGATCTGATTTCCAGCTTGTTGACTCCCCCGAGGTGACAGACTTGAAATGGGGAATTAAATACTAAATTGTGTCTCATATGTTGAAGGTATGAATTAGAAGATGCAATTGATACCATCAAATTTTCAGATTTTTCTATGATATAGCAGCAATGGTAGTAATTTCAACTTTCATTGTCTATTGTTATCAACTCATGCGAGACCTGTTGAACAACTTATGGAATAAAAAAATCTAAAGAAACGAGATTGGCTGAAGGCAAATAAGAATCAGAAAAGAATATAAAATATAATACAAAGGTTGGATGTTAAAGTGTGTTTTTTGTGAAATATTTGAAAAAGATTACAAAAAAAAAGAAAATATAACCTAATTTTGGCACAGAAATGATGATGTATTGCGCACTGCGGGAAGAGCAGCCATTCAAAACCTACAGACAGTTTACCGCACAACCGGAAGTCGAACAAATTTTTGGGTCAAGTTAGATTGGATATGCTGTGCTTTTGGAGAGTGGAACATCATCGATTCCAAACTTTCAACCAATAATGGGAGCGTGGCAGAACGAATCTGTTTTCCTTCGAATGAATCATTGTATATTTCTTCACATATTTCGATTTTTTCTAAGGGGGAAACCAGAACTTAAAACGAACGAACACTTAATCTTTCAAATATATTCAAATGCTTCCCAAGATCACTTCTTAAACATATGTGCGTATATATGAACAACTGCCATACGTGGATGCAGAAGTTCATGGAAATAGATCCTTCGACTCCTCCATAAAGCACGAGTAGGGCATACACGAGATGGAGGCAGTGTATGATGGCCTACTTGGCTACTATAGCTCTTCATTATTTGTCGGGTATAGATAAAATAGCGTAAGCAACTCTCATGTAATGGTTATAACATGATCGTTGCATAATATACTATTTTTCGACTGAGCTCAACGAACACGAGATATACTGGCAAGCAAACGCTCGACATCTGAAAATGCTTGGGATGACTCATGGTATGTTTGTCGCTCCTGTATGTATACTCTTCCCATCTTATTTTGAAGCAGATATTTCACAATACAGGTATGCGGGTATACAATATGAGTGTGAGGGAAGGTAACACTTCTGTACTGAAACCTTGGTCTTTAGTGATCCCCAAAGAAATTATTTATTTCAAATGAGAGTATTAGTAGATGTATTACAAATTGTTTGAAGTATTGTTTGAATATTGATGATTGTTCCAAACATTTGTTGTAAATGTCATGTATTTCTATATGATAAACGTAAAAAACTTTTTTTAGTCAAGTAAAACACTATTCTTCTCAATAAAATAAATAAAATAAATTAACGAATGATATTCGTAAAAGAGGGATGAAATGCGGAAAAAAAAGCCAGTTCCAAATGGCCATATCTCGGTCAATTTTCAATCAAAAAATATTTCAACCCAGTATTTTGGAGGAAATTTCATCTACTTTTTTTATTTTCAGCAATGCCTATACCTATCTCAGCCCCAAAAAAATACAGACGAGAAAGCAAAACAACTCAAAAAATGGAAATTTTTGCTTTTTTTTTCAAGTTTGTTTCGACTGTTTTGGCATGGAATTTTTCTTTTGATATTTGGGAAATACCATTCCGATGGGAAATTCAATTATCTTTCATATACCATATATTGAAATTTTGCTTTGTTTATGAGATATATTGAAAAAACAAAGAGGTTTTCAATTTCCACTCTCTAATTTGATAGCACTCCGCGGTTTTTCCTCCTTTCAAAACCCATTGAACGATTCCTTCAATAAAAACCCTTGAACGTCTTAGTTCCTTATTGCCCTGTTTTTCAAGACATAATCAATAGTCTATAATAAAAACAGATACAAGCCAATAACCATGATATAGTACTCTTTGACCACCGAATACGATAATATTCGTTATTGAGTTTTCTGCCCCAGCCGAAACGAATGTCTCCGGAAAAGAGTAGGAAAAACGGATGAAGTATCAGGATTCACTCGATTAAGTCCGTAGGTTCCATCCGAACCATTCTGTCAAATCGGTTTACCTAGGACTCACGATTTCCCGAGCCGGTAATTACTTTCTCTGCAGGGAATGGTCATTCTTTAATGTTATTACAACGTTCACTCACTGGGTCGGAGCAGAGAGAAGTGCCGACCTAACGAGGTCATAAACTACAATATGAAAAAACTTCCGCAAAATTTCCTTCGCTCCACAAAAATAATCATATTCCCCAGTACAATCGAATAACAGCATTTTATAATCACTTGAAGATGAGTCGAATACAACTCAAAAATTGGATTATGCGACCAATTTGAATATATGATGAAAATCTTCATCATTTAAAGATTTGTATATGACAATTGCCTTACTTCAAAAACCCAGTGCCAACTCAGACAGTTGGCGCCTTGGTTGTCTGCTTTAATATTCTGCTCAGCGTTACTGTAACGTCCCAGTTTCACCTTGCCAACTTCCTTCGGACATTTTACATTTCCGGCCGTTGGGAGACATTACGAGCTTACATTCAGCTCGCCATTCCTGCAAAGCGACTCTGCGCTATTGTTCATGAATAGAATGATTTTAATTTTCAGTGAAAGCAGTTAACTCATTTCAGCAAATATGCATGACTGATCGCCCAAGGTGTATCACAATCTCTAAGTCCTCTTGATTGGTTCAATAGATTTTGGCTTGCTTTTATCTAGTTATTGTATTAGATTTGATTATACGACAGACGTTCAGGTGCGGTAGTTTGTATGTGCTGTATAGTAGACTAATACGCTTTGAGGAAAAGCTGTTCGAAAGGTAGACATTATGAGCCGCCACAAGTGGTGGGAGAAAAATGATTTTTCAACAAAGAAATGCTTTAATATCTTTGAATGCTAATACTCTTGGATCATGCTTCAGGCTACTGTCAAGACTTCATTGGGGACGAATAAGCTCTGAAAAAATAGATCAGAGAGTGGGTCGAAAAAAAAAAGATTGATGTGTGGAAAAATGTGTGAAAAAAAACTGAGAGTTTCAGGCGGGTTCATTCAATTTTTGATCGCTAGAAAACAATTGATTCTGGAGGCGATAAAAACAGTAATACAACTTCAATTTTATATATAGTTGGGTCGATAAATATCTAACGAGATGAAATATACAGTAACCTTTTTCAAGTAGAAACAAAACTTCATCATTTCATCGTGGACACATTTTCGATTGATAATCCGATTGATAATCCCCTTCGAAGGAGTAGCCATATCGTGCCATATTATTGTGTTTACCTAGATTTCGACTTATTTTGTAGACACTAATTGACGACGCAAAGAAAAAATCTATCGACCCATCGGTACGAATGATTCCCCAATATAGCTCGTTACACGGTAAATTTCAAGTGACGCGACAGCAGAGACATGTTTTCCTGTGATTCCAACGGTTTACATTCGTGCAACAAAAGTGCGCCTGGATTTTAATCTTCAGTTGAAGAGTTACAAGCCTTCGAATGAAATACAGCTTATCCAATCAATCTTGGTACAGAACTAATAACGTATATGTCCAGCAATCTCTGTGAATTATACTAAGATAAAAAAACACCTGTTATATGTGTTCACTGAGTTGAAATCTATTCCTAGTAGGTTTCCTAGAGGTGTCTTTTTCTTCGTCATGGTCAATACTACCAGTGTGCTACTGAAAAAGTATCTGAGTTTGTGCCAATATGGATTGGATAAGCTGTACGTGTTCAGCGATAGATCAATCGAAAGGAGGTTTTGTTTTCTAAGCAGCCGAACAGAAAAAATTGAATTCGCCCTATAAAACATCGAGTCATGAAGTTCAGAATAACAAAGTATTAAAATAGAATTGAAGTTTGACTTCCATGCCATTGGCTCTCCTTCAGACTTCGAGTTTGGCCTATTTTCCATTGTCTGGATATGTGTACAATAGTTTGATGTTTGGACCACCGAACTGGGTGCATTAATTTCAGAGATACTATACAAAACGAATGAGCTGAAATTTGAAAATGCATTTTTTTTCAGGAGATCAATAGGGAAAATTTCCAACGTGCTATCTGAATCATTCATATGAGTCACTGAACTTCGCTAAATATTGTTACGATTTCTCCCTTTGGAAAATCTCAATTCTGACACCACTGTTACGATATATCCCTGGGTTCGTCGATAAAAACACCAAACAACACTAAACTTCTTTTATTGAAACTCTCTATCACAATACAATACAACACAATCACTTAAATCGCTCCGAAAACTTTCCAATGCTCGGTACTAAACTCTCTGTACTAAAAATTCTACACATTCGCACTTAGCAATAACAAAACTCTCTCCACTTAGCTTTACTAAACTCGCTCCACTTAGCTCTGAATACAAATTCTCGAATAGCAAACTCTTTGACTAACTAACTCTCTCCGCGTCGAAGCAAAGAAGATTTACGTATAACGAACAAGAAGCGTCACTTGCCGCTACACAGCTGGTAGTCCTGTGGTCCCCACCACTAACATATTTCATGACATCCAAACTATTTTTGTTGCGACTACGCATGACTGCCAGCAAAAAACAGTAATCCGGTAAACTACTTGGCAACTTGGCAAGAAACAACAGTACTTGTTTGTTGATATGACTGACCGACTGCAAAATGCTGACACTGCTGGTAGACATGCGCATTCAAGGTGTATTTGTCGAATTTGTGAGATGCGCTTCTTGTTCGTGTATACGTAAATATTCTTCGGTCGAAGTCTCTCCCGTATTTATACGCTGCGTACGCCTGTGAAGAATCTTCGCGAGAAGCCCCGATGACGTGTCTCGAATTCTCCAGGCGGCTTACGGGTTCCAGGAAAATGACGTTCGCTACGACGCGATTCTTCATCTGCGTTTACGATCCAGTCAGGACCGGCGCTAGGGCGTAACAATATTGAAATTATTGGGTGTACTTCTTATATGAAAATGTATATTATTGGAATTGGCAGTTGATGTGTTTCTATTATCTACCCGAATATTTCCCTCATATATAAAATGTCCCATAAGAGCAATGCAATTATCGAAAACTTACAGCGGTAATTGCATTGTATCAAGTCACCATGACAACACATTTGAAACCGTATCGGTAGACGTCAGTAAACAACACAAATAAATGTCAGATAGACTTCAGAAATAGGAAAACATTTCGCGTTTAGGTGAGTACTCCATATAATCTATAGAGGAAAGTATAAATGAACAAAAAATAACATTTCCTTGAGAATTTCTTCATTCGTGAAATATTCCAATGAATTACATTCGTGCATAAAAATGACCAGATAATTTCGCATTCAAGCGTGATATCTTATACAAATTGCATTCGGTTATTTTCATATTCTGTAAAAGAGCCCTCGTCTTTCGGACAATTTTTAGATATCACGCTTTCTTGCAAAATTATCGGATATTTTTATGCACTCGTGCAATTATAACCGAAAATACCCTAGTACCGAGTAAGATGGGGGTCCATCCGTATTGTACATGAATTATCGTTAACATTATAGCCGTTGGAATTAATGAGGAAGATCAAAGCAATATTTATTGAATCAACTATAAATGTCGTTCATCGATAAGCCCAGTCTGTCGTTTTGAATCTACCAGAATTATACAAACTCAATAATCTTCTCATTGAAGAAGAGATTTTGTAATCATCATCGGTTCAATAGAAACTGTTTCTTATACGATTTCAGATGGTCTCTTCTGAATGAAAATCAATTCAGTTGAAAAATTACATAATGCGACAGATCTGTGGAATCATGTATGCAGCTAGCCATCAATCGAGTCAAGAAAGTTTCTAACTTCGAAAACAGCTCCTACTCAATTCCAGACATTCAGCTGCTTAATTTCCTCTTTCGCATTAATATTCTTGCAGCATTTATGTGACGTTCAGACTTTACCTTGCCCCAGATATTTTTCGAAGCACTTCACAGCCATTATAAGTTCGGCCATTCCTGCTGTGCGTTTCAAAGTTTTCTGATATCACTCCCACCTGGGTGAATCTCTATAGGGAAGTTTTTCTGAATTGAATTGTTTCAACATTCTTGATTCTTCTCTCAGGAGATCAAGTTCAAAGTGATAATCCGAAATCATTTCCATCTGTACCGTATGGTTTACGAATAGCTCTAGGAAAGAGAAAGTGGATGGATCTCTAGTTGGAAAAAAATAGTAGAAACATTAAAGAAAATTCCATATTGTCTGGTAAGAAGCTCTAAGCTATGTATTTCCATGAAACGTGGTCGAAACGGGTGACCCGGAACCAATTTACCCCCGGAATCTTCGTTGTTATTTTGTAAATATATTCCAAATTCGGTAGTTCAATTTGATGTCATGAAAGTACAATTTAGCAAATATTGAGTGATACATGAGTAATCCGGTTTTACCGGAAGCGCATCCAATTTTCATATTTCAAATGGAAAGTATAAGAAGAAGAAGAATTATTTTCCAATTATATATTACAATTATATTCTCAACTCACAATCTGCTGATATGTCGGCTGATATAGTTGATATCTTATAAATATTACTTTTCGTATTCCCCTCGTAACGAAACATCTTCATGTAAGTATGCTAATGGAAATTGAATAATATCTTGTAAGTAACAATAATTCATGGCCAAACTTTTCTACAATATTTTTTTATGCGGATTGGATATTTTTGAAATTCAATTTTTCTCCATTTTTCAACATTCAAAAGACAAAAGTCTGTCATGCTTCAAATGCTAACAAGGAATTTTTAAAACTCCAATACATATTCAAATACAAAACATGGATGGAGTTTATTACCATCTTTAAAAATTCCTGTTATCTTTCAAGAAATGATAGACTTGATGTTGAAATATGAAGAAAAATTCAATCTCAAAAATAGCTGATCTGCATAAAAATATTGTGTGAAAAGTTTGGCCATAAATTGTTTTTACTCAGATGATATTGTTGAATATTCCATAGCATACTTTCTGTCAAGTAAACAAAGGTTAGTTTCATACTGTCTTTATTTCAGTGTTGCCAACTTATCGTAAATACACATTAGTGTCAATACACATTAGCAACTCCTTCACATCTCCCCTATAAGTCAAGTCTTTTGACAGGTTTTACTTCTCTACCCGAAGATGTTATTTTAGAGGCGTTTACAAACATTTGTTCTAAATCTATCACACTATGTCCACTATCAGAACATTCAGATATTTGTTCACCTAATGTTGACCCATTGTCCTCACTTAAAGTAATAATGTCTGGGGGAGTGTTTTCCAATAATTCTACACTTGAATTATCGCTTTCTACATCTCTATCTCCTTCTCTAGACAAATCTACATTATCATCAACTATTTCTTGCCTATCCTGAAATTCTTCCATATAACTATCATTAAAACTTTCTATATAATGTTTCTCCTCAACTTTAGTACTTTTTACAGGTGGTTTTGGTACAAATGAACAATGTTTTTCCGCTATGTTTTTATAATTCAACTTGATAAATTTACGATTTCTCTTCAAAATTGAACCATTGTTCATTTGTAATTTATAGCCGTATTCGGGTTCGCAATAAGTACTGTTCTAGGACAGTCAAAAATAGTCACTCATCCAATTAATGTAGATATATTCGCGACAAACCCTTCACGCCTCAACAGTCCAACTATTTCGAACCGTTCCTGAACTGTTTTTGTTGTGAACCCGAATACAACCAGTAAGTCCTATTTCTAAGTTGTTCTAAGACCATCCCTGGTTGCCACTCTGAATTTGGTAATATCTGTACATATACCATTGTATTAGGCTTTAACACTGGTAGGTTCTTTTTGTTAATGTTATAATAAGTTTTTTGTTTAATCTGTCTATCTTCTATAACTTTCCTATTATACTGTTGGTACATTTTCGGTTTCAATTGAGATTTTGTACATGGTAAATTTGTTCTAAGTTTGCGCGACATTAAAATTTCAGATGGTGAAATATTTTCAAAAATTGGTGTACTGTGGTAATATAAAAGTGCCAGATGAATATCTTTTTTATCAGCTGCACATTTTTTGAAAATGTTTTTCGCCGTTTGTACATTCCTCTCTGCCATACC
The DNA here is from genome assembly GCA_032362365.1 of Zygogramma bicolorata. Classification (NCBI taxonomy): domain Eukaryota; kingdom Metazoa; phylum Arthropoda; class Insecta; order Coleoptera; family Chrysomelidae; genus Zygogramma; species Zygogramma bicolorata. The sequence continues at coordinate 240,293 of JAVJAQ010001328.1, read as the reverse complement.
ATTAGACTGAGGGTTTCTGGGTGAGGAGATCACATGGTTGAACTCCCACTCACACGAAAATTGTTTAAACAGATGTGATGTAAACTGTGGCCCTCCATCTGATACCAACGTCAAGGGTATCCCGTGTCGTGCGAATATTGCTTTCATATTTTCTATTACTTTATCACTAGTGGAATTTATGTCAAGTTCAGCTATTTCTATGTATTTTGAGTAATAGTCTATCAAAAGGAGGTATTTTTTATTTCTGATTTCATAAATGTCGCATCCTACTTTATTCCAGGGCAAGGTAGGAATATTATAGGTTTCTAATAGTTCACTGGTTTGAGATTTTCCAAATCTCTGACAAATTGAACGTTCTTGGACTGCTTGTCTTATCTGACTAGACATAAAAGGCCAAAATACCGACTCTTGAGCAACTTTAATGGACTTATTAATACCCATGTGGGCATAATGAATTCTATTAATCATTTCTTTACGCATAGTGCGTGGAACTACTACGCTTTGTCCCTTGAAAATCAAATCATCTACAATGGTTAGCTCACTTCTATACCAATAATAAGTTTTAAGATTTTCTGTCATTTTTTTATTACTGTTTGGCCAACCTTGTAAAATCATTTTTTTCACTTCTTCTAACTCTTCATCATTTTTTGTTTTCTCTTTCAATTCCTTTAGTTTGAGCTCAGTTATATTTAACTGTGACTTGATTAGGCATACTTGAGCACAAATCTCTACATTAAATTCAGAATTATCACTATTACTCACATACGCTCTTGACAGTGCATCTGCAAGTATCAACTCTTTTCCTGGAATATATTTTAAATTTATTTCATATTTTTGTAGCTGTAGCATCATCCTTTGAAGTCTAGCAGGACATTTATTAAGTGGTTTTTTGAAAATTGAAATCAAAGCTGATGATCACTTTCCACTGTTACCCTTTTCCCAAAATATATTCATGAAACCTTGATACTCCAAAACAGATTGCCAGGAGTTCTTTCTCTATCTGCGCATAGCGAGTTTCAGCCTCGGTCATTGACCTCGAAGCATATGCACAAGGTAACCTATTTTGTAGCAATACTGCCCCTAGCCCTGTTTTAGATGCATCTACTGATACTGTTACTTCTTTTGTAACATCAAAAAACTGTAGTACTGCCTTGTTACTTAGCTTAGCTATCAATTCTTTAAATGCTTGTTGATGTTCGTTTTGCCATATAAATTCTACATCTTTCTTTAAAAGCTCTCTTGAAGGCTGTGTTGTACTTGAAAATCCATTAATAAATTTATTTACATATGTAAACATACCTAATAATCTTTGTATATCTAATTTGTTTTTTGGCTGTGGCATATTAGTAAGATCTTTTATTTTTTCGTCATTTGGTGCTAACCCAGCTTTTGAAATTGTATGTCCCATATATTTAACAGACTCTTTGCCAAAGTGGCATTTGTCTAGATTGAATCGAACACCAGCCTGTTTAGCTACTTGCATTACTTGTTCAAGTCTACTATCATATTCTGATTTAGTCTTACCCCACACAATCAAATCATCAATATAAACTTCCACTCCCTCAATATCAAATATTGATTTAAACCTATCCTGGAAAACCTCAGGGGCGGATTTTATTCCATAGGGTAATCTCAGGAATTTGTATCGTCCAAAAGGTGTGCCAAAGGTGCACAAATCAGAACTCTCCTCATCTAATACTATTTGGTAAAACCCACTTGTGGCATCGAGTGTACTAAAATAACTAGCATCAACTAACTTAGTAGTTATTTGTTCTATTGTTGGTATTTGACAATATTCCCTTTTTATCACAGAATTTAGATCCTTTGGGTCCAGGCATATACGTAAACTTCCATTTGGCTTTTTAACCAAGACTAGCGCATTTACCCAATCGGATGTACCATCAACTTTTTTAATTATTTTCAATTTAACTAACTCTTGTAGGCTCTGCTTTAGTTTATCGTGCAATGGTAAAGGCACTTTACGAGTGGGATGTACAACAGGCTTAGCATTTTTTTCAATTTCTATGTGATATTTTTTCTTCAATTGCCCTATTCCTGAAAATATTTCTGTATAACGTTTCACTAATTGTGAATATTCATTTTGTTCAGTTACTAAGTCAATTTTCTTAACTAAATTCAATTGCTGACAAGATGGTAGCCCTAGAATAGTCTGAGTATCACTGTCAACTACAAAAAACTCAATTTTATACAGTTCATCATTTTTCTGACATTCTAATATACATTTACCTACTACCGATAGTGAACTCCCAGTATATGATTTTAACTTCGTGTTTGTCCCTTTTATCAACTCCCTAGGTAAACCTAACTCTTTATAATTTCTTAATGGAAGTACATTTACTACAGCCCCGGTATCTATTTTGAAAGATACAAACTTATTATTTATTTTAATTTGTGTAGTCCAAACCTGTTTGTATTTTTCACTGATAGAGTGAATTGAGCCCACGAACATATAGTCGTCTACTACATCTACATTACTTGACTCATCTCCCACTACATTAACTTTTTTAGATTTTTTCTTGCACATTTTAGCAAAATGATTTTTGTTGTGACAACTTACACAAATCTTGCCAAAGGCTGGGCACTTATTTAAATCATGTGTCCTCCCACATTTTGTGCAAGAAACAATCTTTTTGGTACCTGCATTATTTGAACTGTAGTTATTACACTTTCCACCGAAATTGCCTCTCTGAAAGTCTCTGTGGTTCTTGTTTACTGCTTCAACAGCAGCACCAGCGCCTCCTGACGCAGTGCTCTTCATTGTCTCACTTTGTTCCTTGGACTTTTCAATAGACCTGCATGTCTCAATGGTTTTTTCCAAGGAAATGGACCCATCTTCCAGCAGCCTCTGCCTAATGTCTTCATCGCTTACTCCCACAGTAATCATGGCTTTCACCATCAAGTTTTCTAAATCTCCCAACTTGCATTTCTTTGCCTGTTTCATCAATGTGGTGATAAATTGATCTAGGGTTTGTCCTTGTTTCTGACGTAGAGTTATGAAGCTGAATATTTCGAAAACCAAGTTTTCTTTAGGTAGAAAAAAGGCTTCGAACTTATCTAGCAAGACCTGCAGCTTGTCTTTCTCTTCATCCGTGAAGGTGAAGGTTTCCTGAATTTTGAACCCTTCTTCGCCGATGAGATGAAGCATCTGTGCACATTGGATTTGCTCCGTCTTTTTATTTAGTTCCGAAGCTATAATATAATTTTGAAAACGACGCTTCCAGAACCTCCAATTCTCAGCGAGATTTTCCTCCATATTCATTGGTGCTATTGCAGCGCGTGCTTCACTCATTTTTTAATTACTCGACGTTTAGTATGTTTAGTGAATTTTTTCTCCTATCGCGTGAGGCTTTATTTATTTTGTTTTCCACCTTTGTCTGCTTTCTTATTTCTTATTTAATTAATTGAATTTATTCGACTGCGCCATGTCAAGTAAACAAAGGTTAGTTTCATACTGTCTTTATTTCAGTGTTGCCAACTTATCGTAAATACACATTAGTGTCAATACACATTAGCAACTCCTTCACACTTTCGTCATGAAACTGTTCCGTTACAAGGGGAATACAAGAAGTATTGTTTTCATATCTCAATTATACCAACATATTGTGAATTGGAAGTATGATAATGATATATTATTGGATAGTTAATCCCATACCGAATCGTACCTCCCAGAAAAATTTTCTTTTTTTTGTTAGAATTTTCGTCTAGTCCTGGTGTGAGCATGTGCAAATGATTCTTCCTTTTTGAAACATGTTCAATGTTCATCCTAATTAGTTTTAGGAACTTGGGTATTTTTGTGGAGAGAATGAAGTTGAAGGAATTCCGAATCGAAAATTAGAAATTATAACGAAAGAAGTAAAATATATTTTTTTAGAATACTCTCTGTTTGCAGGGGAGTAGCTATTCCAGATGGACTTTTTCTTCTTTTTTGTGAATGGATCAAACGTCTTTGAATGATATAGTAAAGACGTCCCTATCAACAGAGTGTTTGTGAATTTTTTTGATATTACTTCTTTCACCGAAGTTAAAATTTCTATTTTTTTCTTTGGGATGTAGAAAACAAAAATGATTCGTCAAAGAATGTTCATACTACTTGATATAAAAACAATTTAAATATCTCATGGAAAAATAACACAAGTTCATTTATTGAACTTACCAGAGAACGAACCTTATTGAATTGGGTTTGACAGAAAATCATTCATTTTGGTGGAAGCGCGCAATTTAATATATGGTGAATGATTATCTTCATTCCCATTTATTAGTTCAGAATGCCTATGGTGGAGGTGACGGAAGAAACCGATTTAATTTCGTTCGAAAAATCAAATCATGAGGGTATAATAGACGAAAAATCAGTACTGATGAAATTAGAAACTTCTGAGAATTGGTTTGATGCGTTTTCGACGTGTTTCTCAGGTATGAAAATATTCTTTGATTTAGTTGCAGTTTGCTGAAGGAATATCATTCACAACTGTATCATATCGTTCGAAGTGAAAAAATGATTTAAAATACTGAAAGGAAATTTGTCCCTACATCACGATTTGTGGAGAGCAATTGCTAGTAAGCTTCAATTTTTTGTGGCAACCAAATTGAGAATTATTATTCATACCTCGGGATGAGACAAAAAGACTTCCACTGTGTAGGTATGTCATGCCTCACTTAACTGTCAGTGCTTCATTATTTTCGTGACTTTGAAATACTAATAATTTTCCTAAGTTACACTTTTGTGCTTTTGATTATTATTTTTTTAGTTCCCATATTCATCTAGTCCTGGATGAGCCATGGTGAGCAAACGAATTAATCTTCTGGTACAGCTCATTCAATCCACCCTGGCAGAAAAATTAATATATTTATATATATATATATATATATATATATATATATATATATATATATATATATATATATATATATATATATATATCAGTGTAGAGTATAGTTCTAGAGGAAAACATTCGTCACACGTGTTCTACTGTGTCGTAATCTGTTTCTTATAGGTGTGTCTGCATTTTTTCATTGACTACCACTGCCCAGTTGGAGTGGGACCTAAGCTAGTGCCAGAATTGATTGAATAGGCTATATGTGATGGGACAATACGTCATTTTACATCAAATAAATCTTGTTTCAAGCTTGTTAATTCAACTTGCAAGGAAGTAACACTGAAAAAAGTGGTGCTGACAGGATGACATTTGAAAACGAGCATAGCTCGTTGATTAGCCGAGAGAATGATAATGAATAATTCCTAACAGTTGAAATACCTGTCCTCCCCACTGAATATTTTGGGCAGATTTTCGGCAGTAAACAACTAATTCCTTGTCTATCCGTAGACTGGCTTATTTGGGAGTGCTTCTGGCAACTGCTGAGAGATATATGGCAGTTTTTGAATCGACACAGATTGGCAATATATGGCCTTTGGAGTGTCGATGTGGACTTGCCCTGTACTGATGATAGGGGAATTACTCCGAAACCGACATGCAAGTTGTCCCTCCGGTCTGTGTCGAGCTGTCAGTGTTGTTTGATCACGGGAAGCAATAAGCGTATCTTGAGTATCATTGAGGACCTTGCACATCCTCCTGTCAGATGTAGTTCAGAGTCCAGCATGGTATCAGCCAGAAAAGTAGTTGTTTTCTGATGTCTAAAAACCCTTCTTCATGAAGTTTAATCGAAAAACCCATATTATAAAAATATTCGTGATTTTTGAACTGAATATTTTTCGAACGCAACTGAAAAATTATGAAAATTTGGAATATGCCGTTTACTCACCATCCCCGAAAAGATGCGATTTGGAAAAAATGGGCAATAGACCGTTTTCAAAAAATACTTGGCTTAGAACTTTCAGCGCTCGCCACCGTTCTAATCGCCCAATTTGAACTGGCAAAATGTTGATGAAGTGCTTTACTACGGTAACGGATTTTTTCATGTATCCCTCAGTCTATAAGCAATTTTTTGTAGAGGTAAGATCATTTGTCATTAAGTTAGGTCATTACCTAACGGATTCATCGTGATTCGTTTGAGTCTTTTGTTTCTGTAACTACTTTCATGTAGTGATATCACCCTTACTTTAATAAATTTCCCCATAGCTGTTGGGCGGCAGATATCTGGTATGCCAACTACCCATCATTAGGAGAAAGCATGTTACAATCTAATAAGTTTCGAACTTCAGAAATATATTTTCACTCAGTACCAGACTGTCGCGTCGACTCCTTAATTTCCTCTGCCCGTAGTAATTTTTTCAGCGTTCGTGTAACGTTCATACTTTACTTCGCTAACTTCCATCAGATATTTTCGGAAGCACTTTCCAGTTGCGACCATTATGAGATTACATTCAGCTCGGCCATTGGTGTCGAGCCTTCGAAGGTTTCTGATACCATTTCTGGCCCGAGGACTCATATTCTATTTATGATAACTGCCGACATGAGCGAACGTGATACACGGACGGGTAATCTCGAATAACGAAGTTTCCCGTCTCGACCCATTAATTTGGCGTTAAACAGTCGAACGTTAGTGGGATAACGATTTGGGTTATCGAGAGTGCGGATTATTGACGGCTACCTAACCAGTTTAACCTAAAGAATACATCGAAAGAACGATTTTTCATTCGGTCAAATGCGCTCCGGTTCCTTTCTGTCGAATGCCGGAATAGTAGTAGCATTCAGCCAAATTGGATTAATCGCTAGATCGATTACATTTTTTTTATCTTCATATTGATTGAAAGTATATCATGTTAAATGATTTTGAATATGTGAAAACATTATCCACAGAAAAATCATTCGTATATAAAACTACTGCTTTCCTGATTAAAGTTACTTTCGTCTCAAATCGCACAAGAAACTTTCGTGAACTGAAATGTAAGAAATGTTATTAATTGGATATAATATATCTATACAATGTAATGTAATGCAATGAGTAATGGTGCACCATGTGCCACATGTAAGGTTATGACAAGGTAAATTATGAAAACTAGAGTGGAGTCCATATAAAACGCATCAATCACTCCTGTTTCAAAAATTCGATTTACTGGTGAAGTCTTTAGGAGAAAAATTGGAGGAAGGATAATGCTTTTCTGAATTCCTAAGTATCTGAGATGAAAGAGCATCTAAACATTTTGGAGGATGAGAAATTCATGATTAATATAGATGTGCAACGAACTCAAATTGATGAAACGGGAAAATTCAAGGATGTCGTGTTGGATATAGGCAATGATCTAATCGAGTGAAAAAGATATATCAAAGTAATACATAAAAAAGGTAACCTGGTAAATCATAGTCCGATTATCGAGTCTTGCACTGAAGTAAAATATTCTTAATGGGAGAAAGAACCAAAAAAAATGGTTGGTTTAACTCCAATTCTATTGAACAGAATATGGATGAAAAAACACTATTTCGAAGATGAAACGTTTCCACCGCAATATATTCGATGTAGCTATTTGCTAAGACATGCCTGTATCAATGGAGTCTATTGAAATTTGAATGACGTGGAAATATTAACTTTATTTCCACGCGTCATCGTTATTTTGTCTACGTTTCGGCATTAGCAAGACTTTCGCGTGACCTAGCAACGGGGTCTAAGCCTCCTTCATTCCCAACTCTCATCATAACAAAGTGAAGACTGAGGTATGGTGATGATATGGTGATGATATGGTGTTCATTTGACGATGTGGAAAATGGTATTGGACCAGTGGAAGGATAGTTTGAGAATCAATAAGAGGATTTTTTCGACGGGACAGTATTGGTTTCCAGAGATTGGAAAGCCTTTGTGAGTCGTCTCGTTCTTTGAGCATTCGGGACGTTTTTCGATTTCTGTTGCTTCGCTTGTGTTGTTGAAGTCAATTTTGTGTCTAGTTTCGTGGTGATTTCTGAAGAGGGTTGAGGTCACGTCCGAATCACTTACTGCAAGTTCGTGTTCAAATGACCTGTTCGATAGTCGTCTGTTCGTCTGCCCTATGAATGTTCTCGGGCAGTCACGACAAGGAATATATTCCTTGTGATTCATTGGGTATTACATCTTAAGGTGAGCGCAGGAAAGGGGATATTTGATGGTTCGCTGTGAAAACTGTCCTGATGCCGTGTTTTGTCAGAATTCGGCTCACTTCATAAAGAGACGATAATGATATTTGATGATGATGATGTATATTTGAAGGATAGGAATAACTCAAAAACGTTTAGGAAGAACTTGCAATAGACCAGAAAAAAAAACACTTCAATGAAGACAAGTTAGAATTAGCAGGCAGTCTGAATGAATATGGAGTGGTCTCCAATTCTATCGTTCATAGTGAAAAAAAAGTAGAGATAAACAAACCGAATATATCAACACTTTCAGTTGGAGATCAGACATATGATGACCATTATTAAAAAGTCACCAACTGAATTATTGTTCTGCGAACATCTGATAGAAATCTAAAACCTCAGCTAGTAAAAAGTATATTGTTATGTTGTGGGGACGACTCAGTTTTCAATTCCTCACCCTTCTGAATAGTACACTTATAAACAAAAACAACCAATTCCATTCTAGAGAATTATGCAAAAAATGAATGAAGGAATAAATATCAATGGTAGTAGTAGATCTTTTGGCCCCGAAAAAAAAACGAAAGTTGTTCCAGTTGTCAAAGGGACCCTTCTTGGCTAACAATCACAAACTAATCCCACTTATGTCAGATTTATCGAAAATTACGGAAATAATTTCAACTTTTGATATTCAGAACGATATGAATTGATACAAGGAAGTAGTGAAACTTCAGACACCACTGACATAGTAACAAGTTCATTTTGACATTTTGAAAAATCATCTGCATGCATTTAAATCTCTCTCGACTTGAGATAAGCATTAGACACAGTGTGATCCACTGTATGCTGAAGGTTTTGCGATACGTTGGTACCAAATGCACCCCACTGAATTCGTTTGAAGAGACTCTATTTTCAGTAAACAATACACGAAAGTTAACATTGTCATTAGAACAGTTTCAGACATCCATTGTGGTACCCTATACGGGTTAATACTGGACCCAAAATTATTTTTGACATTATTATTCAAATTGACAGGACAGTTGCAACTGATAAATATTCCACAAGGAGTATTCTGAGGAAAATAGAAAGTATCTTTATCGAAAAATCAATCCATCCGGCCACAGTGAGACCTACTGACCAGTTCGTAGAACGGTTAAGATGGCATAAGAACATGGAAGAGAATAAATAATTTTCTTTCGCAATCACTTGAAACAAATAATGGAATTCGAGAAAAATCCATTTCTTCACATTTCGAACTGACGAAAATGACGAGGTCGAGTATCAAATATATATTTGCATGAGCAGCAACTCATGAAAATAGGCAACTCTCTACGAATCAATGCCAAACTTCACCCAACTAGACATCATAGCTGGGCACCGTTAATCAACTAATTAACTTCGTTAATCGTTAATCCGTTACAAAAAAAGTTAGCTTCGTTAAACGTTAAAGCGTTATATTTCGGAAGAATTAACGCAAGTTAACGTTAATCGTTAATCCGTTAATATGTGTAAAATTGCATATTTATTTCGTTGCGTTAGTGAACTTATGAAATAAAAACCTGTTGGTTTTAGATGTTAACAGGTTAGGAACAAAACAAAATACTTGTATAATCCAGATGTGTAATTCTATCGTCGGGCATAAGGTGCATATTACCCTTCATGAACATTAACAAGTTGAAGTTCTCGTCTGAAAGCGAGTCTCGTTTTGGTGTTAAAATGTCTTTACCTGTGGAAAAAATACGTTCAACTGCAGCGCTTGAGGGTATAGCAGTATTGTATTTAATGAATAGGTTTGTGAATATCTGTTCCCCGAGAAACACAGCAAACCTAAACGCTGTTGTCATATGTCAAAAGTATTTTTCATACTTTTGAACATGAATGCCTCTGTTATGGTAGTTCCTTACACCATAGGTAGTTCTCTGTCTGTTTTGAACATAAAACTAACGTGTGTCCTGAAACTGGGCACTGATTACAGGTTTTTCAGGAAACCGCTGTCAAAAAATCGGTTAGTAGCGGTGAGTAGTGGTTACTATCGGACCATACCCTAAGCACCTGCGCTAAGAAATGATGTAATGGAATGATCAAACGTCAAATGGAAGAAATCTCCTTGCAGTTTTCTTTCTCACTCGCACGCCTCGGCAAAATATATCTAGTTTTGTTTTTGTTTCACTCGCTGCCACGCGTTAACCGTCAGTTGACGATGCCGTGCGAAAACTATTAGGCATTGGATTAACGATTAACGGACTTCTGCATATTAACGAAAGTTAACGTATCCGTTAACCTTTTTAAAAGTTAACTTAAAAGTTAATCCGTTAATCAAAATGTTAACTTCGTTAATTAACGATTAACGGATTAACGAGTTAATGCCCAGCTATACTAGACATCTACAAAAAATAACAGTGATGATCTAAATTTGTTAGGAGGTTGATGAAGGTAAACTTTTAGGATTTTGAATATCACAGTTTACGAACCTAGAAAGTTTCATTTATATCGTGGGAAATTCTCGCCGAGTGAAAAATTCAGTTTTTTGAATGTTAAATATTTTTTCATGGAACGGATGTTACCGAAAGTACTCTTGGAGTTATCCGATATTGTCTAAAAATACCTACTTTCTATGTAGTAGGATTCATAGATTATCGTGTTAATTTCGTTAACTGTTATTTTAGTGGCCTCGATACCTCTTAATACAATTAGAAATCAATACTCCTGAGACGAATTATGAATGGAAGTATACCAAATACCTATTCTATTTTTATCATTGTTATCAACATTGCGCCAGACCCGACCGCTGAACAAGTGGCACGAGACGTATAATGAGTTCGGTTTCGAGAGTCGAGTGTGGGATTCTGCAGGATAAAATGATCCAGCAGGCGGGATAACATCTGAACGTCGGGCTTGCGCGAATTCTTTGGCGCGAACCACCGTTGATCAATAGCACGCCGATGCCTGGTCTCGAGTTTCGAGTACCACTGCAGTGATCAGTCTTCCCGGAGAAACCGCGCAGGACGGTATCCTCCACGTTGTTCTTCCACTAAATCATTCTCCCTTTCAATAACAGTCACACCAATCAAAATTCAGTTATTCATCCAGGCGAATATAAAACGGGTCGTGTTTTGAAATTAATTCAGAAAATTTACAAACGCTGGAAACGTGCTGTACACCTGTTACCTTCACGGAGAAAAACGACACGTTAATCTCCTTCACGAACACTTTTCACATTATTTTCCGATTCGCAAAGGTAACGCTGACGACTGACTGAATCGAAACATTGACTACTCAACACCAAGAACAGTGCACGCGACGGCTAGCTGTTCACGTTTCGAAACTAGTGAGCTTAAATATTAAACTTAATACAATAAATTAATGAATACGTACCTTAACTGTTGTGATATTATTTTAGAGAGTAGGAGTAGTTTTTCCACCCAGAGAACCCTTAGATGAAGTAGACATATCAAGTTTAGACATAGGATTAGAATAGATGAAACCTTTAAGGAGCTCATGTACGTCGTAATACAAAGAATGATAATAATAGGTTTAGTAAGAATACGTTTCTGGATTGTATTCAAGTTTGTGCGTTCTTGACAATTGAACAAATGCTATCGAGTGGTTGGTGGTTATAGAGATAAATTTGGTGAACGAAGACTGTTGAAAGAAGTGGAAGCGACACTGGGCAAAGCGAATATGAGTCTGTCCAGATCATGTTTGTCCAATCGAAATGTAAATGGAAAGGTATTTATGAACATTTTTAAACTTTTTTGTCCTCATTTATGCTATTAAATGAAGGTAATAATGATACATGATTCCGAGTTTTGAGAATTGGGTTTTCTAACGAAGTTACTTTTCATTGAAATATAGTTCAGATTTTACAAAAAGTGGAAACTGATGGTGGTGAATCGACAAAAAAAACACCGTTCCTATGTGGATCGGAAAGATTCAGTATGTTATCATTATTTATTGACATCCTAATGTCAAAGTAGTAATCAAGTTTTATTATGACAGTTTGGGATATTATTAGACCGGGCGGCAGTGACAGATTTTTTGGACCAATTTTTTACTGTCTGCCTTGGGAAAAGAAAGTAATTGAAGATAAAAAGGAATCGTTATTCGCAAAAAAATATGTACTGTATAGTACCTACTTCATGTGAAACCCATAATTTGCGTTCGTTAAGTTCAACAAGAATTTGGATTGAAGCCTTTTTACAGACTGCTTTACATTTGTTACACATGGAAATATCGATCAAAGTACAAACATATGTGTAGAAGATATACTGTTTTAAATTATACAGGGTGATTTAAAAATTGCTCGAATGTATTGCAAAAAAATTCAATTAAAACTAACCTTTTCCAGTACGCCTTCCACAACTGGAACTAGTCTCATCGTGAGAATAACGAAAATTTATGAGGCATACTTTTTGGAAGTATACAGTGTGTTCCATCAAGAACGAATTCTGGGTTTGCCATGAAGTACCACGCAGCGCGTAAGTTTTTTCTGTAGATTTTGATTTGTTTCAGATTCAAGTATTTCCCATTCCAAAAGCAGACTGTAAAAAATTGGTCCAAAATATATGTCACTGCCGCTTGGTCTATATGCGGTATCACTTTTCAATGTAAATCTGATACCTTAATGAATAATCATGCTTTTCTCATAGTTCAAAAATTTTGTGAATCCATGAATATTTGAAGACAATTCTAAACCGATTGGAATTTATCGAGACTTTTTATTGTATGCGATATAGCACGAAAGGCTATCATCAAGTTGAACTCCATATAATTTCTATCGACGAATCTTGATAGTCTGGTTGGAAGGGCAATATTCGATGATGATCAAAGTGGCGGCCCCGTTTCGTATTTTTTCATTGGTAATCGTGGTGCCTGTCACTAGTTTCAAGTTGTCATTACAAGTCAGGTGACAAGTAACATTGCCATCTGGACATCAATGACGTGAATCACTTCTGTCAACAGACATATAAAATCGGGCCATCACTTCGATCCTTATTAAATATCGTATGATTTGGAAATTATCATCAATTCCTTCCGGAAATGTCAATTTTTCATCGAATATTCATCCATGATGTGCATTCAGAAGACTCACATTTTACACTTGTTCAATATTGAATGCTTTAAGTTCATTTTGTTCACCCCAACTAGGCCGTACACTCTAATCATCTTGTAATATCATTCTGTCAAAAATATTCCCGATCTAGTTTTTCACTACCATAGTGTTTTTAATCCGTATATGAGGTACTAGCCAAAGGTCCGTTCTTCTGCTAGAACACTTCCGAAAAGTCAGGCCCACCGCGTTCACACTATCAAAGATTTCTAAACTGACTACTAGCGTGATACTGATTTCACTCTCTTTGATTTCATGTATTTACATCAGCGCATAAAACCCTAGGAAACAACAGACATCGCTAGCAAAAATGGGGAGGTATAGAGGTCCCTTTCAGCCTATTCTTCCGCTTTAATATTAGTTCTCTTGCATTTCGTATTCAATTATTCACCGAGTTCGTATTATTTCTCGAATTACTCTTATATCATGTTTGGGACAGGGCAAATCCCACGAAGTTGTACCAATTCATAATGGTTATCAACTATGTTTTTATGAAACGTTCTGTTCTTCGTTCTGATTAGTTTATTTTTGAATGCTTATATTTGTCTTCCGTCTGAATACTGTGAGGAGAACACATATACATGCTCATTGTATTGTTATAAATGATTGAATGTGAACGACTTGAATTCATCTGAAAAATTAAGGCCTACAAACCAATTGAAAGTCAATCGAAACAATATACATCTCCAATTTTCACTTTTTCTTTGGCTATTGTTTGAATACTAAGGGCCAATTCAAACATCTGTGTTTTGATCTCAGTCCTGATTTAATTGAAAACAAAATTGAAAAGATTGCCGAAAGCTTGACGAATAACAAAGAGTTTTCTTTGTGATACAGCCCAACATAACTGACTGCAACCCCAGAAGATTCACTAACAGAGCACAGAACAAGAGGGAATACAAAAGTTTGAAATAAGTTCCCAACCAGAATATATATATATATATATATATATATATATATGTCATATGTATATGTTAAAGATTTTTCCCTTTGTATCAAGTACTACAATCATACTTGAATATTCTCTACTTCATAAATAACCGTTTATTTTCTACTCGAAAATGACATCTTGAATCCTTCTTTCTATTCAAGCGGTTTTGCCCGCTCTTCCCGATTCGCAACTCTGTAAATCTACCGTGCATAAATCAATAGGAGTTATCCACGGGGCTCCTTCAGTTACTAGAGTTTCATTGAAATGGTCAGGGTAAAACGTTCTCTTATTAATTTATCACCGTGATGAATGCTGACACTGGATTTTGAAGAGAAAATACTGTCGTAGAGTTTGAAAACCAATGCGTGATAACTCGGGATTAGTTGTAGCCATGAACTGAACGGTTGTACTCTAGGGATAGAAATTTATTGTGGTAATGTGTCAAACAAACCATATCTGAAACAACGCTTGGTGAATTTTGTCTCAACATAAAGGGGAAATCATTGCTTTTACTACAATTATGACTTGTTACATTTTATAGCATCTCGGATGGACATGAAAGTGATTATGTCATAGAGAAAATATTGTTCATAAACCAAGCATGTACTTCAACGAATGGGGGATTACAAAAATGAATTGGTTCTGCAGTTTGGATATGTTATTGAGGATAATTCCAAATTTCCGTCAGCCCCATTCCGAGGAATCGTCTGTCAACTTAAGATTACTGTCAAATTCCATAACTTTTTTCAGTTTTCGGTTTCTATCTCTTTTCCAGTCACAAGTTCCTCTGTGCGAACAACAATTGAGGTGAGTGTTGAAAATATTAAAGAAAAAATAAAAAAATTAATTTTCGTAATTTGGCCCAGTGGTACTATTTACTTGATAATTTTAATGAATATGAAATTCAAGTATTTGTTTGGATTGAGTGTCTGATACAAATGTTAAATATGACTCAGGCGCGGTTACAAAAAAGATTAGTTGATAGTGGCCCATCTGTCAGTAGTGAGTGGGCAAAAGATCGGTTCCACACTCTTCTTGGAGATTATTCATTTTGGACTCAGTCACCCTATCATCAAGCGAACACACGACTATACGATGACCATTAGAATGGTCAACCGACTTGGCATTCTCGGGAGGGGACGATAATTATTGTTTTGTGAGTTACTACTACTGAGCATTCGAAGATTGCATTTCAGTAAATACTGAGCTGAACGGGGTCCGGCGCAGTTGAATAATGCCAGGATGGGACTGTTTTATAAAAAAATAAAAAGGCAACAGGTAAGCGTTTGATAGTTCTGAAATAATTAATTCTCCATTCATAAACGCCCCACCAAGTCCTGGATATATCTACATATCTCTGCTCATAACTTTCCGAGAATGTGATCAAGTTGTACCTCCTCTGTAAGTCGTCCAGCACAATGAGTTCTCCACAACGGCACGTAGCTACAATAAGAAGATGTCTTAGCAAACCTTGGGGACTTTTCACTCACTTCTTGGAAGTTATTAGTACAATGATGGCAGTGGAATCACCGAAGTATTCGATGATAATATCTTCGTTAAAATGCCGAATGTTCATATGTACATATTCCCACGCTGTGAGAGCTTATCGTTGGCACATAGGACAAAAAAATAGTCACTCTGGTGAAACAGTTTATATAAACAGAGAGAATGGGCAACCTGAACAAATTAAAAAAATATTTCATTTTTCCACCCTGCAAGACATTGGCTTGATGCTAAAAGTTCTCACTAATATCTTCAAGAAATATTGTAGTTGAGAGGCAGAATGTATATAGCAGAGTTTCACAAGTTTACAGAAAAGTGTTTTTTCCAATATTGAAAGGACAAAAGTGTCGTGGAAATATGGACCCACATATATATCCAGACCAGGAGCCAGGAGTATACCGAATACCTTGTAGTTGTGGCTCCGTCTACGTTGAAACCACAAACAGGAATATAAAAATGCCCTTGGTGGATCACAAAATGACTTCAAGCTATGAACAAACAGACAAACCGGCAGTTGTGGAACACGCCCTCTCAGGAAGGTATTCATAACCTTGCCTTCGAACGTAAGTATTGAAGAGGACCAGAAACTTTTTTCAGTGACTGTACAGTGAAGTCTGAATATAAACAGAACACGAACTCGTCCAATGATTAATGGAGAGATTTCTACGAAGGATCACTGAGTGGTGTACAGATGAAAGTTGGACCTCTGGTTGAATGTTGAATACACAAACACTTTCAAATCCAGTATCAGTGAACGCAACGCGGCAATTGAGGACACTTTGTCCATTGCCGCATTGCCTTCGAAAACGTCTGATGCAGGGCGAAAATCAGGCCCAAAAACCTGCAGCTCACGCCATCAAACTAGCAGGTCGTTATCAGTTTGGAAATTGATGAACTGTAGTTCCATTGGAAGATGAGGTCGACGAGCTGCCTCCATTTACGGATGATATTGTCGACAATTCACTACCCTTTTTTTCCCGAGTGGAACATACTCGCATAGTCTAATCCCCCTTTCACTTCCTCAACTATCCGTTCATTCAGTCCACTGCTTGATATGCTTAGGTCCAGACTTTCTGTAGCCAATGTTTAAAATATACAGAAATGGTATCATTCAGAACATGAAACAGTCAGAATTAATATTGCCCGTCTGTTTATTCTGATAGGGACCTGTACGACAGAAAGTGTATATTTGAAGAAACCAAATAGAGAAAAGTTAGTACCACTTGTTCAACATTCATGAACATGAAACTACTCATTCTCTCCAGTTCATTAGTAGTTCTGCCGCTTTTGCAAACTGAAAACAAGGCGATGTAGACTATTTTAAACATTTATTCCTCTTACGCCAGAGGGAATTACAAGAGCACAGGGGGAATTCCAGGTTGCCTTGTAGGGTGCAGATACCCACACCACATTCTCTGAAAGTCTTTTTTTTAACAAATTCACAAGTTGGTGATAACGATGTTTCCTGGGGAGTGGTACTCTTTTATTTGTCGTTATATTGGGCTTTGGGAATATACAACGTGAAAGTTCAAATCCTACTACAGTTAGTAACAAAAAGTGGCTATTTTTGGACGAGCATTAACGGTAGTATCGAGTATTGTAGGAGATGTGTTGATATATGCTGTAAGTGGGGAATTTAGTTTCTTAGAGAACAATCAAAAAGATGTTTTTTTCCTGAGATATGGATGGAAACTGAAATAAGTGGAAAATATCTGCATCTTTTCGCAATATCTAGTATGCTCGCTTCTCCCGAGGTGGCCAAGTTGAAAATTGAATCAGAAATATAAATCGCTCGAGAAAAAAATTTAATTCTAGTGACGATGCAAATAGAATCAGTTCAGTATTGAGAGTGTACGTTTTGTTTCTATTCCGATTGAATCGATTTTATCTTAATTGAAACCAATCCTTACGAACTATCGATATAAAAAAATCGCCGGAACTGATTGATAGGTTTCGCTCTGTCATCTGAAAAGTTTGAGGTTATAGTTTGAAAGAGTTTTTCTTCGCTCAACTATCGTCCTCCCACATACGGCAATTCTCAAAAGTCGAAACTTACGCGAGCTCATGGCCAATGAGGCCTTAATATTCATCATGCGATTCTCAATGAAGACAACCACTGAATCCAACCACCGCACCGATTGCCAGGATTGGCATCTGAGTGTGAATAATCTCGGGTTACTTGTCTTATGTGAGCCGGACACGACGGGAATTTGTGAACATCGGCCCGACCATCAGCACAATGATGTTGGTGGTGGAGTCGCCGTTAGTATTTCTATAGGTTCCAAGTTCATCGTTGGGGAACTTGTATTAGTAGTTGTCAAAATCAAGGGCGAGTGTAACATGCATCATTCCAACGTTTTTTTGTTTCCATTTGCCTGATAGTGGATGTAAGTATCAATAGTCTGATTTTGAAGCATCCGCAGGATGTAAGTATCAATAGTCTGATTTTGAAGCATCCGCAATCATAATCCATCGGACATCAGTGACGTCCATACGATGATGGCATTCCAAGGTCGTTTGAGAATTTTCTTTTTCAAGAATATCTCGTGCATTCTATCGAATAGCCTCCAATTCGTTGATACTCACTTCTTCTGATGTAAACATGCTCTGTTCGAGCTGTATCCTTATTCGATATTATCCGGGTCTTTCGAAAATGCACCAGGCGTTCAGTTCATATACATTTAATTTTCAACTAGACATGGAATTGAATTCATATAATATCAATGACCTATTTGGCGAGAATCCAAATGGAAATATTTCCCGTGAGCACGTGCGAATGATTTGTTTTGTAATATATTGGCATATTCGAAAAGTTTTTCAATAAAGTAGAACAAATCTACTAACGAGAACAGATCTGTGTATTTCAAGCCTGAATAATTTGGAGTTTAACAATGAACGGTTTTTAGTTATTTGAACATTCTGGTACATGAAGACTCGGTCCGAATATATGAACTGATTTCCATTGACATTATTCTGCTCAGAAATAAGGGTCGTCCACGCAAGATTGTGCCTTTTGGGCGTACTCGTAGGAGTGTATGACAAGTGGGAATGGAAAAATAAAACAAAACACTTCACCTTTTGTCTTCCGCCATATTGTTTCTTGAATATTGCCTTGCTTCACGTTTCAAAGTAACATAATTTTTGTTGGTGATTTTAACTTGAATTCCCTTGGAAATCCATCTGCACAAAATATATATATATATATATATATATATATAAGCAAGGAAGAGGAGAAAAAGAAGGAAAATCATGGATGGTTTCCAATGCCCGTTAGGAGAAACAACTTCTCCCATATTTTCAATTCTTTTACGTGATTGATTGCTCATATCTTTTAATTAAAGTTTTATATTATATTTGTACCATTAAGTCGATGTGTTGTGATATGTTATCCTTCATGTTTTTATCAAAAAATGATTATTAACCTCACATTCAGTTCCTGATGAAGAGCCAATAAAGACTCGAAAGCTTGAACAGAATAAAGAGTTCACTTTGTTTCAATTCCTTGTTGACTGTACACCCGAATATTGAAAAGATTCTTCTATATATATATTTATATATATATATTCACACTGGATACTTTGTTTGACTCTGTTACCCAAAATTATTTGTTTTTATGGCCAGTGCGGGCCGTAAAGTGAATTCTATAAAGTGCACTGTTATGTGGTTGGTAACCATGTAATAAGAACCTGTATACCATAAAATACTTTCGACAACACAATCTCAGCAGACTCCTCCGAAAATAATTTTTCAAAAATCGCGAATTACTTATTGAGTCTAATTCTAATGCTGGAGGAAATTCGAAAGATACTTTGGGAAAGAGCGCTATTCCTCCCCAAGTCATTTCATTGTTTTCTTGGCACAAAGGAGTATCACATACTGCTTTCAATATGAAAAACTCTAAATGCAACGATGGATTCGGATTTAATAGTTGACTACTGAAACAAACTCTAGACCTTGTTGTCAGCGCCGTAGTCAGCCTTTTTAAAGCCTGCCTAACGAATGGAAGTGTTCCAGACATTTCAAAAATTACGAAAATGATGACTACTCCTCTAGATCTGAGACTATAACTTTTCATCTCAGGACCTTAAATCCCTGAATACGGACAGTGTCAAGAATGAGGTTAATCAACACATTCTTTATTCATTTTACTCCACTGATGAATACTTCAATACTCCTATTTGCCATAATTAGTATCATAACAGCTGTATTTCTTATAGTTGAAGCTCTCGATTTTAGTCATTTTTATCTCCAAGTGAACGCTTCAGGCTGGATTCAGACAGATCCGAAATCCTATCGTACGACGATCAGATCGCTTTCTGATTGGTCTAAATTCGTCTAAATTTAAATTTAGACCAATCAGAAAGCTATCTGATCGTCGTACGATCGAATTTCGGATCTGTCTGTATCCAGCCTTAGGTGTGTATGAAGGGAAGCATTTAAGCAAATTGAAATTTGTATCCGCCTTGCCAAAAACACTTCGTAACTGAACTAAGTATGCTGTCTTCAGTTCCTTGATGTTCATCAAAATAATTATCATCAACTGTGGTTCTGGACTGGGTTGATTCATTTCTTCGTATTTTTCAACTCTGAAATCACCTCTTATAATGAGCATACCTGAATTCGTGCTATCCAGCTGTCCCTTCTATATGAACGGCAACCCTTGAGAGGCGGAACTTGTGTGAGCTGAGGATTGCCAAGGTCTTAGCTTTGAACGTGCGATTTCTAGCACGAGAATCTGACATCTATCACAAGGATTTATGATGTACAATCTATATAAACATTAGCAGGAGCAAAGCACACGAGGATTTTATATCGAATCCGATAATAATAAATAATCCTGGAAGCCAGTTGGGTTGGACCAAATTATGTTGGTGTGTGCGCTTGATGGCTTCGCTATCAATACGATGCTTTACCGAGCTCCGGAAAAATTTGTAGAATTGATACTTCATCATTGGAGAATGATGAAAGCATCGTTTTTCAAGCTCAGAGAATTTTTTCTGTGAGATATAACAGAAAGTTTGAATTTGAGTAACTCGCGCTATTCACTCCTTCGTTTCACAAAATTGAACTTCTGAACAGTATATAATGGGATAATGTTCGTCTGCGGGTAATATCGATTGAAATATGAGCTCTGAAAGAAACGTAGAGGAACAAATGAGGTTAGAAGCGTTAATAAAAATTCACATGAATCGGTTTTATACTTCATTCACCAACTTTTTATTGTAATTCTCCCAATTGTTACTTTCGATATTTTTTCAACCTGTGCAGTTATAGGTTTCGAATCGCCTAGGTGTAATATATGTTTGTTGTATTTTAGGTCTCTCAGTCGAGGCAAAAACTCACAGATTTAATTCACTGCTCAGTCTTCCAATTTTGTTAACGTATATAATGATATAACAGTCAATATACTTATTCTAGAAAGAGTGAAACGTTATCGAAATCTCAAGCAAGATACCTTATTCATTGTGTGATAAATACCAAGTATATCACAAAACGAATGATAATCACCTACAAAGATCACCACCGACAGGGTGTTTCAAATTCGATCCTCACTATTGGGATCTCGGAAACTGTGAGAGATACGAAGCTGGTTGAATTGGGGCAAAGTTGCGCATTTACCTGACCAACAATATGCCGTTGAGAAAGATCCGAAATTCCGAGTATATCCGGAGATATCCGAAAATTTCGGAAAATGGTTTTTATTTTTTTTCTAGCTTCATTTTTTCGAAGGATTCGAAAATAAATTGCACTTCCACATTGCCACTTTTTCCCTGCTACATAATGGTGTTTTCATATTTGCTATCTGACGTTTCGTCTTCCGGCCACCATCTTCAACTTTATTTTTTCTTATGGGCGCTACATTGGATTCTTTCTGTTTTGAATAGAACCAGATTTTACTCTTTTAATGATGTATCAAAAGTTATCATCTTTTTCCGAAAAATTGAAGATATTGAAAAAAAAAATTAATTCTCATCATAATAGGCTTTGACTTTGACGTTTGTAAATTTGACTTTCAACTTATTACACTCAATGACATTTTGTTATTGTTTTTTCAATGGCTTTCACGATTGAAGAAAAGTGATATGAAACAAATTTATTACGAATACGTTAGAAACAGTGTTTGGTCATCGGAAATGCATTTAAACTTGTATCCCGAAAGACGACAACCACATCGAACTATGTTCAAGTTATTGGATCAAAATCTCACCGAGTTTGGTTCATTTGAAAAGCTGAGGAAAAAATACGGAGACAGAATCAACAATTAAAATTTGATAGGTGAGGTGTGTATAAGGTAGATTAGACAATGTGTCTTTTTTAATGATAATGGAACTTTGAACAAATGACAATAATTAATTAAAATGTGAAGACAAAAGTAAATCACAGGATATGCTCAAAATGCTGGCCTTGTTCATGATAACACAACTGTACCCCTTTTCCAATATTATTTACTGCACGATTAATTTCCCTCCTCCTCAATCTTTCGAACTCTCTAATAATGCTGTTTTGAACGTCCTCAATGTTTTGATTTTCCCTCTGACCATAAACTCTATTTTTCAGTGTACCCCATAAGAATGAATCCATAACACTTATGTTTGGAGACCTTGCTGGCCACCTCACCGGCCCATTATTCCCTATCCATTTATAACCAAACCTTTCAGATAGGTAATTAGATACTCGTCTAGTAGTGTTCGGTGGAGTACCATCATGTTGAAATTTCTTTTCCTTACGGATATCTCCGGATAAACTCGGAATTTCAGAACTTTCTCTACGGCATATTGTTAGTCACGTAAATGCGCAACTTTGCCCCAATTTAACCATCTTCGTTTCTCTCATAGATTCCGAGATCCCAATGGTGAGGATCTAATTTGAAACACCCTGTGTACTGGAATCTCATTTTAGAATCGACTGAATGGTTTTGTCTTCCTATTTCGAATATGTAACATCCGAAAATGCCGTTTGTTGAGTAAGATATACAAAATGGTATGCAATATTACCCATCAACTAACATATCTTCGACCTGCTAACTGAAAAATTCAACACAAAGTAGCTCTATTATAGTTACCGAGAGGTCGAACTAATACGGGAAAATAGATAAATTTCTCGTTGGCGTTCATCCGGAGAATCAGTTTTTAAACATATGGAGGTGACGATGCATAAGCTTCTCATCAGTGTGATGGAAAATATCGAAAGTCTTTGATATAAATAATTGTATGGTACCGGATGGAAAGAGCATCGTAAGTTCTTTACATCTCTAGGAAAAATTGAAAAGGGGATCGATACAGATTATTTGCCCAACGGATTCTAAATAACACGTTTTCTTGATAAGGTTAACATTTTGAATTTGTTCTAGTGAACGTCATCTATCCCTTAGGTACCGAAACCATAATTTTCTATCATAGTTTCCTACATGGCCATGTCGGTTCTTCACGAGAGCTCCCTCTCCAATTCTGTTCAGAGTGCCACATCTTAATAAAATTCCGATAATCTACTCACCCGTGTTGGAAAACTTCAGGTGACTAACTAGCAAGTTATTTTATTCTGTAGAACCACGAAAAGTAGGAGATACCGAATCGAAAGCCCATACAACTGCAGCAAAATAGCATATCATAGCTCGCAGGCAATATATCAATGAGCACGAGATATATTTAGGATATGCCGTTTTTCTGAGCGGTCCCAAGTCCATGGATGTTGGGCTCGTAAAAGATCCCTACCTCAGGTTTGAATACCAGAAGGTGCGGCAAAATTTCCGGAAGGGAAAAGTGTGCTCACCGGCGTCGCTGATTGGCCTTGGTAGCGGAAATAAGCCGGCGTTAAATGAAGAAAAAAAAAGTAGAATATTTTTTATGTCATTCGTCAGTGCTGATGACATGGGGTTCGCTCTCAGAAGGATCATATCTCCAGGTTGAAAGCTTGAGTTATATTTTGGTTGACGTAGGGCAGACATGTTGGCCGGTCGTTTCACTAAACTCTGACGTGCTACCATAATTCCTTTTGATAGTAGCGTGCATATTACCATCAAACTTCACACTTTAGTGCTTTCCGGCCTCTGTACACATCAAAATGAGCTGATGCTTCATGAGAAGCAGGGATACACTCTCGTTTTAAAGATTCAGCTATGCAAAGGGTTAATCTTTGGCCTATCGAGAGCAGATACATTTGCTCATTTTATAATGCATGTGCAACTTTTTTCTGAGGTCTGGGACAATTTCATAGTACTCGGAATACAGAAACAATGGAGTGGAAAGACGGCGACAAGGTGCGCCTGAAAGTACGTCAGCCACGATATTCATCTCCTGGGATATGTTGCACCTCAAATTGATACTGTTGCAGTATTAGAATCCGTTGTATAATCATTGCCGACAATGCAGCAGGTTGATTTTCCATATGGTTGAAATCTCTGTTTTCGAAGAAGAATACTTACTCTCTGTCTTGAAGGAGACGACTAACAAATATTAGTTTTTTCCTCTTTCCACTATTTGAAAGATCTCCGCCCCCAAACCTACGACTATGGCGTCCGCCTAGAAAAAAATTCCAAGTGGGCATTCAAATGGGAGAACATGGTAGTTTTTCTGAGCTTGTCTATCGAACTTTGCATCATTGCCACCATATAATTTTTTCGTACAAATCTTTTCGGTTACGGAAGCCATATCTGCTCAAAAGAAATTATCGAATTCACAGAGATCAATGGAAGATTGTGATTATTGGCATTCCGAGGCTCAGGAAACTAAACGATTGAGTCAACCCTATCAATGTCAGGGGCAATGCCATTTTAAAAAAAATTGTAGATTGAGACTGAATTCACTCCTTTGTAATCGTTCTAATACTCTGCATAAATCTTCATGGTGACTATGAAAAATCTCTCAAACTCCTGTAACAAAATTCAACTCATGCACCAAAAAGAGCCACCGCGGTATACAGTCCGAAAGGCAGAACTTTAGAAACGTAATGGAACGAAATGTTCTCGATGGTGGTACAATCTGAAAACGACATGAGGGAAAGGAAATTGGTTGTTTTCAGAATATAAAAGGCCTCACTCAACGGCTTGATCGAACTTCGTTTCACGATGTTTGATCAGACGATATCACATGCGGAAAATTACTGCTTCCCGCACTTCTGAGGTGAATAATTATTCTGTACTGGATGCAAATATAATTTCCATACTATACAGAAATCAACGCAAGGTGAAGAGTGGGTAAGTGAAAGCGAGGAGGTTTGGTGAACGATTCGCGTAACCCGTTTCACTTGTTTTGTCTTGTGCTACGTCAAGCAATGTTCATGGTCGCCCGAGAAGGTAGGGCATCTAATTTTCCTGCATTTCGTTATTTAGAAATTTTTTTGGAGGAAATTTAATATTCCAATCTCGATTTTTGTAACAACAGTGTTTTCTTTGATCAATAATTCCTAATTTCATGGGCATGACCCAAAATTCGATTTAGTTTTTATTTTTTCTCACTTGATTCATATTTTAATCTTTCCGTTCCTAGCAACAGGTTTCAATAGAGTTGAAAATATAGACAATGGAAGGAACCATTACCATTCAGCAAGGAACATTGTCAACCACTTCCAAGCAAATTTCCATCTAGTTGAATTTTTCTGAGGAAAGACAACCGCATGGTCCTTTAGGAATGAATTTTTTGTTTTTATACCACTCATATTTTTTGTAACTGACGTTACTGCAGTTTCGACCTATACGAAATATACAAGGTGTTATTCAAGTACTTGGTCAAACTCAAAGGGGTGATTCTTTGAGTAATTCTGATACAAAAAGTTCATACAAACATAGGTCTGGTATTTCTTCGTTTTCAGGATATAGGGTGTCAAAATAATCACAATAATATCCCAATAATCCTTCAGCCGATTATTTTTTTAATTTAGCGGTGGTATTTAAAATATTGAGGGGCTGATTTGGTCATAACTAGATTGGAATCATCATGTCCAGTGGCGTCCCGGAGGTACCTTAACCAATACTTCTGACCAAAAAATGTACGCCACTGATTTTTTCAATTTTTTTATTTTTTTGACATAGAGCTACTGAAACTGCAACTTCTTTATCTCTATGTTTTTTTTTGTATCTTGCTCTTTTTTGAGAAAAAAATTAAAATCACTCCATTCAATCTCCTTGGGCAATAAAATAAAACTAGCAAACCATCAACAACTGGGGTGTACTTGCATGGACATGCAATAACAAGCTCTTCAATTATGATTGAACAAATAACATAAAACGAAAGTCATTTTTCGAATTTTGAGATTAACCGTTTTCGATGAAACAACGTTACAGATGTTAACACTCTGTATCTTGAAAACGAAGCATTACCGGACCTATTTTTGTATGAACTTTTTGTGCTTAGCACTGATGAATTTGAACTAAGCTAAAGTGGAACCAGTACTCATTAGTTCATTTGATTGGTTTTTCGTGACTTTCACCACACTGTTTTAATTTCGTAACTATAAGTGATGTATGTCTAAATTGAGCGTTCAGGGGGGATTCGAAAGACTTTATAATACACCTACTGAATGTGTTATTTGAAATATTCCTCTGGTCATTACTATGATATATATCACCCTGTATATTGAAATTATTCTCGATAAAACCTCTAATTGAACTAAAAAATCGATATGTCCGAAGTTTTCCTCCAGAACTATTTCATTTTGGTATTATGAATTTCATGCCTTCATTATCACTGTATGTTATTTGATTTGAAGAAACAATTCCGATATGCCACACCTATAATCTCTCTCTCTCTTTGAATATTGTTGAATGATTTGAAATGGCTGAATGCGATGATATCCAGAAGTTTTATAGGAAATGTTCATCACTTCATTCCTTCACCTCTAAGTTCCAATTGAAAATCGATGTGAATCATTTTATGTATGCATCATCTAAACATGCTTTATTTTTACACGAGAGAAGGAATATCATATCAATATTTTCCTGCCTATATAACTTGGCGTGGGTTGAATCACGCAGGAGTCATTTTTTTAATTCTTGTATACCGGACACACGTCACTAATCTAAAAGATAACCTTCCCGAAATATATATTTTCATATTACTTGAAGAAGGTTTATTTGTACTGGAATTTGTCTCATCTTGGGTGTTTGAATTGACTTTTCAAGCATCCTTATTATGTTTCAATTTCTTGGTTACCAATTACCTAACCTTATAGTTTCTAAGCCTGTGCGGTGTAGTAACCGTGATGAAGGCTAATATTTTGGATTATTATTTGGTTTATTCCTTTCTTTATACTTCTCAACGAGATCATCCTTCAGCTAAAATAATCCCAACTCTCGTCACCAGACGTAACGGCTGTGAGAGGTTATTGTATTCTTTTGCGTTGTGTAATCATTTTCTGCTCCGCTGGGTACCTCGAAGAATCCCACGATATTTTTGTCTCAACCCTGTACCTCTATTCCAGGGGACGGGAGGGTTTGTATTTTCCCACCCGCGGCCCGACGACAGAAGAAGCACAGGAGGGTGAAGACGAGAAAGCAAAGAGAAGGGGGGGGTTGGGGGGGGGATTTTTGTAAATTTCAAGTAATGAATAAAAATGGAACTGAACAACAGAACATTAGGAAATATAAGTAAAAAGGTATTCATTGAAACAATTTCTAGCACTGAAATCAACCATGGATTGATCACATTAATAAACTACGCGAGAAGTGTGTGCACAAAAAATAAAGTGAGATCAACAAGGTCTTCTCATGGAAACTGAATAATATAAAAACTAGACAAGCTATAAAACTATGTTGTTCAAAGCACGAGAGACCAGATTTTCTCTGAACAAAAAGTTTATACACAAAAATGAGGTGAGACTGGCAAAGTCTTCTCGGTGAAATACGAATCATATAGAAAATTACACAAGAAGACAAAAATATATATTCAGAACAAATATTATACAGTTGCCTGTAAGATCTTCACATAATACGGTTTACGCGACACGCGTTTGCTTCAATAGCTTCCTCAAGCGGGAACTTCAAACTATACTATATATTCAGAACACAAGAGTCCAATGCATCTCTACCTATTATGCTTCTACATTGCCCTACCGGCTAAATATATATTATTGGCCTCCCTAGGCCCATATCAATAACCTCTGGGTACTACAAAGAGTCAGTAGATCCCTCAATATTTGAACGATGTTTCTATATTCAAGAAAAACGAAAAATGATGGCTTCTCTTCCAAAAAATTAATAAAATGGTTATTTACGTTAACACACATCAAAATTGACATACAACGTTGGTCTCCTGTTTACCTTGCATGGTAGGGTCCTGGGCGATCGCCATTCCATATTTTCTCAGTTTCCAAATACCAGTATATCCAAATCCAAACGTCACTTATGCACACGAATTGCTTATATTCTTATTTGACTCGATTTTCTGATCGTAAATAAATTCTACCCTCGTAAGAGACGCGACCCCATGTTTCATTTAGACTGAGAAATACTGCTTAATCATATCTAGCCATTTGTGAGACAAAACTTCCCACGCGTCGGAATGAAATTCACATACAGGGTGCGAAATTTATATGGATTCTATTTCTGATGCCCAGCATTACAGCGGGCGTGAAGTTCATTTATGGCCCACGTCAGCATATAGATCAATTTTGACCCTATACTTATTCTTAAGATTACCACAATTATACTCCAATTTTATTTCAGATAGCTCCTGAATAGTATGTAACATAAAAACAATCTGAAAACTGCCCTACCTTCGAATGTATCATCGAGGATTATTATTTTGAAGTTTTTTACCATAGTCGGTAGGAAATATTCAGGTACATGGAAAGTAACTGAATTATTCGTTATTATTTCTTACTCAGTTACTCATTCCACAGTAATTCCAAATTCTCAAAAGTCATTAGACTTTTTTTGCGGAAGGCTATAAAACCCTGAAAGTTGAAGAAGAAACCCGAATACCATTGATTCAGAGAGAAAGTGCAGTCATGCAAAAACTATATGAACTTATTAGACTCAATATCTCATTAGATATTAAACTATGTAATGCCATCTTTCACTTTCGAAAAAGTTAACGCGACAGTTTACAACTTCGGAGGATTGTGATATAGGAGCCGCTAATGTCCCCAATGAATCATCGCCAGACGAAGAAGGTGTAGTCGAGTTGAATTGAGAAATTATGGTCAGAGAGGGAGGGGAGAAAAAACGTGCATTGTTCCTAGGTATCAAATTGGGGCGTCAACGTGAAGGGTATTTTTCAATTGCAAGATTTATGGGTCGCATCTGTAAGTCGAACTCCTATTTATTGGGGTCACAGAATTGATAAGAACATGAATCGAAGGGGAAGATTCGTGATGGAATCCGTTTCAGTAAATGGATGTAGATAAATGTTGGAGAGAAAAATGAATGAAAGTTCACACGAGGTACATTACATGGAGATCACGATGTTTGTAATCGAGCGATGTATTGTATGGCCCACGATTTATTTTTTGTATCCAAAAGAGAGAGAATATCTCACAAATTGAAAACTATCGGATGGTTAGACATGAAAAATAGGAGAAAACTACATGCTGTCACTTCATTTCACAAAAATAATCGTGGAAAGAAACCCTCCTTACCTACATGAGAACATTTCTTTTCAGAACTGACGTGCATAATCTTAATATAAGGCACAAAAGCCGACCTACCCCTCCAATATTTCGTTTGGAAATTTTTCGAAGATCATTTACGTACCAAATATATGCAATGTATAACGGCATTCCTGACTCAATCAAACAAAAAAATCTATATCGGTTCAAAAATGATTTCACTGGATTTCTTTTGCGGTAACATTTTCTGACGCCACCTATCTCATCCCCATGTTAAGATCACCCTTAATCATAACTATCATTTAGAGATTATATGGTTCATTATTATTATTATTTTTATTTGGGAATAAATGATTACCTTTATAATCTTATAAGTGGCACTTAGCGATATGTTCGAGGTTGAGTGGAAGAACAATTTTCATGGTGATTCGTCACTATTGAAATTGAACTGTGCCTTCAATTTTCTTCCAAAGTTTAATAAGTTATATATTTCATTTTCATTCAAATGACTGTTCCATTGAAAAGGAAGAAAATAACAAAGACGATATTATTATTATTATATCTTTCATAATTATTTGATTTTGTTTCTCATATAGTCGCTGTGCCCATATACATTCTACGTATGAATGATGCTGAAAATTACGTGAAAATTTATACGAGTTTCGCGTTATTATTGATAATTACAGTGGAATCTCTTTTCGAATTGCTTTGAAAATGTCGATGCATTTCACAGAACTAGCCCATTTTGAAACTTTCACAATAACTCGCTCAAATCAGGCGAAGAACGGTGTTGTTGTCTGAAATATTAACTTATAGCACTGTGCCTCCAGTTTTGTGAAGTACAATGCAACATACGTGGAAACATTGAATTATTCATAAGACATTATAAGGGATTATTTTCAAACGGCTTTTTAGATAGATCCTGAAAAATGATCACGAAGAACATAGTGCTGTGGGAAAACGATGCCATTATTTTTTTCATTCCTCGGATATTTCTATAATATTCAGAGGCACCCCCATTGAAATTTCTAACCACTTTGAAAAATTGTGGTCTTGGTTACCTGAAAAAATAATGAAGATGTTTCATCACTTTTATTGACCAAATACACCCCCTTGACATCGTTTACTGTTTTGTTTACTGACCCTCTCAGTGATTTCTCACATGCCTTTTAGAAACAATGGGAGATCTGAGATCTACTGAACTGAAATGTATGAAGCTCAGATATAAATGTATCAGTAAGAAAATTTAATTCACAACAATTGAATGTTTCGTGAAATATTCAAGCAGGTAGAAGTATTCCATGAATTTGAATGAATGTTCAACGTGACCAAAAAAAATCTCTGTATTCGAATTTTCTCTCCAGATTTATGGAAAGAATATAGCTAGAGTTACTAGTGTTGAAGATCTTGAAGTAGATTTTGACGCTAAGTTGAGCATTGACTAATATAGGGATTTGTTTGTCGTATCTGCAACAAGTTTTTTTCACAAGAGGTCAATAGTTATGCTTTGATACATACACACATATAATCCACATTATAATTTCTACAAAAAAAGACTCCAGAGAATTCAAAAAAGATTGGTAAGAATTCTAAACATCAATGTAAATGGAGCGTATTATATAAAGAGCACTAATGAAGCTATGAAATATTTTGATAGTTTTTATTGGATAAACGAAGGAAGAATAATCTCTCACTTATTAATTTTCATGTTCAACCTTGTTATCAATCTCTATGATGTCTCCCAACTTTTGTCTCAGATATGCATTCATGTATACAATCCAAACTCTAGAAGAAGATTACATCTGAATGTTGGTTTCAATCCAGCTTCGGGACTGAAGTAACTCATTACCAATTTCTGTGTAAGCTTCAACAAATATCGTTCGGATATTGATATTGTTGCGTTTTTACACAGGGTTCGAAAATACACAAATGTATTTCAACAAACCCAGAAAATCACCATAATCACTAATACACTACTCAATTAACTATAACACTAGATACGCCTATCTATTAGCTCAATCGCAATGTCTGCATTTAACATCCCTCCCGCCGCTATTTGTGCCGCTATATAATAATATAGGTTCGACGATTTTGGATTGATCCGTTCTCGAACTGGTATCGACTTTTCTCGAACCTTCGTGATAACTCTGCGTATGTAAACGAATGCGGACGGTGGGCGTTGCATTCTCCGAAGTACTCGCATAGGCATAGAGAAAAGTATGGGCGTAGATGAAGGGTTTCATTATTTCGCATATTGTGCACCTGTGGGAAGGTATACATCGGTACCACAAAAAGATCCATGGGAACAAGTCTCAAAGAGTATGAAAGGAACTGCAGGCTAGGGGAAACTGACAAATCGGCGGTGGCGGAACACGCACCGAGTGAGGGTAACCACAGGATTCTGTTTGAAAATGCTAAACTGATTGCCCCCAACCAGGGTTACCATAGCCGACTGGTACGGGAGGCGATAGAGATCCACAAACACACGGACAATTTCAACAGAAAAGAAGAAGCGTTGGGTCTGAACAGAATTTGGAATCCCATTCTGAGGAAATCAAGTATAACTAATGAAATCACGGCAGGTCGTGCGGCAACTAATAATGATGATTATTATCCGAGCCCGACAGAAGTAATTAACACTCCAGACTACCTGCATGAATATAAATATGCCTTACGAAATCGAAACATTTATTCATCGGAATAATAGTCAAGATTTCAAGATGAGTGAGCCTCTGAAGAAGCTAGCCACTCGCGCTAGCGAAACGTCAGGAAGAAATAGAATATATATAAGTCACTATTTCCCACTCAATAGCTTTGTTTTGGTTCCGACTGAGGACAGTTCTGAAACAGTTCGTAGTGGTTGCACAGTCATATATTGGTGGACGGTTCGCCCATATCTTTCCAGCGCACAACTGTGCAACTATTTCGAACCGTTCTTGAACTATCATCACTCGGAACCAAAACAAACCAAATTTGTTCATCAAGTACACAGAACTTGATTCAGATCGATAACAGTCATAGGATATTTCTACCTGAGTAGAGAATACTTGCAATAAAATTCCATTCATCAGGACAATACTTCATTCTCAAGCTTAGACAAGTTCGTTTCGCTCATAGAAAAGTATCCCTCAAGCTTATCACTAAGCATCTGGATACATTATAGAACTTTTCCATCAGATATACAGAACATTTTTGAACGAGGTATCTGAGCTAATCTGCTCTGAATAAATAGACACTTCGATGACACATACAGCTTATCTAATCCATCCTGGCACAAACACAGCTACTTTTCCAGTTGCAAACTGCTAGTGCACACCATGTCGGAAGAAATAACACCTACTAGGAATGAATTTCAAAACAGATAACACATATAATAGGTGTTCTTTATCTTACTATACTACACAGAGATTGCTGGACATATTCTTCATTAGTTCTCTGCCAATATGAATTAGATAAGCTGTACTTTCACATGACTACTAAACTGAGCCTTCTGTAATGGTACGGAACTTGACTTTTTTTGTGAAGTGAAGCAAGTTTTGAGGAAGTGAGGAAACTCACTTCTATCTCTCCCCTGAATCATTTTAGCTTACTAATTAAATTTTTTGTTCTGCATCATTTATCGGGGCCGTTTTTCACTTATGTGTTTGCAGGAAGATTAATATTTCTAATTTTGTTAAGTATTTGGGTCTGGAGAGGCTGAGCTTAGAAAAATTGGAATTTTTTTTTAATCTTGACGACATCATTGGTGGGTTTCTGAAGAAAAAACAATGAAACTCGTACAATTTCTTTTGTCCTAGGAGTTGACAGACCTAAAGTCCACCCTTTCGATGCGCTTATCATACAGTGTGTCCTGATTATAATATCAGAAGGTTGACCTTTGTCTATGAATGAATATGACAAAGAATATCTGGTTAAGTATTTCCTCATAGGTTGTAGGCGTTTTTACTCAAGAACAAGTCTTCATTTTTCAGTTTTCCATAGTGTCAAAAAATGTTTCGCAAGAAGTACAGATGGTAGACCCGCCTGACTTATTCATTATAGTCATTCGAGGAACTGACATATTCTGTCGTAACCGATGGGTACCGTTCTCGACAAGATTTTTTCATTTAAATTTACTTCTCTTCCTATTGAATTTCCGATGGAAATGGATACAAATGTTTGAAAATTTGGATAGCTTTTATCTCATCAACAACTTCCTGCTCATCGCCTTCGGGTTGTATAGGGGACCGAAAACTGGGGATAGAGAATTTGGAGGTAGCCGGTGGCGAAAAATGTGGATGGAAGTAACAATGATGACATTAATATTATATGCTGCTGACTCCTAGATGTCCTCTTCTATTCCCACACGGCCGAAGAATTCAGTAGTGAAGTGCAACTAAACCTGTACTTCAACATTGTCAAAACCAATAGTTGAAATTTCCAACTATTGCATTTTCTCCTACTCAAGATTTCATACGGGAGTTGTGAATTATGTAGAGCCAACATTCTCACTCCGAAAAAATGAGAATACATATTCCAGATTGGAGAGACCAGATAAGAAATCATCAGCAATTGTACACCAATTTTATGAATTATTGACAGGTAAGCTCTTCTGCATTTCTCATGACTTTTGTTCTGAGACCGGAAACTACTGCATGTCTCGAGTTATGTTCTTCAGTATTGAATGCTTATTTATAATGACGATTCAAAATAAAATCCATTTTCCCTTGCGTACCAAGCTAGAATATTCGTGAAAGAGAAAGTTAGTTTATTCCGAGATTTTTGTCTCTGTAGATTAAAAGGGGTTGAAATCTGTTTGGTTTCTAGACACTATTGAAAAATAACTTTCTGCTGTCTATATTTGCACGAATGCATGTGATTGA
This sequence comes from Zygogramma bicolorata, assembly GCA_032362365.1. Lineage (NCBI taxonomy): Eukaryota > Metazoa > Arthropoda > Insecta > Coleoptera > Chrysomelidae > Zygogramma > Zygogramma bicolorata. The sequence continues at coordinate 206,327 of JAVJAQ010001328.1, read as the reverse complement.
GTTCGTCTAGTGAGGGAAACCTTCGCCATTTTCTGCTCAATTATATGGTATGTAATATTTGTACTATAAATTTTGGTCCTTTTCGAGGGGTTTCTTTCCGTAGTTTCAGAACCAGAAGTGTTCATAAATTTTTACTGATCTAGGTGGTGTTGAATACATAGTACCCTTGACTGGAAGAGTGTTTCGCAAAAAGTTTCCGTTAGGCAATTGAATTATTCGTTGTCCGATTATACAGTCCCTGAGAAATAAATTTTAGTATTATTTGATAATGCTTTTGAGAACAGCTACCTGCATAACGAATGAAAACATTGCTATCATTTTGTTTGTTGAAAATAAATTGGAAAAGTGTGACAGCAAAAATTAGGCTAAGCGTTCAGGAGTGCTGCTTTTCTAGTGTACAGTGACCAGTTTTGGGAAGTTTCAATATTTTCATTCGTTTCGGAAATCGTAGTATTCGCTGTACTATTGTCGAAACCTAAGATCCCACTTCTGAGTCGGACATTTAAAATGATTGTATTTTGTATTTTGAAAGGGGTGGGGGTAACTGTATGGCATAAAACTATATGGGTGGACTCACAAATATTGGTCCGTGAAAATGTGAAAAAGTGACTACAAAACTCAGCAACATAAAAAGAATAGAATCACAGAGATTACATCACTGAAATGGGTAGGAATTCAATTAGGTACTTATGTATTCGTCAAAGAAGTAAAAGGCATTCTCACATAAATGGTTGAATAGTTTGTTCCTAAATACCGCAAAATTCCAATTGTTACAAATTTATCAGTAAGAGGATTTCTTGATTGATATAACAATTTTGTGAAATTGGCATAGGCAAGTTGTTTCTTCTTCTTATGTTATGAATGTGAAAATTTCAGGAGATACAGTTTGCCTCAGCTAAATTTGTTTACAATAATATTGATTGAACATCCAATTTTAGTTTTTCATTAATAGTCACACCCAAAAGACTATATATATATATATATATTGACGATATAATCATCAATAATATCGGACCTAGTCGGATAATAACTGGAGAGAATCATTATAAATACCAGTTTCCGTGGAGAACAGACAATTGAAGTCTTTGCTTGCTCTTGCTTGGTTGCTTCGTAAGGGGAGTGATTGACCAGGACGGTATGGACAGATATTCGTCTCAAAGTTCTTGAGAATGAATTCAAAATGGAATTCGAAACGTCGAACACATCAGAAGATACCTAACGGATAAAAAACCCAGAAAATTCATCTTGCATATATATATACATATATATATATATATATATATATATATATATATATATATATATATATATATATATATATATATATATTCCCATCGTTATTAGGTTATCAACCCGAATCAAGATCTTCCATTCTTTCCACCGCGGACGAGAGATAATTTCGAAATATGTGTCCTGTAACGAAACCCTTTCTATTTCCCGCTCTTGTGAATTGTCTTATTCTTCAATAGCATCTTGTACATTTTCAAACTCTTTCCAGGTGTCTCTACATTTCTCGAATTTGGAAGGTATTCGTTTGATTTAAGTGTCATCCAATGAATCTAAAAAAAAATTTGAATCTTGTCAAACTGCTCTTGAATACTCTTTTTTTTCTGATCAATTCGTATGAATCTATCGTCTTAAAATATCAATGGGATACCATGAAAAACACAACTATGATGATACAAGCAAGCCTTTGTTTGAACTTCTGATTGTGATTTTCACTAACACCTTTGAGTCCTTTAATGAAAGAATGCAAGATCTTGATTCGTGTTCAAATTGTTCGTTTGAAACAATGTCACATTATCATCATACAAGTAATAACGTTAAGTTACCTATGATGGAAATTCCAACTATTCATATAAGCAGTGGTTAGGATTTTATAACATATTTAATAATCTCATTCACACCAATTCGAAACTTTCCGACATTGCACGTTTTTATTAGGTCATATAAGCTCAGTTAAAATAAAAAAAATATAAAGTGAGGCTTGGACTTTACTCAAGGAACGTTACGAAAACAAAAGGCTCATTGCATTGAGTCACATCGATTCATTTTTCAATTTTTCCCAACAATGAAAGAGTCTACTTTACAACTCAGAAAATTATTTGATATAGTCGAAAAGGATTTAAGGGCTTTGAACAATTCAGGACAAGAAGTCAATAAATCGGATTTCCTTTTTATTCGCATGACAGGAAATAGTCTCGATTTCAATAGTAAAGGGAATTGGTAAAAGGGGTGTTCAAGCAATAGTTTTCCAGGAATGAAAAATTCCTCGGATTTTTTCTGAACAGGTTGGACAGAATTGTGAATTCAATTCATTTAATATGAATTCATAGGCGTCAATTTACTTTGAAAAAAGTGTCAATCGACAGGTTGAAAGTCGCAATTGCGAGATTTTTTTATTTTTGCAGTGGCACTAATACGCCGTCGTACATTCAATATAAAGATTGAATAGGAGTGATTGTTACTCGACAAACCATATAAAGAATGATTATAAATCCCTGTGAGATTTTTACTATGATTAAGTTTGAAAAACCGCGACACGTTCTTCGCTATGAAATGGCTCCTCAAAACAGAAATTATTAATGATTTCGAGCAAAATCCCAGCGGCGATGAAAGTAACGTACAAGACAACTGTTGATGCAATTCCAGGCTTTTCATATGTTTCCCGTGTATTTTCCGAGCTGCTTTTGAATATCTCTAGACAGCAGTGATATGAAACTTCCAGACATTCCACTCAAGTTCCACGATTTCCCGAGATTTCCTGTTTCTTGGAATGTAGAGATTCCCTAGGGCGGCTCCGTAGCGCGAAAAGTGAAAATTGGAAGCTTTCGAATTTCTGAGTGCAAAATAATGCGGGCCGAGAGAATGAAAGGTTGTTCCGAGGAGGAAAATAGTTTTCTCGAATCTATTGGGAGATCAATTCCCAATCGTTCCTCATGAATTTGAAAAGACGCAATTTATGTTTCCATAGAAGGAATTGAGCTCACAAGCTATTTATTTCTATGGAAACTCTCAGCGGGTGTCTATCAGATATAAGCTAGGGTCTGCTGGCTAAATCCCCACTCCACATATCACACTAGGAACAAAAATGTTTTGAAAATTTCTCGACGTCTTGTATCGTGTGTATTTGCATATTCACTATTGGATTCTTCAGATTGTCCTAAGATTGACTCCAAAAATACTTCAAAAAGAATGAGAACTCAATTCTTCCTTCATTTTGTCTGCATCTAATATATGTAACGCCGAACATGATGATTTTAAATTCATATGCAAAAAACCGATATCATCACTTTAAAATGCACCAATGCCTTATCTTCTCTAAATTGTAGCACGTTTAATTATCAGTCAACTGAAGGACACCATTCTCTAGTAGTTTTAGTCTTGCATAGCATTATTCTGGTAATCGATAGTGTAGGTAATTTTAAACCCATTTCATAACCTGATTTTAAGTAGATCGACGAATATTATAACCGATGACTGACTGGGTAGTATTTTGAAACCAGTTTTGAAGGGATATATGCATACTTTTAGATTTATCGTTATTTAATCCTATTGAGAAGGTGAGGGTGTTTATTCGATCTCTCATCGGGTCATAGATTTTTCTCTCGATAATTTCTCTCTGTTGTATTTGGGAATGACTCTGCCAAGTCTCTTGGTTGATGAGTTCGCGAATAACCATGCTACTCCTAAGGTATGGCGTAGGGAGTCAGTAACAATGCTTACTTGCTGAAGGACAATGGCAGATGGTATGAAAATTACCTTAAATTACATTGTCTGCTCTTGTTGAAAATTGCCCAAAAACGTATTGGTTCGCAGTAGAAGATGGATAAAAAAATGGATCATTCCGAAAGAAATAAATTGGAAGAATGATGAGAGTAGAGTGAACATCAGAAGTTTTAATCAGTATTATTTAACAAAGAGATACTTTCAAAAAATGTTGAAGGATTATCCGTACTTCCGTTGGGTCAGTTATAAAGTATACAACAGAAACACATTCAAATACTTCTTCATACTTCAGGGGTTGGCAAGTGTATGAGGATTCCTAACTGAATCTTGTTGAGTGCTCCTAGGAAAGTATCATAGTGAAATTTCCGATGATTTGGTCGTGCTTGAGGCATAGAGGTAGAGAACGTATCACTTTTTGTTTTTCGCTTATATCACAAAGTCGACAAAAATCTTTCATTATGAATTAAAGCTAAAAAAATTATCTATACATTCATTTCACACAATTCTCATATTTTCAACCGGTTTGCAGATATACTCTTCATCTGGGGGTAACCCGTTTATAAATAAATATAACGAAAGTTTTCAGCCTACAACAGTCAATCTTTTAATAATTTCTGAATTTCATCTTACCGTTCAGGATAATATGTATTTTGTATTCAGTGCAAGAGGCTCGGAAATCAGGAAGCTAGTAGCAATGGAAAATGATAACAATAGAAAGTTTATCAAATTCTCTAACATGGTATATTTGTACCTTCTCTTTCGTTCCAGATCTCCTCCCTCGTCGAGCAACATGGCAGCGTGTCGTCTCTGCGGCCCTCAGCGGTGGCCCGAGTGGGCCAGGCCGTCAATCTGGCCGTCGAGCGTTTCGTCACCGTTGGCGAAACCATCGCCGACGATTACCCGGAAATACGCCAGGGGATGTACGAGGCTTGCAAGGAAGCGCGACAAGCCGGTGGGTCAAATTTTTTGCCTAATGGAAATTGAAATCCACGAAAAAATTTGCATGTTATGAATCAAAGAATCGCATATCAGGATTGAGGTTACCATTTTTCAAGTTTCAAAATCGGGAAACGTATATACTAAACCATCAATTTCGGAAAATCAAACATACGTTCGAATGTCAGTCTCATTTCACTTCTACAGTAGGTGTGTGGTCCGAAACCCGCCAGAAAACAAGTATCCCTCAAATACGATATTATTATCAGCGACAGATTTCATCCGAGTCAGTATATACTACCCACATTAACCTTTCAGACTTCGTTACGATCCAAGTATAAAGTTCACGATTCGGGATTGATAAATTCAGGTGCCAGTCCCACCTCACCTACTCATTATAGGTTGGCAATGAGCTAACACACCCATATTCCTCATCTAGTTTATTGTTACTAGAGAATAAACGAAGATCTTTGGTGTGAAAGTTGAAACTTGTAGATTAATTACCCTGACACTGAACTGATATTATATGCACTCGACACGCCTTTCGCCACCTAGGTAAGCATCTTATGAAGAGAAAACTGATTGAAACTCGGATTGAAATTTTTTCTAGAGATCAATTACTCTAACACCAAACTCATATTTTTGCACTCGACGCGCGTTTTGCTAACAAGGTAAGCATCTTCAGGGAAAGAATATTGATATTCAGTATCAATTTTCGTCTCCTGAATATGCTAACTAACCAAAAATATCAGTTTGGTGTAAGGGGGACTTTTACACCGAAGATTGCAATCTCATCGTTTAAAAAAACTGATACTAATCTAAAGACAAATGTTACCTATTTATATATTCACTTTACAATTCGAGGTGATGTGAAAACTACCTGAAAAAATTTTTGGTCTGCTATGGTCTCCGGTTGCCATTCATTCTGATTAATTTTCCAACAATAAATTAAGCGGGCTAAAGGGATACGTCCTTTGACACCATTCACACTGTTTTTACATTCTGCTATATCTAGACTCTCGTCTAGTCTTGTGTCATGCACATCTTCAATAAGTCTCAGATTGCTTTCACCAATTCTTTGATCATTGTCCAGAACATGCAGAACGTTGTCACCTTGGATAAAAATCGGAGAATTGGGAGAAGCAAGCTGGTATTGATTAAGGATGTGCATGACACAAGACCACTCGATGCATTCGAGAGCCTAGAAATAGAAAAATGTACAAATAGTATAAATGGTGATGAAGGGCCTATACCTTTTAGACCGCTTCTCAGTTTAATGTTGAGAAAACAATCAGAATAATCGGTAGTTGAAGGGCGAAGTCCATATTGGAACAAAAATTTTTTTCAGGTAGTTTTTGCACTACCTCAGATTGCAGA